>OY759263.1:65000-202500 GCA_963662155.1 Lamellibrachia columna
TCACGAGTGTTCATGGTCTGATATTGCTTTTCTACTTAGTCTCGAAGAGCTTTTTTTAGCAAGGCCAATGTCTGCCCTAAGAATTTTCTGTTTGTTGATCACTGGATTCTTTGTTAGGACACACAGTGACAGTCTGGGATGATAGAGTATTGACAGAACTTTGCGGAGTCAGTGAGAATATCAGGAGACGAAGGATGTTTTTATCTGCCCCCCCCCCCCGGGCAGGGAGACATTGCGGGATGTATGTGTCTTCCAATGAGCTAGAGCATAAGTCGATTACTTTGTTAGGCAGGTCACGATCTGTTGAAATAAGGGCAGTACGCCATCCAGGGTGCATAAGTTAAAGTCGCCCACTGTGATCACGGGCGCATCAAGATGTATTGACTGGATTCTAGACACCGACCCAGCATTTTCTCACGACTGATGCAGTCAAAACCATTGACTCTCAAGAGATTGGGTTCACAGCTTTTATTGACTACAGACGGAATACACATTATTTATTCATGAGATAAGGAGTCCACAGAATATGCTCATTCGATATGGAATACGCAGCATTAATTCGCGAGAGTTGGAGGCTACAGAATTTACACGTGTGAGATAGAGTCCACCGCTTATACTAATGAAAGATAGCGTGCACAGCGTTTACTGATGGGAGATTGAGTACACAGTATTTAACCATGAGAGTTGGAGTTCACAAAATGTTCACATAAGAGATGTAGTCCACAACATTTTCTCATGAAAGATGAAGTCCACAGTATTGACTCTCAAGAGATAGAGTCCATAGCATTGAGAGATGTAAGGGTTATTTTCCTTATATTCCCTGAAGGCCGGGGCAACGATACCGGTAATTTGTCTTCATAACTAGGCCGCGGCATTAGCTACGGAGTGGTGGAGTCCATGGCACTTACTCAGAAGATATGGAGTCCACAGCATTTAATCTTAAGATATGGAGCATGCAATATATACCCATGAGTGATGGGTACATGATATCTACTCACGATAGATGGAATCCATAGCAAATACTCATGAGAGATGGAGTCCAAAGTTTTTGTTCATCAGATATGTACACAGTATTTATCCATGAGAGTTGGAGATGACAACATTTTCTCATCAGAGGTGGAGTACACAGCATTTTTTAACGACTGATGCAGTCCAAAGCATTGACTCTCAAGATATGGGGTCCATAGCTTTTACTGCGTAGAGATGGGGTCCACAGCTTGTACTGACTAGAGATGGAATACACATTATTTTCTAATGAGTGATAGAGTCCACAGCATTCTCTCACGACTTATGCTTTCAAAAACATTGAATCTCAAGAAATGGGGTCCACAGTTTTAATGACTAGAGATGGAGTACACTTTACTTATTCATGAGATGTGGAGACCACAGCATTGACTCTCAAGACATGGATTCAAAAGCATATGCTCATAAGAGGTGGAGTCCACAGAATGTATTCATAAGACATGGAACGAACAGCATTTCCTCACAATATATGGAGTTCACAGCGTTTACACATGAGAGATGCAATTGCTGTTCTCCTCCTTTTCCATTCCAGGGTAAGGCTGGCAACGATACCGGTCGCTGATTTTGTTTCCTTCTTCTTCATCACCATCCCACAGCATTAATTATAGAGATATCGATTTCATAACATTTACTCATGAGAGATGGAGTCCACAGCATATACTCATCATATACTCAGCATATATTCTGGAGTCCACAGCTTTTACTTAACAGAGATGGAGCCCACATTTACTCATGATATATGGAGTCAACAGCATTGAATCCCAAGATATGGAGTCCATATTATCAACTTATCCATTTTGGAAGTAAACATTCTTTAAACTAGAAGTGCAGGGGGGTTACCTAGAGGTGTCTCAAGCAGAACAAGAGGCCACTAGCACAGATAAACCAATATCAAATCATCCGAAAAACATCTCTGATAAAGGTTATAGATGCGTATGTTTAAAAGCAAGGAGCATAGTAAATAAGAAAAACGAATTAAACATTATGGTAGAAGATATTGACCCTCACATAATTGGTATAACTGAATCATGGGCCAACATAGATATAACAGATGCTGAATTAGGACTGACAGGATATGTAATGTTTAGGAAAGATCGAATAAGAAGAAGGGGCGTGGAGTTATTTTATATGTTAAAGAATCTATTCAGGCTTATGAAATAAAACTAGAAAGGGAAGCAGATTGCGATGAAGCTGTTTGGTGCAACATTGTTTCAGGAAATTCAAAATTAACTATTGGATTAGTTTACCGAAGTCCAAACATAAACGAAGAAGACAACACAAAAATAAAAAACACTATAAAGGAAGTTAGTAAAGGGGAATGTATCATAATGGGAGATTTTAACCATGGACACATACAATGGAATTCTCTAGAGAGCACAGGGATTGAGGACCAACAATTTCTATTTTTAATCCAGGATAGCTTTCTTACTCAGCACGTACTAGAACCAACCAGGGGAGAAAATGTATTAGATATAGTTTTGTCATCACAAAAAGAATTAGTGGACAATGTAAAAATATTTGAACCATTGGGTAATAGTGACCATAATAAAATGCATTTTGACATCAATGTAAAATCAGAAAGTAAAAATAAGAAAACGTACAAGAGAAACTTCCACAAAGGTAACTACAAAGATATGAGAAAATACTTAAGAAAGCTAGATTGGAATAACATGTTGATGAATAAGACCGCAATTGAATGTTGGAATATTCTAAAATATGAAATTGAGAGTATCATCGATAAATTTTTTCCCTTCCAAAAACAAGGAAAACGGTGTAGAAAGAAACACTTGTCAAAAGAGGCTATTAGAAAAATAATGCTAAAACAAACTATGTGGAGGGTTTATAGGCGTACCAGAAAGGACGAAGACTATGCAAAATACAAAGAGGCACTTAATGAAGCTACAACTGAAATCAGACAATCTAAAAGAAGCTATGAGCAAAAACTAGCATGTAACATAAAAAATGACAGCAAGAGTTTTTATGCATATGTCAGGAGTAAACAAAACGTACAAGACAAGGTTGGACCTCTAGAAGACAGTGCTGGAAATATAATATCACAGGGGTTTTTAATGGCGGAAGACCTAAATGGTTACTTCAGTTCAGTGTTTACCAAAGAAGATATTAGTTCATTACCAGTTGCTGATGCTAAATTTCAGGGGGCTAAATCTGACTATTTAGGTCCGTTAGCTGTAACTCCAGAATTGGTAGCTAAGAAAATAAAGGCAATGAAGGATAACAAATCACCGGGAGTGGATGGGATTCCTCCAAAATTACTAATGGAAACAGTAGAACAAATCAGTATACCACTTGCAAGAGTATTCAACTTGTCATTAAAAGAGGGAGTTGTTCCGTTTGAATGGAAAGAAGCAAACATCATACCATTATTTAAAAAGGGTTCGAGAAATAAGTCAGAGAATTACAGACCAGTGAGTTTAACGTCAGTGATTTGCAAATTATTAGAAAGGTTAATTAAAGACCATATGGTGGACTTCCTCGTTAAGCATAAATTATTAAGTTCATCTCAACATGGATTCCTTAAAGCGAGGTCATGCTTAACAAATATGTTATGTTTTTTTGAAGAAATCACTAAGTGGCTAGACGTGGGATCGCCAGTAGATATTATCTACTTAGATTTTCAGAAAGCTTTTGACAAAGTGCCACATCAAAGATTACTACTTAAATTAAAAGCCCATGGTATCGGGGATAGCATAACTGACTGGATAGAACAATGGCTGACTGACAGAAGACAACGAGTTGTAGTAGATGGAGAAGTTTCAACTTGGAAATCGGTTTTGAGTGGGGTACCTCAAGGATCAGTATTAGGACCTATATTATTCTTAATATATATCAATGACTTGGACGACAGTATAACAAGTAACGTACTGAAATTTGCGGATGACACAAAACTGTTTAGAAAGGTTAATACTGATGGTGATAAACAACATTTACAAAACGATCTAGACAGATTAGTGAAATGGTCTGAGAAATGGCAGATGTTGTTCAATTTTGGGAAATGTAAATGCCTACATACAGGACATAGGAACTTGAATGTAAACTATAAAATGGGAGATACTGTTCTGGGTACTACTGTAAAAGAAAAGGACTTAGGAGTTACAATAAGCGCTGATATGAAAGTTTCAGAGCAGTGTGGTATTGCAGCTTCAAAGGGTAATAACATTTTTGGATTGATTAGAAGAAACATAACATACAAGGGAAAAAACTTAATTATACCTCTTTATAAAGCAATAGTTAGACCTCATTTAGAATACTGTATACAAGCATGGAGACCATATCGTAAGAAGGATATAGATACGCTTGAACGCATACAAAGGAGAGCAACTAAAATGATTCCAGAACTGAGAGACCTTAGTTATGAAGAACGCCTGAAAGAATGTGGTTTAACAACTCTAGAGACAAGGAGGTTAAGAGATCAGATTGAAGTTTTTAAGATATTGAATGGGTATGAAAACATTGATAGAAATATGTTTTTGTCACTCAAGAAGGATAGCAGAACTAGAGGACATGAGGTAAAATTAGTAAAGGATCAATGTAGATTGGACATCAGGAAGCACTCGTTCTCACAGAGGACAATAAATGAATGGAACAAATTGTCTACAGATTGTGTAACTGCTAGCAGCGTGAATATGTTTAAAAACAAGGTTGACACATATCTCAGGAGGGCGGGCTATAAGTAGATGAACATTGTTGGACTCTCGATAAGCCAATGGCTTCCTTGTCCACTTGCCATCTGGGCCTTTGGCTTGGATGGCAAATCTTGTTAAATCTTGTTAAATGTGGTCTAACTATTGCTTTGTACAGGGATACAATTAGCTGTTTCTCCTTATATGTGATAGTTAACCTAATTAGCCCTAGAATTTGATTTTATTTCGAAGCAGCAATCCCACATTGCTCTGAAACTTTCATGTCAGCACTAAATGTTACACCTAAGTCCTTTTCTTGTATGGTTCTACCTAGTACAGCATCCCCCATTTTATATTCTCCGTCTATGTTTCCATGTCCTATGTGTATGCATTTACACTTCCGAAAATTTAATAACATTAGCCATTTTTCTGACCATTTAATTAATTTATCTAGATCATCCAGTAAACTTTGTTTATCTGTATCATTAGTAACCTTTCTGAATACTTTTGTGTCATCTGCAAATTTCAGTACTTTGCTAGATATGTCATCTTTCAATTCATTTATATATATATTAAAAACAGTATAGGGCCTAATACTGATCCCTGTGATACCCCACTCAGAACATATTTCCAGTTTGAAATCTCACCATCTACTATTACTCTCTGTCTTCTGTGTATAAGCCACTTTTCTATCCAGTTGATTACATCATTGCCTATACCATGGGCTTTTAGTTTAAGTAACGATCTTTGATGTGGCACTTTATCAAAAGCTTTCTGAAAATCTAAATATACAACATCCACTGTTGACCCGTCATCTACCCACTTTGTGATTTCTTCCAAAAAACATAAGAGATTGGTTAGACATGACCTTGCTTTTAGGAACCCATGTTGAGATGTATTTATTAATTTATGTTTTACAAGGAATTCCACCATGTGGTCCCTAATTAATGTTTCGAGTAATATACATACAACTGATGTAAAACTCACTGGTCTGTAATTTTCTGGTTTGTTCCTCGATCGTTTCTTAAATAGCGGTGTAATGTTTGCTTCTTTCCATTCTGAAGGAACTATTCTTTCTTCTAGTGACAAGATAAACACTTTTGCCAGTGGTGTACTAATTTGCTCAACAATTTCCTTAAGCAGTTTTGGTGGTATCCCATCAACTCCAGGTGATTTATTATCTTTCATCTTCTTAATTTTCGTTGCTATCATTTCAGGAGTTACAAATAACTGCCCCAAATGTTCTGATTTATTGCCCTCAAATTTAGTAAATTGAACTGGAAGTGAGCTGAAAACTTCTGTGGTAAAAACTGAGCTGAAATACTCATTCAGGACCTCTGCCATTTGAAACCCGTCTGAAATTATGTTTCCACTGTTGTTTTCCAGTGGTCCGACCTTATTTCGAATTTTCTGTTTACTCCTTACATAAGCATAGGAACTCTTGCTGTCATTTTTTATATTACCTGCCAATTTTTTTTTCAAAGGTTCTTTTAGATTTTCTAATTTCAGTTGTAGCTAGGTAAGTGCCTCTTTGTAGTTTGTGTAGTTTTCTACATTTCTAGTGTGTATATACCCTCCGCAGCATCTGTTTGTGAGCAATTTTTCTAATAGCCTGTTTTGACAGATGTTTCTTCCTGGACCTTTTCCCTTGTTTTCTTAATGGGACAAATTTCTCAATAATGCCCTCAATCTCATATTTCAAACAAGTCCAGCATTCTGTTGCTGTCTTGTTCTTCAGCAAGTTATTCCAATCTATATTTGCTAGATATGTTCTCATTTTTTATATTTGCCTTTGTTGAAGTTCCTTCTCCATTGTTTTTTATATGTATTCCCTGTTTTTACTTTTGTATTAAAATGGATTTGGTTATGGTCACTTGAAACCAAAGGTTCTTGTACTTTAACATTGTCAACTAATTCATTTTGAGAAGACAAAATTAAATCTAACACATTCCCACCTCTGGTTGGTTCCAAAACATGTTGAGTAAGGAAACAATCCTGTGTTAGAAGTAGAAACTGATGGTCGTCACCTCCAGCACTCTCTAATGATTCCTATTGTATATGGCCATGGTTAAAATCACCCATTATAACACATTCCCCCTTGCTCACCTCCCTTATCGCCTTTTGTAATTTTACATCTTCCTCTTGTCCTATTTTGGGACTACGATAAACTACTCCTATTGTTAATGTTGAGTTCCTGTTAACTATGTTACACCAGATTGCTTCCTCATAATCTGCTTCATTATGAAATCATTGACTGATCGATGAATCTACTTTCACAAAATGCTCTTTAAAAAAGTGCTCTGTATATAAACTGGTCAACACTTGAGCTATTATTCATACAACATGAAAAGACCAACTGGTCTATAGGGATGGCTTAAGAGATTACATGTTCATTGAAATAAATCAAACAATGCATAAAAAATTACTCCCTTGTGTTGTGTTGGAACTGTTGGGGTGGGTTGGGATGGCAGCTCATTGGGGGAGTAAACTTTAGAAATGCCAGCCCTGAATATTTACAGCAAGAGAGAGTGATTAGTAGTAGCTGTAATTATCCACCAGGTTATCTTCCCAGTGACCCCACCAGTGGACAGTCTATTGTCTTGGGTTCCCCTTCCATTCTGGGCTACCTACACATTATTACATAACAATCAAAAAACTAGATAAGTGTTGCATAAGAAATATACATACAATCAGCTGTGTTTATATCCATTAGTTGTTTTTTTCTCCAAATAAAACAAATCATTAATATAAAGCCAAAACATTTGAAATGAAGTCAAATGCATTTGCAAATGTGTAACAAAAACATTTGCATTTACATTTGAATGCGACCCCAAAACATTTGTATTTGCATATGAATGCATTCCTGAAAAATGGCATTTGCATTCGCATTTGCATTTGAATCAAGTGAAACATTTGCATTCAAATGTGTTTACATGCGTTTGTTAACAAGCCTGCTGCGTACGAGTGTTCAGCATAACATTATAAATCTTTAGATATGTTTAGATAATATATTCATATATTGAATCATTATGTTCATATATTGTAAGATATGTATACTAAGGTTTAAATAAATACATATACTTTCTCATTCGCATACTGGTCTAAGTACAATAGTGCTGTCATCTGGTGACCATGCTATATATTACATTTAGTTTGTAAGACCATTACACAGAGGAGCTTATGCCAGGCTTGTGCTTCTGCTAGTGCTTATTAGGTTGGAATTATGTCAATGAGTAAGATTACCAGTGGAACATTAATTGATTGGGCCTGACAGGACAAAGCATTGATTAAAGATATTCCCATGTGCACGAATGGTGGACTCAGTTCAGTTGCCACAGTCTGTTTCTCCAACAAGTCTTAGTTACAGGTTGGTGTACTGTGTTTTCTAGAACTGTTCAAATGAGTACAGGTCTAGATGCTGTACTTACATTACAATTGTTGACTTGATCAATGTTTGTGAATACTGAGGGAAACTTGATGCAAGTCCTACTCGTTTACAGTTTGATTCAGGCCTATTCTGAGACATACCCTTTAAAGTTGGCTGTGCATTTCAAGATATGTTTTAATTTAAAGAATAGTAAACACATATAATAAAATGGAGACGTTTTTGTAAATTTGCATGCACTTGTGCATGCATGTGTGTTTATAGTTGAAATCTTTTTTAGTGTTGCTTTTATTTGTTATGCCTGTATGTTTGTGTGCATGCATGCATGCACACGTTCGTGCATTCACGCATGCTTGCGTGCATGAGCGGGCGTGTGTGTGGGAATGCATATCAGGATTGATTGACAGTTTGAATGATGGAAAAGGTTGTGGTTTGTTACTTAATGCTGTGGCAAACATTTAGTTATTAATATAAACATTTTCATACATTTATCCTCCATCTTTTTTTCCCTTATTTCTTGTGTGATGTGTGATTTATTTCCCCATCATGTCTGTATTCTCCCACCCAGCCCTCCACGCCTGCCCTCTCTCCAGAGCATGTCTATCTACACCCGCCCAGCAGCTGAGCCCCCCACACCAGCCTTCTCAACTTTGGGTTTCTCTTCCTCTTCTCCTTCCTGCTTCTGCCATCTTATACTCCTCACTTCTGCCCTCCTGTTCTCCTTCCCACTTCTTCCTCTTCTTCTCCTTCCAACTTCTGCCCTCCTACTCTCCCTGGCAATCTCCCATCACCTATCCTTCTCCCTGTCCCAGTCTGCTCACTGCAGTCTCCCTTCCAGTTCTGGTACTATAGTCTTTTATTGCACGTCACTTGTAATTGTCACTTGTAATTGCCACAAGTTGTGAACAATATATTATGCCACTGATGTAAAAACTAACAGTGTATTATAAACTCAATGTCTGCCTTCATTTTCTTGTGCCACTAATCACAGTTCTCGGGTCAAATTACTGAATGGTTCAGTGTCTTTGTTATACCAAGCTTCTGTACTACCAAACTAAAACATTGCAAACATTTCACTCAGTGCTAAATTTGTTACTGAAGCACATGACATGTTACATTATATACTGTGTATTAGATTACCTACAGTGTAAACTCCTGATTACTAAGAGTCAGGTATTAATTCCCTGTAGTAAACATACTATTGACATCAATGCTAACAGCCTGTTTATTCACTTTGGGTGTGCAGTCAACCACCCTACTAAGCAGGGTTGGCTTTATAATGGCAGAAATCCGTTTTTTGCTTGATGGACAGTAAAAACAGATTTTTACCTGCTTTTACCTGTCTTTACTAACAAAAACTTGATAAGCAAAATGCACCTTTAACAGGCATATCAAACTTGGCTATTGAGAATTTGATAACATTATTTTGATGCTTTGGTTTTTGTTAACACTGCTACTCTGCTTCCAATGTAGCTATACAAGATCTGCTACCAATGTAGCTATACAAGTTCTGCTACCAATGTAGCTATAAAAGCTGTGCTACCAATGTAACTATAAAAGATCTGCTACTAATGTAGCAATAAAAGCTCTTGTACCAATGTAGCTATAAAAGTTCTGGTACCAGTGTAGCTATAAAAGCTCTGCTACCAATGTAGCTATAAAAGCTCTGCTACCAATGTAGCAATAAAAGCTATTGTACCAGTATAGCTATAAAAGCTCTGGTTCCAATGTGGCTATACAATCTCTGCTACCAATGTAGCTATAAAAGCTCTGCTACCAATGTAGTTATAAAAGCTCTGCTACCAATGTGGCTATAAAAGCTCTGCTACCAATGTAGCTATAAAAGCTGTGGTATCAATGTGGCTATAAAAGCTCTGCTATCAATGTAGTTATAAAAGCTCTGCTACCAATGTAGCTATAAAAGCTCTGCTACCAATGTGGCTATAAAAGCTGTGGTATCAATGAAGCTATAAAAGCTCTGCTACCAATGTGGCTATAAAAGCTGTGGTATCAATGTGGCTATAAAAGCTGTGGTACCAATGTGGCTATAAAAGCTCTGCTACCAATGTGGCTATAAAAGCTGTGGTACCAATGTGGCTATAAAAGCTCTGGTACAAATGTGGCTATAAAAGCTTTGGTACTAATGTAGCTATAAAATCTCTGGTACCAATGTGGCTATAAAAAATCTTGTTCCAGTGTGGCTATAAAAGCTCTGGTATAAATGTGGCTATAAAAGCTCTGATTCTAATGTGACTATAAAAGCTGTGGTACCAATGTGGCTATAAAAGCTCTGGTTCCAATGTGGCTATAAAAACTGTGATACCAATGTGGCTATAAAAGTTGACTTTGGTTGCATCAATATTGCAAATATGTAGTAATTTTCAAATGCTGCGATCATTAAGCATTCCCAGTGTAGCTTTGAGTTGAAACAGTTAAAGTTAGGAGATAATAATTAGGTCCAGGTGCCTTGGAGTAAGGTGGATTAAGAATGGACTTTGATGACATGCTTCAGTTAGCTGTACAGAATTGATTAAAGTATAAACGGCATCAATTTCTTCGGATGCACATTGACCATCTTTTCTTCTTGGGCATTATCCAGAACCTCAAGGGATATAGAAATTATGTAGTCTAACACAGCAATACATATTATGGAGGCTCATCCACAGTCAGGTATTTATTTATCAGTGTTATGTATGTCCCTGGAAGTTATTTGTTAATTGAGCTCTTCAGATATTAGTTTGATCTACTTGTGTTGTTTGTTGTATGGAGAATTCCTGTGTGTTTTGTGTACTTCAGTATATAGGTGTAGAAAGTAGAGCTACACATGCAAAAAGTACACGTGCAGTTAATACTATCCTGCCCTAGTCACCCCCCCCCTCCCCTACCCCACTGCTTTCTGTTTCCCAACTGTGTCCCTCTCCACCCTCCTCTGGTTGTCTTTGACTGACATGTGTCATCACGCAGTCCTCTTCCCATCATACACAGTCTCCCCTTCTCCTTCAGCCTCCCTCTTTCAAGGCATCTTGGTGGTTGCCCTCTGCCCTCTGCCCACCTCATCCACGTTCTTATTAATACTTCAGTAATTTATTCATTTGCAATGATAAGATTGAATGAATCAGAGATTAATCTTCCTTCCTTCTTGTACACATGCACATATGCATGCTGGTATGCTTGCATGCACACACGCACACATGTACGTTATATAAGTACTGCTTATTTGTGGGTATGAAGGTTGGTCGAAATGTATGCTAAAGTACAGTTTTATTCCAGTAGCCCCAACTAATGACAGTCCGTACTGGTAAACATCATATCATGAATCCTAACCCTAGTTTTAGGGGCATAGTCATGTTATTCAGAAAGGGTTATGTCGTGAATTTTTGTGTTGTCATCGAGAAAATGGCTTGGAACTTTGTCAGTTTTGCTCGCATTTCGGAAGGCACGCGATGGCGATGTCGAATGTGTAATGGATTTTCTCGTGCAGGCACGCACAATGCCGTTGCTAGGCAGGAGATTTTTTGAAGAATATATTAAAAAAAGTATGCGTATAAATTGAGTATATCATGTTATGTGTACGATGGCAGTTGTGTCGACGTACTATGAGATGTTCAACTCGGTCGGTCAGCGGTTGTTTTTGCGTACTTCTCTAGGTGGAGACATTTGCTATTGAAATTGCAATTTTAAATCTCACTTCGAATTGAGATCTGACGTGACAGATAGAAAGGCAACAGTCTCAGGAATACGTAGGTGCAAACGAAATGTCCGTGAGAGGACATTTGACGAAGTTACAGGCCATTTTCCCTCTCCACCTGAATACGTGTTCAAAAAAGACACATGTACTACTAATAACATTTTAAATTAAAATTTTAAATCTGACGTGACAAGTGGAAGGGAAATCGTCTGAGGAATACGACGGTTTGAACGAAATGTTCGTGGGACGAAAATTGACAAAGTTACAGGCCATTTTCCTATGCACCCCAATGCGTGGCGGAAAAGATACATGTACTACTAATAAAATGTTTTTGTTTAATTTGAAATCTGACGTGACAGCTGGAAGGGAAATACGCTTAAAACGCGATTAAAGGTTTAAGTCGCACTTCAATTTGAAATGTGACTTGACAGATGGATAGGGTTAGGGTTAGGGTTATAGTCATGTTTCTCCAAAATGGTAATTTCGTGAAAATTGTTGTTGTAATCGAGAAAATGGCCTGTAACTTTGTAAATTTTCGTCCCACGGACATTTCGTTGACACTCCACATTTCTGAGACTTTTGTCTATCCATCTGTCAAGTCACATTTCAAATTGAAATCTCACTTCGAATTGAGATCTGACGTGACATATATAAAGGCAACTCTTCCTCTATTGCCTCTGCATTGGTTGCATAGCTCCAATTTGAGAACCTGCAGTACAGGAGAACATCAGACAGAGTCAACTTGATGTACAACATCATAAACGGACTTGTCGAAGTGAACCCTGCTGCACGTCTTGAACCCAGCAACCGCAGCACTAGAGGACATCAAGCGAAGCTCCAATTCCCCCATTCTCGAGTTTATATATATCCAGGATTTAATGGTCTTACTGCAGAACACACAACACGAATACTTGAAATTATATCAACAACAATTTATTTGTGTATATAAATAACCATTTTGGTTAGTAAAAATATAAAATAAGTTGTGGAAAAGGTATTTCCCCTTAATTTAAGTATACTAAGTGTGGAAGTTTAGTCAATTACCATTAAACATACTATAATGCATGCCTTTTCTAAACGTATTTTTAGGAGGAATCCATTAACGATCAATGGTAAATGTTGGGGCACTGGCGGTGCCGGTCTTGATATCCTAGTCAAACCATTCCCCTACCCTACAAGGTCGAGAGTGCCTATGAGTTAAACATATAAAATTATGACATAATTTTGTAATCCGTTATCCACATTTTATTGTGTTTTGCTATTGAAACATATATTGATGTAACGTGTGGTCATTTCGAGCCATTTTACACATTTCTGTGTTTGCAGGTATCGATTTCACGGCCAAGCCATTCGCCCAAAACGTTAACGATAATACATTATTAAAGTCATAAACTGAAACATGTACAACACACACACACACACACACACACACACACACACACACACACACACACACACACACACACACACACACACACACACACACACACACACACACACACACACACACACACACACACACACACACACACACACACACACACACACACACACACATATATATATATTAACACCCAATGGTATATGGATGTCGAACACGAATGCAATGAATACAAATTTCATTGAAACGTTTAAACGTAAGTTAATATATAAGTATGTCCCTTTAATAGTAATTGTATATGGTTCTGGTCATCTCTTCAAAACTTTTGACCCTACTTTCGATATGCCACCAAGAACTATAAAGAACTGTTTGTGGTGGATTTGTAGCTTTATATGATCTAATTTAGGACGAGATCACGTTAAAACCCACTGACCAAGGTCGAATATTTTACTCTGTTATTTCCTTTTGGATATAATTTTGGGAGATTATAAAAATATATTTAAAGAAGTTCGAAGAGCTTGAGGCTAAGCTCATGGTTCTCTTTATAGTTCAATCACTCGTCATTGGTGACTTCAATATCTGGTTATATTGTAGAGCAACATGTAGAATATTGGAAGAATTTTAATCACTAAAAGGGTGACGTAAGTAATGTTAGTGACGTCATGTCTAGTTACCGCGGTGTGATGGCTCGGTGTTTTGGAACAACGCTGACTGTACTCTTGTGTTGTTGTGAGTATGCGCAGTGCAATTTCAGCAGTAAACCACCAAGAGGTTGTTGGTTAACACTACGTAGAACTGAGTGTATTTCCATGCTATCTTATTGGCAATATTTACACCAAATGGCACATTTCCGAATTGTATCGCGCTTGATCGGCCGCGACAGTGGCGGAGAAACACAAATAGTCTGACAAGACCGCAGACCGCGTCCGATTATAAGTACTGCCGCCAGTCTACGAGTACGATAATAGGGGGTGCAGATCGCAAATGTGCGATTCTATTTTACACTACTAATTATTTTGGCAAATTCAAACCTGGGAATTACGTTCTCTATCGTCGAAATCCGTTGTCATTCGATGTTTTAACAATTCAAATGTTCGTCTGTCATTCGACGTAAACAATAGTTCCGTCGTCATCGCACGCGCCATTTCGCGCCATGGCGTAAATCACTTCTTCTTCATATTCTTCGACCGTCCGTCTGAAAGACGATTTACCTTGGCAGTTGAGTAGAGATCTTGAAGCGCCGGACAATCTTGCAGTTATCCCTGACGTGTTTGTCCTAACCATAAATGAAACGACCAGTGGTCGTATATATTTTTAGTGTTATTAACTGTAAAGAAGAAGAGTTTGGTGCCAGTGAAAGAGTCACGTAGTGTGAATCATATTCAAGTAGGAGCGAAGACATTATGACTGAATGACGCACTTTGCACCTGTTTGCGAATTTAATGGTTTTGACCTGACCCGTTTCCGTAGACAGCCAACGGCTTTAGTAGCTACCTGTATCCAGTTGGTAATGTCTACAACAGTTTGGTAATGAGGTTTCCCTGGAGCAGGTTGGTGTATTGACTGTGTTTTGTTAATGTTAATTGTACGGCCAAAAGGCTTGTTCATCGGTTTACCTTATGCCATCGATGGCGCTGGCTGCGTGTGCCACGAGAGCATGCATATGTGGATTTATGTATGAATGTATTTCTGTGTGTGTGCGTGCATGCGTGCGTGTGTGCGTGCGTGCGTGAGTGCGTGCGTGCGTATGTATGTATGTATGTATGTGTGAAGGCATGCATCCATGCAGGTATGCATTTATGTATGTTTGTATGTATGTATGTATGTATGTAAGCATGCATGCATGCATGAATGCATATATTATGGATGTATGTATGTGTGTATGCATGTATGCATGCATGTATGTATGTATGTATGTATGTATGTATGCATGTACGTACGTATGCGTGGGTATGTTTGTATAATAATACTATTTTAGACAATATGCAATATGTCCATAGAAAATATATATATAAATAAATAGTTTAAGATTATACAAGGATGCAATCCACTGAATCCGGTCGACGTACAATACTTGGCACTACGATGACGACTCGTGTTGTCGTTTGCCGCGTGGCTACGATGACGACTCGGAGAATCGCGAATATTACTCGTGTTTACATCAGATGACTAAACTCTCGATTTGGTTCTACTGATCGTTGTCGGTCTCAACGGAGGCAGACTTACACGCAGAGGCTGCAGATCACGTGCCGTGAGCTTCGGCTGCGGCCACGTCACAGGATCTAAACCTCGCGTAACGGTCGCTAGGGGTAAGATTCTTACAGGTTCTTACAGGTCTACTTCTGGCTATTAGGCTGTACTGCCTCTTATGCCAGGTCTCGCGTTTATCCTCAGTTCAGATTGAGCGCATGCGTCTGACGGTTTCCAGGATAGGGGTGGGGCAGTGTAATCTAGTTTGATTGGATGATTTTGCCACAGTCTATTTTCCTCTCAAAGGACTGTACCGATGGAGCCCCTACCACAGACTGTGGGAGGCTGTTCCATACATATGTGCATCGGTGTATAAATGAGTTCTTTTAATGTTTAATCGACATCTTTCTTTAAATATTTTTAGGTGGTGCCCTCTCGTATCTGATTCATTGACCCACAATGTCACAAAATTGGATGAGACAGCTGCATCATATTTCTATGTTAGGATTTTATATAGTTCAATCACGTCTCCTCTGAGGCGACGGTATGCTAAAGTTGGTAATTTCAGTTTCCGTAAACGTTCTTTATACGTCTTTGAAACCAGGAATTAATTTGGTTGCTCTACGTTGAACATTTTCAAGAGATGTGATATGCTTCTTTAGGTGTGGAGACCATATTTGTTTAGCATATTCGATATTTCTGACATATGTGCTTCAAAGTTAAGTGACTCCGATATCTTTCACCTTTTCTGTGCTTGTAATTGTTATGTGTTCAGGTCCCAGTGTGTATCCGTCGTTTCTTATGCTTGATAGTCCGATTCTCATATGGCTGCATTTATTTGGGTGAATTTTTAAGAGTGATGTGTTTATCCATTGTTCGGCAAGGATTATACCTTGTTGCAAACTTGTGCAATCCTCTTCAGTGTAGATTGCATGGACGATCTTCATATCGTCTGCGAATAGGAATAGCTCAGAGCTCTTAATATCTTCTGGTAAATCATTTATAAAGATCACAAATAGCAGAGGGCCAATCACTGATCCTTGTGGTATACCACTGGTGACCTCCTGCCAAGATGAGAATGAGTTGTTAACTCTAACGCGTTGGCTTCTGTGGGACAGCATAGCTGCAACCCAGTCTAGAATTGTTCCCTTGATTCCATAGCTCTGGAGTTTCCCTATAAGTCGACGATGTGGAACCTTGTCAAACGCTTTCATAAAGTCACAGTAAACTACATCTATACATCCACCATTTTCTAGTGTCTCAGTCCAGGAGTCAAGTACTTTTAGTAGTTGGAGAACTGTGGAGCGACCCCTAATAAAACCAAATTGTTTGTCACTCAACAGATCATTATCTTTCATGTGTTCAGAGACAGTGTCTCTGATTATTTGCTCTAATATTTTCCTGCTATCCTGGTTAGACTGACTGGCCTGTAGTTTCGCGCTTGATTTTTGTGGCCTTTCTTGTGAATTGCGGACACGTTTGCTGTTTTCCAGTCTGTGGGTAACACGCTTTTTGTCAGTGATGTGTTAAATATGATGGATAGTGGAGTACTGATACTGATACTGTTCGCCAATTCGTGTAGGACACGAGGATGGAGACCATCTGGTCCTGGTGATTTGAATGTCTTTAGTTTCTTTAACTTCGATGCCACTGTCGATGGGTTGATAGTACAAAGTTCGATTGTCTTGGAACATCTTATTGGTTCCTCTGGAGTTTCTCCTTCTGGTTCTCTTGTAAATACTGAGGACAAGTAGTCAGCCAGCACCTGTGCTTTTTCCGAGTCAGACTTTGTCAGGTCATCTTTGTCATATTCGCTTTTTATCAAGTTGGGTATTCCCATTCTTGTCGCCATTTTTGCCTGGGCATACTGCCAGAACTTCTTTGGATTATGTTTTATTTGGTTAATGATATCCTTTTCATATTGCTTTTGTGCTTTTCTTGTCAGTCTCCTGACTTGATTTCGAAGTCGGCAAAATTCCTGGTAATTTTGGACATCTTTAGTTAGAAGGAATTTTTTCCACAATGTATTTTTCCTCTTGATTTTGGCTCGGGTTTTCACATCCAGTGGCACTGGGTACTTTCTGGCTCTTTGTGATATTCTCTTCTTTGGAATGCATTGTTCTTCTGGAGGATATCCCATTGGGCTTGGACATCTCCCTGGTAATTAGAAAATTCTGCCTCCCAGTCTATGTTTAGTAAGTCTTCCATTTTGGTGCAATCTCCTTTGTCATATTTATAAAGAGTTTTGCTGATTGATTCATAGGTTGGAGTGCAGTTAAGAATCACCTTGATAACAGAGTGGTCACTTGTATCTAGTCCTGAGGCTGTCTCGATTGTTGAGATCGCTGTATCGTCATTTGTGAGGGCAAGGTCCAGGAGCAATGGTTCGTTTGTACATCTGCCTCTAGTGGGTTCTGTAATGTGTTGCATCAAGTAACAGTCTCGAAGTTTTTCTAAAAAGTTTAATTCCTTATCCTCAGTACTTGTTGTTGTAGTTGATTTTGTTTCCCAATTAATCCTAGGGTAGTTGAAGTCTCCATGTAGCAGAACATGGGAAACAATTTTCTCATTTATTTTGTCAAGTAGTTTGTTAAGGTTGCTATTGTTCTCAATGGCGCTGCTGGGGCTTCTATAAAAGGAGCCTATGAGAAGGGTATTTTTCCCTTTCAGTTTCAAAGTGTAAAATTGTGCTTCATTAAAGTCAACGTCAAATTAGTGTACTTGAAACGGCAATGATTTGTGAATAAATAAAGTCATCCCTCTACCTTTGTCCTCGTCAATGTTCATTGCTTCCATTCCAGGTTGTATTCCTGCATGGTCAGTTTTCTTTTATAGTTTTTAGGCTTTACTTCTGATATTGCTACAACATGTGGAGGAGTTGAATGGTTTTTATTCTGCATTTTAGTTCAGTTAATTTTTCTTTAGTTAGAACGTCAGCATTGATATACCATATGACTATTTCTCCAGTTCTGGCACTAGCAGTGCTCGAGTTTTGCTGGTTATTTCTCCCCTTTTCTTTACCTTGATGATTTGCCTTTCTCCTGGGCGTCCTCTTACTAGGCAGACAACATTTGTTGTCTGTTCCTGCTGTGTTCTTTCTCTTGCCTCCTTCTGCAGTAGTCGCTCCTTCTCTCTGTCTTCCCTGCTCATGTCATGCTTTATGATCATTCCACTGAATGGCTCACCTTTGTTTTTCAGTTTGAATAGATTTTTCATAACTATGGCTTTTTTGTCCTCTTCTGGAAAGGTTACAAGTAAAGGACGATTTTATTTCCTCTGTTTCTGTCTCCTTTGTCTGCTTACTCCCCAGTCTCTTTACAAGTAGATCTTCTGGCTGGTATTTACCACCTGTGGTGTGTCCCAGTAGTTCCTTCATTAGATTCGTGTCATGGATTGCGTTGTCTGCTTTCAGAGTACTGGTCTCCTCTGGCACATTATAAACAACGATGTTCTTCAAACTGGTCATTCTGTCGTTTATTTACAGTGGCTACTACGTCTTCTTTATTTATGTCCGGTTGTACATGGCTTGCAACAGATGATTCATGCGTTGCCTGTGATTGCAGGTCTGATAATTTCGACAGTGTCTCCTGAAGTTCATTGACTCTGCTGTGTAATGCTTTATGTTTATTTTCCATAGCATTCAATTTCTTTTCGAACTGATCTTGCCGTTCATGCATGATTAATATGTGCGACATGATTGCCTTTGCCCCTCTTTGGAATGATTTGGAATACCAACTGATCTGTTGATTTTCGTCACCGATTAATACTGCATTCAACGCATCAGACACATTTTGGCAACCTTTGTGGTACCATCCTTTACAGATGTCACAATCAATAGCTTCTGCATTGTCCTTTACTTCAAGGTTGCAGTCAGGACATTTCTCTTGATTTCTATCCGATTCCAGTTTCTTGTTGTTTTATGTTGTTTTTTGGAATTATTTTGGGTTAATGGTCCTTTGATTCCAGACGAGCTAGATGACCTACCTCGTAGTGATCTTGATGTATTTACTTCCACTGGCGTACCACCAGTTGCCATTGTGATCTAAGTATGCAAGTTATCCTTGACCTAACAATAAACCTAATATTAAAGGCTAATATTGTATTAAAAGTGCATATGCAGGGTTTGGGCCAGTGCAAACACAAAGGGTGTATATGTTATATGTTAGTTAATTATAGTCCTGGGCCGACTCAGGACATATTGTATTTTCAAGACACAGGGTTGATCATGACACACCCGAAGAATGGCCTGTTAGTTAGTTCAGGAGATGGGAAAACAAAGGGACGATATGATTTATATGTATATATATATATATATATATATATATATATATATATATATATATATATATATATATATATATATATATATATATATATATATATATATATATATATATATATATACATATATATATATATATATATATATATATATATATATATATATATATATATATATATTTGCTAAACTACTAGTCAATTTAATAATAAAAGTGACTGATAATGTAATGTATATTTAAAAGCTGTACAAAAATGTGTATTTAGTTTGTGAGAATGCGCTTGTATTTTGAGTTAATTTTGGGGTGATTTGGGTTTCGCGCGCTTTAATTATTGTTTACAAGTCAGCCATTTTGTTTGAAACTTGAGGTGGTTGTTAGGCAAAATATAATTAGCGAACTTCTACTATGAAATGTTTGATCGGAAATTTGTTTATATGAACTTTATGTGGTGATGATACCTTAGTATGTATGCATTTTTGGAATAATGAGGTTCTTTAGAATTGTGATATTTAGCTTAAATATAGGAGTAAGAAAAAGATAGCACGACACCTGAAGCATGCGCTCACGCCTCTTACTTCGCTCATGCATGATAGTTCGCAGTTCACGGTCAATTAATTTGGTTACAACACGTAGCATTGCCAGCGATGCAACGGTTAGCAGTAATTTACCACTGATGGGTGATAAATCACCGACTGACCATCACTTTTCCCCGTAAGAACACCGGATATCATAAAAATAAAAAATCACCGTGTCACGGGTATCCCAACTGCCCCAGGGTCAACGACACAATTGTGTATCTCCGTAAATTAATATCTGAATATTGAAATATCTTCATAACATAACGGTAGACCTCACATATCGCTTTGGTGGTATCCGAACACTGTCATGTATATATGTATGCGTGTGGCATTCTATTTTGTACGAGATTTATTGTACAAACTGCGTGTGATCTTAAGAGCATATAGTATGGCTAAACCTACCGTGATATGTGGATAACGTTATATGAACTAAACTAGCTGTAGACATAATTTGATGGAATCAGGCATATGACGAATTTGCTTGCAGGCGTGTACCAATCGGAACCGACAGCCCAAAAGAAGAAAATAAAAGCAAGGGCCCTTTCGGGAAAGAGTAAGTACTTGATGTTGTAGAGTTAGGGTTACCCTAACCCTAACCCTAAGTACTTGATGTTGTAGAGTTAGGGTTACCCTAACCCTAACCCTAAGTACTTGATGTTGTAGAGTTAGGGTTACCCTAACCCTAACCCTAAGTACTTGATGTTGTAGAGTTAGGGTTACCCTAACCCTAACCCTAAGTACTTGATGTTGTAGAGTTAGGGTTACCCTAACCCTAACTCTAAGTACTTGATGTTGTAGAGTTAGGGTTACCCTAACCCTAACCCTAAGTACTTGATGTTGTAGAGTTAGGGTTACCCTAACCCTAACCCTAAGCACTTGATGTTGTAGAGTTAGGGTTACCCTAACCCTAACCCTAAGTACTTGATGTTGTAGAGTTAGGGTTACCCTAACCCTAACTCTAAGTACTTGATGTTGTAGAGTTAGGGTTACCCTAACCCTAACCCTAAGTACTTGATGTTGTAGAGTTAGGGTTACCCTAACCCTAACCCTAAGTACTTGATGTTGTAGAGTTAGGGTTACCCTAACCCTAACCCTAAGTACTTGATGTTGTAGAGTTAGGGTTACCCTAACCCTAACCCTAAGTACTTGATGTTGTAGAGTTAGGGTTACCCTAACCCTAACCCTAAGTACTTGATGTTGTAGAGTTAGGGTTACCCTAACCCTAACCCTAAGTACTTGATGTTGTAGAGTTAGGGTTACCCTAACCCTAACCCTAAGTACTTGATGTTGTAGAGTTAGGGTTACCCTAACCCTAACCCTAAGTACTTGATGTTGTAGAGTTAGGGTTACCCTAACCCTAACCCTAAGTACTTGATGTTGTAGAGTTAGGGTTACCCTAACCCTAACCCTAAGTACTTGATGTTGTAGAGTTAGGGTTACCCTAACCCTAACCCTAAGTACTTGATGTTGTAGAGTTAGGGTTACCCTAACCCTAACCCTAAGTACTTGATGTTGTAGAGTTAGGGTTACCCTAACCCTAACCCTAAGTACTTGATGTTGTAGCTAAGACTAACTCCTAAAACTATATTCACTGAAAACTCCAGTGCCATTTGTCAATTTTGCTTTTAAAAATATATTCACACTGCTAGCATTTACATAATTTGTAGACAATTTGATCCATTCGTTTATTGTCCTCTGTGAGATTGAGTTGTTTCTGGTCTTTCACTTATCAACTGGTGCGGCGAAAACAATCTGGAGCTCAACGTAAGCAAAACAAAAGAAATGATCGTGGATTTTAGAAGAAAGAAATCTCCCCTCTCCCCTCTCCCCTCTCCCCTCTCCCCTCTCCCCTCTCCCCTCTCCCCTCTCCCCTCTCCCCTCTCCCCTCTTTTGATCGACGGCGAAACAGTTGAAATTGTCCAACACGTTAAGTTTCTTGGCTCTACGATCTCAAGCGAACTTAAATGGGAGCTAAATGTTGAAACCATTAAAAAGGCCCAGCGGCGCCTGTACTTCCTAAGAAGGTTGAGATCATTTGGTTTGACCACTCAGATCACGCTAAACCTTTACAAAGTTGTGATCGAGAGTGTTCTCACCTTTTCGATCACAGTGTGGTTTGGTTCTATCACGGTCAAGGAAAAGCTCAGGTTTATCTTTCCTTGACAGTAATAATTATGTCTTTCTTAAGAATGCATTTATTGTTAGTTAGTTGGTTTCATATCGTTTGCTGCATGTGAGTGTATTGTCATGTATACGTTATAGTACGACCCAACATCGTTATACGTTCCAATGTTTATATTGTATTACTGCAATGATTACACATGGCAATACATTTTATCTTATCTTTTCTTGTGTTAGTTCGTGTCCTTTAGTTCTACTATCTTTCTACTACGAGGAATAGCTTCCCATCACTATTTTCATATTACGTTTAGTCCCAACAGTTGGGGGAAATGCTGGAGGCGCGCCTTGCGTCTTTCCCTTCATCTACCTATCACGCACCTACCACGACTGCATACGGGACAGGTTCACAACAGAGATATGGTGTTCAACGGTGGCCAACTACGACGTCGCCAAAAAGTGGGGTGTCTGCACAAAGAAACGTGAGTTGCACGTCGTACTGTGCCGCTCCAGATGAGTTGAGAGCAGTGCAAGAGGTTGTAAGGGGGTATTTTCTGAATGCATGCTTGGATCAGCGTCTGTGCCCACTCCGGCAGTGTAACATCTAGGTAGTGTTGCCTTCCTGTGGTTTTCTCGTGTCACTACGCAACCACTTCTCATGGGTGGCGACTGTCAAAGCACACACATGCGGAATTCTAACTCATTGTCTGACACATAATGTCCAATTGTAACTACTCAGTAATCTTATTTCACAACACAGCTGAGTTGAATGTCATTATTACAATGTCACTGATGCTCCGCAGCGGGCCAAGACAAAGCCAGGTTTGCAGTCTTGTCTGCAACAATACGATTGCTCAGTGTTGTGTGTATTAATCAAAAACATGTTTCCACCACGCTCAACGCTTGTGAAGTGTTGTCGTGTCACATCATTTTGGTTGCAACCAAACACCATTGAAGGACAGACCTAACGTGTACTGTTTTACTAGAACAAATGTCAATGAATGATAAAGCTTCAACAAGTTATTGAACAAGGCAATCCATGACAGCTTTGTATAGTCAGAGTCAGAATTAGATTAGCTACTTGGCCGACTTCAATAATATTCATGAAGGAATGTCGTATTTTAGATCATGAGCACGTCGGCGTCTCCCGCCATTAATGACAACGAAGAGATTATGTACTTCAGTCGACCAATAGTGTCGTTGTGGAATATATTGTGCATTTTAGACGAAGTTAACAAAAGTGCTAGCACAAAATATGGATATATTAAATAAAAACAGCATCACACAATTTAACTAACTAATCAAGTCACCTAATGCAGCATCACATAATATGGCTCATTAGCGGGTCAACTCAATAATGAGGGTGTGTCAATGGAAAAATTAAGTAGCACATTACTACTGCAAAGCCCTAACATTTGCATAGCCACCACATTGCACAAAACACACAGTTGTTGTATGAAGTTGTAGCGGACGAAGTCAGGAAATGTATGAATTTTAGAGGTTAATTCGTTTTTTTTTATAAAATGCATAATTCTAAGTGTTACTGAAGCTCTTTGCTTGGTAATAACCACCATGGCATTACAGATACATATCATTAGGAGGTTGTGAGTCATCTTAATATGAAATATTAATCAGAAACTGGTACAATTATGTCTTCTGGTATGGGAAAAACAGATTTAATCCGCGAAAAAAACAGCCCTTGAAAGAAACTGCCAATCTCCATACGGCGCAACTTGTCCTTTTCAGCAACTTGTCAGGAGAGTCCGTGTCAGAGGAAAGGGACTTGTGAGGACTTTGGTGAAACCGGCCAGCAATGTGTTTGCCATGACCGGGACATCGGAGGGAGATTCTGTGAAAGTATGCACATTCACTTTAGCAATGACTCACCTGTGAGGTCCATCAATGGGACAAAATATATAATTTTAAATGTCCAATGGTTTATTATGTTTTCTGAAACCATAAGCAATTTGTCAACTGGTCAGAGGCAACGGAGAAAAACTCATTTTACGTTCAATATGCTTCATAACTACTCAGGTGTCGAGAGCATAGCACAGTTACCATTCCGTACTATTGATAAAGAGTGTATGGGAAGGCAGTGTTAGTTGAAATACTGGGTTAGTTGAGCCACCCATGTTTCCCAGCAAGCTACAGCCGCGACAATTATGTGGTACCATCCAGTGAGTGAACATGTTATTACAACACGATTGACGTATATTACGTCACATTTGTAACAACGACCAGAACATGAGAGCTTAAAGTAGAATGTTTTTTGATGTTTTTCGAAACTTTTGGTCATAGCGATTAATGTCTGCTGGTGTGTAAACTATCAACTCACGTGATCAAATGTTACTGTTTGTACACATACAAATGTTACTGTTTGTACACATACAAATGTTACTGTTTGTACACATACAAATGTTACTGTTTGTGCACATACAAATGTTACTGTTTGTACACATACAAATGTTACTGTTTGTACACATACAAATGTTACTGTTTGTACACATACAAATGTTACTGTTTGTACACATACAAATGGCTTAACTACGCACGGAGAAGAAGATTATTTACATCACTTCCCGCATTAATGAGTTAATAACAAAGTTAATAAAATAAACCTATTTGTCGAAACGGGGCTAGTTGAGCCACCCAAGGCCCAAGGGAGGGTTACTTGAGCCACCCTAGGCCCAAGGGAGGGTTAGTTGAGCCACCCAAGACCCAAGGGAGGGTTACTTGAGCAGCGGTTAAAGAATGGAGACGATTCTTCTTTCCCCAAAAATACATCAAGAAATGTATTTTTCCGAGCAAATTTTGACATCGGATAGCTACAACCGTAACCCTACATATTTGCAATTGGTTACATTGGTTGCGTTTATGTTAATTAAGTGTGTCGACTTATTAATTAAGCATGTATACTTGCCAGAGACGTGTTGTACCCATTGAATATATGTGTTGGGTGAGCTGCTATGCATTGTTGTACTAGGACTACATATATTACACAAATAAAGCATTTACGCATCTTACACTACACCTTCGCTCAACTTCCCCCACATCAAGTGTCAGTTGAGTCAGCTTACTATTTGAATCAGCTATATAAAATATAGTTTGACTATTGGAATCAGATATACAAATTGTTCCATGTATGCTAGATATATTATTTTAGCATAACATTATTATTATTATGTGAGTAAAAACATTTTTTACTTATGAATATGATTGCACCTAAACAAAAAAAGAATGAAAAATGGCTCAACTAACAGTGCTTTCCCCTAACTTCATTTAATTAGGTGAACAACAATATACAGAATTCCGTAATGTGTGGCACAATATATTTAGGGTCCCTGTTTCATGGAAAAACATCCACCATTATTACTAAAGGGTGTAATCATGCATTGGCTTATCATAACATATCTGAATGGGGTTGTATTTGATAGAATCCGTGTTTGAGATACAAATATCATTGGCAGTGAAGATATATCTTATAATTTTTTTAATTTATGACCATCCTAAATAATATAAAATGTTAGACATTTCGAACATATTTTGCTGTTGTAGAACTTTCAACATAAAAAATTATACTAAATGCAAAAAATCACTAAAATGAAACATCGATATATTATTGTATTACTTGAAAAAGTGTAGTATCTTCAGAACAAAGGCGACTGAGACATTCCGAGATGTGTAATGGTTCTAGACGGTTTTTATCGTAATAATAATAATGTTATTAAAATGGCAATTATAGCGGTTGAATTATACACCTGGCACAGTAAAACAACCAATGATAATAAATTAATTATTACAAAACTGATGACTTAAAATATAACAAATTTAAACGGTGCATGAACATCATGTTTAAAGTTTTGTTTGCAAATAAACAAAATAAGAATAGGCTTAGACATGCATAGGTAAATATAAAGGTCTTAATCATACATTAAAACAGGCAATGCTGTGGTAAAATCAATTATATAACCTACTACTACTACGTAAAAAGTAAATCATTATAAATGAGTTCATAATTAAAACTTCTAATTAGTTCTCCGACCAGTAGTAGTGATCGTTTCAGTGGGTGGAAGACCCTTGTGAAGAGCATGGAGTTTAAGCCCGAAATTCTCGTGCTTGAGGCATTGGCACACAAGTCCCAATGCATGCACAGGTTTGACATTGGGGGGCCTATTTGTGAGGTTCATTTTTACTCGCCTGAGAAAAATCAAGGTTTGTTTAATATTCTCTGATGCAATTTGTTTCAATAACACATGGTATTTTGAAATACCTTTATTCCACGACTTCTACGTTTCTGATAATGAATTAATTAATGCAACTTCATTAGGTAGATTAAATGTTTCATGACATCAACGTACATAATCGAGTCTATTGACTATTGGCTTTGTGGGTTTTGGGGCTCAGCCATGTGTCGTTTGGGGTCTGCAGCCTCCGTCGGTGGATCCCAGGATTCATGTAGCTGTAATTAAATTGTATTTACATATTTGAGGAAATTTGAAATATCTGCGTGAAAGTAAACTTTTTAAATGATTCGACCCCACTACGATTACGGAGATGTAATCTATGATTCAGCCTCAATAACAAAGGATTTTTATCAATGTGTTTTTATGTACAAATGTATGAATGGTCTAGCACTACAATATTTGTGTGATATGCTTATATCAAATAGTCACACCTATAATAAAAGAAATGCATCACAGCCAACCCACCTAAAGCCAGAACTGCGTACTATCAACGCAGTTTCAGTGTGTCCGGTTTGAAGTTATGGAATAGCTTACCACAAGACATTCAAAGCAGCCAATCTGTTGCAAGCTTAAATAAGTAACTATACAAATATGTGAGTGCTACACCATCACTTAAATTATTCTCTGTTTTTATAAATTTGATTTTATGAATGTTATGATTTTTTTATTTTTAATCCTGTGTACAACTGTAAATATCTATTTAATGATTGATATGTAAATGATCCGTGAATGGCTCGGCCAACTGAAAATAGTGTATAACTAAGTATGTTACCGAGTGAAAATAAAATTATCAATCAATAAATCAATTAGGAGGCTGGCTGAAGTCTTACCAGGTCATGTGGCCTTGTGGGGTTTAATGACTTCCAGCACCTTCCTCACACCTGCTTCGCATATTGCAATATGCACATGGTAAGTCAATAATTCCAATTTTCGACACATTGCTCTTGCCTTCAGCAGTAAAGATTAATGCCAGTCGTGTTGGGGCTACTTCGCTGTTGTCTTTCTTCTTGCAATTGATGAATGACCAACATTTCTTCAGAGTGTCCTAATGTCATTCTGGTTGTTTCACCTAGTATGTTGTATTTGATGTACTGGTAGTACGCCATGCGGCACTCTCGTTGGAAACGCTTATTTTCTTGGCCGGGTACGTATCCTGGTCTTAAATAGCTTATTTTCTTACGTGACAGTTTCTTATTTTGCCGTTGGCCCAGGATTTGCATCATTAATTGATAAGAAATAATGTCGGTGCCATATTTTTTATGGTTGTTTATGTTGCAACAGGATATGCACGTTGCTCTGACAAACAAACGTGTCACGCGGTGGCGCAATGCGTAGACGTCCACTATCAAAGACCTTTGATATGCTTAAAGCAGCGAAACACAATATGCATGAACATGATTACCGGCGGAATTAGAGTGCAATGCCACGCAGGAATATGCTACAACGTTGACATCTCCAATGGCATCTTGTGCGTGAACCGAACGTACTGTGCAAATGTCGACACGACTGGAGAACTTCTATGCTTATGTCCTCCACACCACAAGGGCACATATTGTGACCGTACGTACACATGAGCTAATACACTCAGGTTGGTAGAAATAAGCGTAATTTCGCTCCAAACAATAAAGCGAAATACATAGTAAGAACAGTTAGTGCGAACAACAGTTTTCATATAGGCCCTGACGGCGGCGCAATCATTTAACTTTTTTAGCCAGTAGGCCTACAGGGGCGTCCGTAGAATTTGTTGGGGGGGGGCAAACATTGTTGTAATAGCCGTATGTTTTGGACGGATTATTTGATAGTTTTAGCGACGAATCTTTGTCGGATGTTGACGATCGAAACAACAATGAATCAATGATGTTGGCGAACTTAGGGACCGAGCCGGAGGCAAAACGGATACTGATAGCGGGAGTATTTTCGATGGCTACTGAGACGTCAGTGATAAAGAATGTGAAGGTGTAAACGCTGAGGATGAGCTGCGCACTGTACTATCAATGCCGTAGTTTCATTTTTGTTAGAAGAAAAAGGTGTATGTGAATCCGTCAACATCCAAAGTTTGATTGGAATCTGTCCAGTAGCGATGAATGTATAAGCAATGTACAAATGAACACTTCTGTCATATAATTATGTTTAAAATACAGATAAATAAATTGTTTTTCACTTTCTCATACTCCACAAAATGTACTTTATATTGTATTTTATATCATAGTACAGTAATGTAGCACGATCAACATGAGTAGTTTACATTAAATATTGTCATTGCCATTGGCATACAACTGCGTTCAGCAACTGCAAAAAGATTGAAATCGTGGCGGCCATCTTGGATTGCTAGTTACCATGACGACGAAAAGTAAAATGATATGACTCATTTTACTCGCTGATTATCGTACTTTCAGAATATATATATTCTTATTCCTGAAATGCATTTTTGTTGCTGAAATCTTCACTTGAAGTGAAACAGTCGATTTTCTTGCATATTCACTAGGAATGCAGTATTCAGTGGTCACAGCAGATCAGGACTGTAGTACTGAAATGGTTTTAAAACTAATTGATGTGCTCTTTTTTGCGATTTAGATATGTAAATAGTTATATTTTTTTAAAGTGTGCCACCAGCAAACATTAGTTTTATTTTCAATGAGATGAAAACTGGAAATGGCGCCTCAGGGGTCAGGAATGAGCTACGTACAATAATTGTTCGTTACGCTATGCTTGATTTCTACGATTGTTCGAAGTTACATAATCTTCCTGAACGCGCGGTTCTTGGGATATGTACCCCCACGTCTCAAAATGGCGTGACCGGATTAAAGGAACCAGAGCTCTGCGAAATATCACATTTAGTGGCGAATACATAATATCTTTGTATAATAGTCGTGGATTGTATTACCGTGAAGGATTTTTTTTCCTAAACATAATTTTCTTTTCCAAAAAATTTGAACTTGCAGCAACCGCAACATATGCACTTTAAGGCCACACATGTACAATTTGTATAATTTAGTATGACACATACTTTGTTTCTTAATATAATTATATATTATTTACGAAACTGTGAACAATATCGGTGACGAAGCGTCGCTCCTATATTTGTTTGATTGTTTTCGAGAAAGTCCAGTAAAGTCGCATCGTCTAAGCGGCCCGGGTGTCACGTCTCTAAGCGGCCCGGGTGTCACGTCTCTAAGCGGCCCGGGTGTCACGTCTCTAAGCGGCCCGGGTGTCACGCACTCATCAGTTGGGCCTTTTTTAAAGCAGCACGAGAAATGGCACTGCATATAATGTAGTTAATTTAATCTTAAGAAAAATCTGCGGTGCCTTGTCACACGGTGGCTATCAACTGATGAGTTATTAATAATAATAATAATAATAATAAATGTTATTCACGATAATCCTTATAAAATATACATTTTATCTTCCTAAGGGTCATGATTTAAAAATAGATAACTACTATATAAATACATATTTATAGTGTAGAGCCTAAAACTAAATAATGTTGTGAACTAGTAAAGTGTAAAAAAAAATTATATTCACTTAAAATATAAAAATCAGATAACTTGAATAAAACGTAAAAAGTGTTTGATTTAAGAAAAAAGACGATGAGTAAAACGTATAACAACAATAAGTTAACTAATAGACAGTTAAAATGTTCACGGTGTTAATAGTCACTGTTACACCTTCAACCAAAGTTATGACCTTTTAAAAGAATATACATAATTACATTGTATTAGTGCTGGGGTAAGATTGTTCCATATCTTCGGACCGGTGACGGCTACTGAGGTTTTGAATATTTGAGTTCGTGCTTGTGGTATGTATGTCTCCATTTGTGTGAGATCTACGATTTTAGACCCATCAGACTGGAACATCCCACACATGTATTGTGGGGCAAGTCATTTTGTTGACTTGTAAACCAGTTGTACTTGTCTGTACTTTACACGCTGTGGTAATGGCAGCCAATGTAGCTGCTTCATGGGTGGGACACTTTCTGCTCTATATTCTGAGTCTGTAATGATTCTGGCAGCACGTTTATGTAGTTTGAGGATACGCTCTGATGACGGTGCATTGCTCCAGATTGTGCTGCAGTAAGTGTGTGGTCGAATATAGCAGTTATAAAATGTCTTCCTTGTTTGAAATGGGAGGTATTTCTTTATTCTGCGGAGAAGTGCGTGGTAGCAAGCAATCGTGCGGTGTATATTTTGAACGTGTGACTTCTATGTGAGGAAATGGTATATTTTGAGCCCGAGTAGTTTTTCGCTCTCTACCACTTGCAACTTATCTCCCTTGATCCATACATCGGGATCAGTTGTGTCAAGGTTAGTCAAGTTGTAATAATCATGATGTGTTTTTGTTTTTTCCGCATTGATGACCATTCTGTTTTCGTCACGCCAGTTAGACAGTTCTTGAAGATCATTGTTTCGGCTCTGTTTAGCAGATTGGATGGACGTTCCTGTGGCAGTGATGGTATAGTCGTCAGCGTACATGTCCACAGTGACGTTTGTCGCAGTGCTCAAGGGCACGTAATTCATGAACACATTGAAAAGGAGTGGTCCCAGAATTGAGCCTTGAGTAACGCCCGTTATGACCTCAGACGGGTTAGACAATGTGTCCTTAAATTGAACTATCTGCCGAAGCTCTGACATGTATGACGAGAACCATCGCATTGCCTGCTCTGAACATCCATAGATGGACAATTTCTCCAGTAAGACAGTATGGTTCACAAGATCGAATGCCTTTCGCAAGTCCAGCAGCACCACGCCATTCAATAGTTCTTTATCAATAGCTTGTGTCCACTTATGCACCATGTGGATAAGAGCTGTTTCACATGAAAGTTTGGCATGAAAAACTGACTGGCTGCCATGAAGTAAGCTGTGTACCATAAGGTAGGCGTACAGACTATAATATACGTGTCTCCCTACGATTTTACTGAGAGCACACAAGACTGAAATTGTTCGGTAGTTCCCTTTGTTGTAAGTAGGCCCATTCTTGTGAATTGGGGTGATTATGTCAACTCCGGCGTATTTGCCAGGATGAAGAGCCACTAGTGTTCTGTTAACAGATTGTTCCATGATTTCTGGGATGTGGAACGCACCATCCAGCTTACCACGAAAAACATTTTTTAGCTGTCTGTGTCACGGATTTCGGTGGAGATCCGCACAAAGTGGTTGGAAAACTAGGGACGGGCCGCACTTTTAAAACAAATTCAACGTATGTGTGTAGGAGATTTTTCCACAAATGAGAAGCAACACCAGGAAATAAACATAAATATGTTTATAATGAATCAAAACATATTAAATGGTACAAATGAATAAAGAAACTAATTACAGAACAGGTTAGCAATACCCTCAACAACAAAAACTACGTTCAACTTAACGTACACCGTTGAGGCTATTCCTCTTCATAGCCGTAAGAGACATCAGTGTTAAGAAACCTGGCTTGACAGAAAGGGTTAGGGTTAGGGTTAGGGTTAGGGTTAGGGTTAGGGTTAGGGTACCCTAACCCTAACCCTATTCCTCTTCATAGCCGTAACAGAGACATCAGTGTTAAGAAACCTGGCATGACAGAAAGGTGTATTGCACAATTATAACACAGTGTTCCGAAAACAAAACTAGTCACTGAAGCGTACACTATGACGCAGAAAGTCAACAATACTTCACCCTCGCGATCATCGGCTGGGTTGAGTAGGCCGACAACTAAAAGCCAGCCTGCGGTGAGACATTGTCAGTCGCGTTGTCTCACCGAGGCTGAACACGTAGGCGGTACGAATCTCATTTGGTCGCAATGTTGCCGAGCCAGTAGTCGGCTGGACGCACAGTAGACTGGTCGTCAATAGGTCGTGGAGACGCCGAATGTGTCGTGACGACGGCTGATGCGGACGCACTGGTGTCGCACGCGGGGAAGACGGCTGAACGTATCGCAGGCACTCAGTAGGTAGTGGATAAGAGAAACGGCCAACGCAGACGGTCAACAATGCGCTGTCATTACTGGCGTGGGATCGTGTTGTCTGGTTTTTCACCCGCCGTAGTCAGTGCAAATGAAGCTGTAGATGGGTTGCGACTTCGCTATTGCCCGCGCACACTGATTCCCCGGCCTTTGCCGGACATCACCGTTGAAACTTTACAGCCGCATATGTGTGTTCTGGCCATTCTCTCGAATACACTTTACTTAGGGTCTTATACCCATTACTTGGTAGCTTTCCTACCATATTACAAGGTCGGTATCAGCCAATCAAATTTACTTTAAAAAATCTACGGACGGTCCAATTACGTTAATACCCCTTAAAACTATAATGTACCACGCCTAAGGTTAAACATCGTGGGAACTAAATAACAAAAGTTGCTCTTTCTCTCTGTAGAAAAATACATAATTATTTATGCCAGTGGCTTCCTTTAGACTCAACACAGAACCCGACCGGGCTTATGACACGGCATTGGGGACATCAGTGGCCCATCTAGACCCTACACAGAACAGACCGGACTTGTGACACGGTGTTGGGGACATCACTTGCCCATCTGGACCCTACACAGAACACGACAGTTGTTGTGACACGGTGCTGGGGACACCAGTGGCTCATCTAGACCTAACATGTAACCCGGCCGGGCTTGTAACACGGTGATGGGGGCAATAAACAAACAATTGACCGAGTTATAATAGCTAAGCAATAGTAATCATGCGCTTGGATGGTTCTACCCGTCATATATTGTTTATGAAACAATATAAAGATCTTAGAAGCTATGCAACGTATTCAACAATGGAATATCTAAATGTTTTCTTTAGCCACTATTTTGTATCAAAGAGACAATTAAATAAAAATTATTAAATTCCAGGAAGTTAGTTCATTGATTCGTTCGTGATGCGTTTCCGTCAATATATATATATATATATATATATATATATATATATATATATATATATATATATATATATATATATATATATATATATATATATATATACATATATACATATATATATATATATATATGTATACATGTATACATATATATATATATATATGTATATATATATATATATATATATATATATATATATATATATATATATATATACATATATAACATACTGTCCCACTAATATAAATACTAGCCTATATATATATATATATATATATATATATATATATATATATATATATATATATATAAAACATACTGTCCCACTAATATAAATACTAGCCTGTTTGATGCATGAAATATTGTATTGTCAAAATGTATGCATGTAAACTGTCTAACTAATATCAATGTCAAAAACTGAAGAAATGCAAGAGAGGTGACTTTTTGGTTTAGCAATACTTTCGTCCGACGATTCGACACCGAAGATCATCCTTGCCGTGCTCGTGGTCCTCTGGCTCGTAGGAGCCGCAGTCGTCGTTGGGATCAATCTGGTCATCTTGAGTCACCGCAAGAAAGATGACGATACAGGTTTGGAGTCTACATATGAACCTTTAGAAAGATGACGAAATATGTTTGGAGTCTACATATAAACCTTTAGAAACATGATGAAATAAGTGTGGAGTCTACATATTAACTTTTAGAAACATTATGAAATGAGTCTACAGGTAAACCTATAGGTATGTGGCCTACAGCTAAACATGTGGAAAGATGATGCAATAGGTGTGTGGTCTGCAGTTAAACATTTAGAAAGACGATGATATATGCGTGGAATACACTGCTAAGCATATAAAGAGATGATGAAATAATTGTGAAGTTCACCAACCGAAGTAATTTATCAATATAAATTGGATTTGTTAAACCTACTATGAGTTAATTCGTAGATGAGTAAGTATTTGGCAGTAGTACCATATCATAAACGTTGAATTATAGTATAAATACTAACTTAATAGGCGCATACACATTTCAATCACATGGTTGCTGATTTGTGTTGAATTCATATCGTAAAAAAAATAGCATGATTAAATGTAAACAAAGATGTACATATATGCTTCATATAGCGCCAGTGTGCACATTGTTTATTATTATTCAAATTTAACAAATTGCTATTCAAAGATGGATGACACATAGACAAGGAAGCCATTCGCTTATCGAGACTAATGTTTTATTTACCTGTAACCCGTCCCTCTGAGATATTTGTAATATATCTATATATATATATATTATGTATATATATATACATATATATATATATATATATATATATATATATATATATATATATATATATATATATATATATATATATATATATATATATATATATATATATATATATATATATATATATATATATATATATATATATATATATATATATTATGTCGTTGACGCTCCCTCCATTCATACACTTGTACAAAGGATGAAGTCATATTAATGTGACGTCGTTTATTGGTCAGCCTCGATCGACGCGCCACATCTCGCTCTAGGACTTGTGCTGGTTCTGCTGATGCCGGCCGTCGGCATCGCTGTCTTCGTCTTCCTCACGTCTTACTGGATGATGCTCACAGGTAAACGACCGTGCCCTAAAGCGAAACAAAAGTCATGGTTTTCGGCCTATGCACCAATCTCTCCTCACGCAAGTGGTTTACTAGGACAACTTTGGTTGTATAATGGCCGTGGTGAATGTATGTGTATGTGATTGGGAGTGATAGTATGACATTTGAGCAATATATATATATATATATATATATATATATATATATATATATATATATATATATATATATATATATATATATATATATATATATATATATATTGCTACTAGTGCCTTGAAACAGAAGTAAGCTGGCATCAATACCATATAGAAGAGGATGAGACAACAACTTTAAGTATAGACGAACTTGTGAAAATTGTGAGCGATATTATCTATAGTCCTGAACCTCTATCCACCCGCATCTCTGACCAGTGAAGCGTGGTGCCCATCTCTGACCAGTGAAGCGTGGTGCCCATCTCTGACCAGTGAAGCGTGGTTCCCATCTCTGACCAGTGAAGCGTGGTGCCCATTTCTGACCAGTGAAACGTGGTGCCCATATCTGACCAGTGAAGCGTGGTGCCCATCTCTGACCAGTGAAACGTGGTGCCCATCTCTGACCAGTGAAGCGTGGTGCCCATCTCTGACCAGTGAAGCGTGGTGCCCATCTTCGCAGACGACTATACAAATAACAAGCCGGCTTTTGTCCGACCGGTGACTACTGAAGCGTGGTGCCAGAAACCACACTGACGACAATAGAAATAACAATGCGATCAGTGACAAGTCGGACTTCAGGCGAATTGAAACATGCCAAAGCAACGCAAAAGTAGCAGCCGCAAATGAAGTGATTGATGACGACGATTAGACTGCCTTCAACCTGTATGTTCTGGGGTTCCTCCGGGATCCAGAAAGACGCTATTCCCGACGGAACTAGCTGCGGAATTGAAAGACCAGCAAGTGACACTCAAATCGCTGCAGGAAAAGCTTATAGCAAAAGATGACCGTATTGAATCACTTGAAGAACGAATTGCACACCTTAATTGCGAGCTCGAAGAACATTCAAGGCGAGCAAACATCAGAATGAAAGGCATCTCCGAAACTGACCAGGGGGAGGACACTAACACAAAAGTGTTAGACATCTTCAGTGACAAAAATGGGTTTGATTCATCCAATTGAACGCAAGCAAATTGAACGGAGCCATCGATTGGGCCCCAAAACGACAAACAGGGCTGACCCGTCACACGAACCATGATCGTTTGCTTTAGGAGAGAAAAAGTAAGGGAAGCCATCAACAGAGCCAGAGTCAAGCTAAAGCAGAATAGCGTGGCGAACAAGGACATTCCAATATTCACAAATGAAGACTTAACAGCGATTCGGTCTTCATGGCACAGAAAACCAGAAAATTTTAGAAATTTAACCAAAAAAATTACTGTTGGACAGCCGACGGCAAGGTCCTTGTAAAGGAGCATGACAATAAGATCAGTTTGATCTCATCTGCGAAAGATCTTAAAAAGTACTAAACAGTACTGATCAATGTCTACTACAAATCATTAATGGTTTTTTTTCTATTATGTTTTTGTCCCCTTAGCTAATTATTATAAACTAGTGTGCGTATATTGCCCAACTAGAGTATTATGTGGGTTTCTTTTAACAAACAATTTAGTATTTGCTACTGTGAGTATCATTGATCAGTGTGAGCATTTTGTATTTGTTAATGTGAATATTACTGATCATTGATAGTATAGATTTGTACATTACATTTTTGTTTCTTTAATATATCAACCAACAAGAATATTATATAGGTTTCTAAATCCACAAATAAGTCAATATTTATAATTGTTTGTATTACTGCTGAGTGTGGATATTTTGTATTAAGCCTGCTATTTATTTTGTTGTTTTACTACACAAAGTATGACTTATCAATGGGAGTATTATTTTTTAACAATAAGAGTATTGTGCATTATTACTAGTTGATTTTGTATGTATTATTTAGTATGTTACACAAGATATTATGATGTGAGTTTCTTCCAACAGACAACTTATTAATTACTGTTGTGAACATTATGTTCGGTGTGAATATCTTGTATTAAGCTATCTGCTTATTTTCTTACTGAAAAATTTAAGGCTTACTAATGTGAGTATTATTGATTATCTGGATTTCTTAAAAACTAATGTATAGGGTATATGATTAATAATATCGACATTGCTCTTATTTCATTCATTCTAAATTCATTTCCTTGCAATAAAGTTGGATTACTGTGATATACCTTAAAATATGTGTAAATGGCTGACACTATCAATATCAGCCGGATCTAAACAATAAAAATCTATGACTTCAACAAAATCTATAATGAATCTAAATACTATGACGATGAAACATATAATGATTCTCCCTTTTTACTTAATACAAATGATTGCAAATATTTGTCTACAGTTGAGTTCTCTAAAGCATTTATACCTGGAAATATATTTCTGTCAATATTCTGCATCAATTTTCGTAGATTAGAGGCCCATTGGGATTGTTTTAAATAATTACTTTTTAATATATCGTCAAATGACCTCATACTTGATTTTATTGGCATAACAGAAGTTTTAAAATTCAAGATGTCTTACGTTATAAAATAAATGGGTGTCACACTTTACTATTCAATACAAGACCAGATACAGATGATTGGCATGGTGGAGTTGGGCTATATATCATTGACAAATTTACCTATTCCATGCTTGAAGATTTGTCAATATTTGTCCCTCATGTATTTGAGTCTATATTTTTGAAGCTCAAACTAATAAATTTAAACCACATCCACCCTAACTATGAATCTGGGATTATTGTCAGCGACATAGCTAACCATTTTGGAATATATTATTTAATATATGGTACACCTCCTACACAAAATAAAATAGCATACCAACAAATACGCCAGTTAAACATATCCAACATTAAAAAAATTAGGAATCTATTGGCTAGGGCTGATTACTCATAGATAAAAAGTATATATTAAAAGTGAGCCTTGGGTAACATCTGGCATATTTACTTCATCAATAAACAAAGAAAAGTTACTCCGATAAAAGGCAAATAAGCCAAACCCACAGATTGAGAATGCTTCAAGGGTATATTGTAGACTCTTTAATAAGATTAAAAGACCGGCAAAAACTAAGTATTATATTGAAATATTAGAAGAGCGTAAATACAGCATCAAAGAAACATGGACCATACTGAAACAGGCAATATTTAAGCAAAAAAAGAATGTTTCAAACTACCTCAAGCTGTCATTGTTAAAGGGGAAGAAATATCAAATTAAACTTTTATTGCCGACGAATTGAATACATTTTGGCTTAAATAGGTAAATCAGTAAGTGATTCAGTACCTCCTCATATAGATTCATTCTACACACTTAAACGATAACTATCCTGAAATTTTTTTCATGCAACCTACTGATGTATATGAAATTAAAAGTGTAGTGCAAAAGCTAGAAACTAAATGCAGTGAGGGTTTTGACAGTTTATCTACAAAACTAATGCAATAAACCATAGAGGAAATAAAAATTCGTTACATTTGTTGTACCTGGGAATTTAAAATTGCCAAAATAATTCCGGTTTTTTGAAGCAGGAAATAGCAAAATCTTTAATAACTACTAATCAGTATTTTAACCACACTTTCTAAAATGATGGAAAAGACTGCAATAGATTAGTAATTTACTGAGAGAAAAAAATATCCTATATAAACACCAATACGGATTTCGTTTGAAACATTCTACTGTACACCCAATGTTGCATTTACTTAAAGACTTTGCAGATGTAAATGACAAAATTACCAAAGATATTACATTGGCTATGTTCCTCGACTTGTCAAAGGCGTTTGAAACAATGAATCATGACATTTTGCTATATATGTTAAATCATTATGGAATCAGAAGAATAAATAATAGATGGTTTGCCAGTTGCCTCCCTAATCGTAACCAATATATTGAGATAAATAAATGCAAATCATCATTAAAAAGTATAACAAATGGAGTACCTCAAGGATCCATATTAGGACTTGTGTTTGTTTTCTCATTTATATTAATGACATAGTCAATTCTACTTCTGTAAACTTATCATCCTTTGCTGATTATAACACCTTTTACAAATAAGGTTCCAATATTGATAATCTAAGAGAAATTAAAAGAATTAACACAAATATACAATTGGATATGTGCTAACAAATTATGTTTGAATGTCCAAAAAAAAATTGTTTTTCGCCCTGTAAACACCAATTGCAAGGCAAACAATACCATTAAAATAAGCAACGAAATTATTCACTTGGTTGGCAAGTATAAAAAAGAAGAATATATATATATATATATATATATATATATATATATATATATATATATATATATATATATATATATATATATATATATATATATATATATATATATATATAGATAAGCATTTAACATGAAAAGAACATATAAAATAATCAGTTCCAAAAATAGCCAGAGCCATTTTTGCAATTAATAGAGTGAAACATTTTATATCACATAAAGCATTACAATCATTATACTATGCTTTAATTCACAGTCACGTAACATATGTTATACAAGCTTGGGGCAATGGAAACACAAGGAAGTTAAAAATTTCACAACAACGTGCTCTAAGAATAATTAATAATAGAGGATATAGGAGCCATGCTAATCCTATATTTAAGTCTGAAAAAATATTGAAAGTCTTAGATGTATATAAGCTACAGGTCTTACTATTTATACATGACTTTCACCATGATGTATTACCCAAATCATTAAAAAAATTGCTATCAACAAGAATTTGGATAAAAGTATTAGAATAACTAGACAATACAACCTTCTTGTAAAAGTGAGACCTAGAATATATTTTTGTCTAAGTTGCCTAAACATAATGTTACAAGAATGTGGAACAAATAGACACTAAAATAAGAAATGCTAAACAGAGATCAAAGCTTAAACACATGTTGCGTGATCAATACTTAGATACATATCTTCGTTGAGTGGAATGTTTAAACCCTAGGTGCTCAGAATGTAATTAAATTTATGAAACTATAAGCCATTCTCCTTTTTAAGTCCTTTTCTGCTATAGGTTTTTCTGTTTTATGTAGTCAAATTATGTTTGGATCCAAGCATTTCTACTCATTTACATATATTTCGATAGTACAAACTTCTCTGTTCGTTGCCGCATGTCATTAATATACTGGTTAGACACCCAATGTAGTGTAATTAGTTTCTAACACTGGTTCTTATATTTGTATTTACTGTACATATATAACTACGGTAAACTGGCCAGTAGTCATCAGTGTTTATCTAGGTGACTACTGAAATAGTACAGTGACGGGCTGGTGATGACTTTTTTGGCTGGAATGTAATGATACAGTAATGATAATTAGATTCAATGGTCTTTTTACATATGTTGTGTTGTAAAAATAAAGTTACTCATTTACTTACTTACTTACTTACTTGTTTAATACACATCTTAATTTCATGAGCCATTATTTGTCGCTGTAGTCTAGGTCACCCTGATTTGTCGCTGTAGTCTAGGTCACCCTGATTTTATAGACCAGCACTTGCGCTTATCGGTCGCACTGGTTAACATGTCAGCCCTCGGTTATTCGAAGAAGTGACCCGATTTTCCAACTTTTAAAACACATTCAGAGTAAACCACTGGCTTGATATTCTAGATTTTAGTTGGCGAGGTTAGTTTTTCTTTTTTCTGTTCGATGCATAGCCCCAAAATCATGACTTTTGTCTTGGTTTAAAGATTCAAGCCAATTTGCAAACAAAATATTGTTTTATTACAATTTATTTGCAGTTTATAATATCACAGATTCATTATACAAACAACACTGTGTATCATATGTGAAAATTACTCTTATTTTAACATCGGTTCACATGAGACTCTTCTTCTTTCCATTAATCCCTTGTGGGTCACATTACACATTCTTTTCCACCATCTCTCTCAATCTTCTGCTATTTTCGTCCACTTTTTTGTTAAAGTCTGCTTTGTCTACGTATGTCTTCAAACTATCCATCTACCTTAATGTTGTTCCCGACCACCTTCTACTTCTACCATCCTCTTCTACCAGATTTTGATTTTCATGGGCTCTGTCCATCAATCTCTCCTCATTCATTTTCCGAAAATGGATTGTCCATCACAATCTTCTTCTTTTTCCTTGTTGTTGGCTGTTATCATTTATAAACTCGAGTTTTCTCGGTTGCCGCACTAACCCTGTGGAATTCACTCCCCAACAGCGTAAAATCAGCAACAAATATAGCTTCATTTCGCCGTAATCTGAAAACCTATCTCTTCAAAATGGCCTATCCTCCTTAGCTTCTTGGCACCTCCATCCATCGGTTGACGACTTTTTGCATTGTACATGGTTACGAGAATTCCTAATCCTTTGGTTTTGTTGCGCCACTGAGCTTGGGTTTTCCGAGGATATTGGCGCCAAAGAAGTATTTTTATTATTATTATTATTATTATTTCAGGGAAGAAAGTGGAATCAAGAGAGAATGGGACTAACCATGGACAGGAAGAGTGAGTGGGACATTGACTTACTTAAGACAAAGCTAGATTGGAATAACATGCTGATGAATAAGGCCGCAATTGAATGTTGGAATATTCTAAAATATGAAATTGAGAGTATCATCGATAAATTTGTTTCCTTGAAAAAACAAGGAAAACGGTCTAGAAAGAAACATTTGTCAAAAGAAGCTATTAGAAAAATAGTGTTTAAGCAAACTATGTGGAGGGTTTATAGGCGTACCAGAAAGGATGAAGACTATGCAAATTACAAATATGCTACAACTGAAATTAGAAAATCTAAAACCTTTGAGAAAAAAATTGGCAGGTAATATACAAAAATTACAACAAGAGTTTCTATACTTATGCAAAGAGTAAACAGAAAGTTCGAGATCAGGTCGGACCACTAAAAAACAACAGTGGAAACATAATTTCAGAGGGGTTTCAAATGACAGAGTTCTGAATGAGTATTTCAGCTCAGTATTTACCACAGAAGATATCAGCTCACGTCCAGTTCCATTTAATAAATTTTAGGGAAATAAATCAGAACATTTATGGCAGTTGTTTGTAACTCCTGTAATGATAGCAAACCAAATTAAGAAGATGAAAGATAATAAATCACCTGGAGTTGATGGGATACCACCAAAACTGCTTAAGGAAATGGTTGAACAAATTAGTACACCACTTGCAAAATTGTTTAACTAGTCACTAGAAGAAGGAATAGTTCCTTCAGAATGGAAAGAAGCAAACATTACGCCACTATTTAAGAAGGGATCAAGGAACAAGCCAGAGAATTACAGACCAGTGAGTTTAAGATCAGTTGTATGTAAATTACTCGAAATATTAATTAGAGACCACATGGTGGAATTCCTTGTAAAACATAATTTAATAAATACATCTCAACATGGGTTCCTAAAAGCAAGGTCATGTCTAACCAATCTCTTATGTTTTTTTGAAGAAATTACAAAGTGGGTAGATGACGGGTCACCAGTGGATGTTGTCTACTTAGATTTTCAGAAAGCTTTCGATAAAGTGTCACACCAAAGATTGATGCTTAAACTAAAAGCCCATGGTATAGGTAATGATGTAATCAACTGGATAGAAAAGTGGCTTACACACAGAAGACAAAGAATAAGAAGACAAAGAGTAATAGTAGATGGTGAGATTTCAAATTGGAAATCGGTCTTGAGTGGGGTACCACAGGGACACCAAAGTATTCAGAAAGGTTACTAATTATACAGATAAACAAAGTTTACAGGATGATCTAGATAAATTAGTTAAATGGTCAGAAAAATGGCAAATGTTATTAATTTTTCGGAAGTGTAAATGAATACACATAGGACATGGAAACATGGACGAAGAATATAAAATGGGGGATGCTGTACTAGGTAGAACCACACAAGAAGTGTTCTTATGAGTAATATTTAGTACTGACATGAAAGTTTCAGAGTAATGTGGGATTGATGCTTCAAAAGGAAAAAAATTCTAGGGCTAATTAGGAGAACTATCATGTATAAGGAGAAACAGCTAATTGTACCCCTGTATAAAGCAATAGTTAGACCACATTTGGAATATTGTATTCAAGCATGGAGGCCGTATCGTAAAAAGGACATAGACAAGCTAGAAAGAATACAACGAAGGGCAACCAAAATAATTCCATAATTGAGAGACTTTAGTTACGAAAGTCGCTTATTACAATGTCATTTGACAACACTAGAGACCAGGAGACTAAGAGGAGACCAAATAGGAGTATTTAAAATAGTGAACGGTTATGAGGATGTTTATGGGAATAGGTTCTTCAAATTTAAAGAAGGCAGTAGAACAAGAGTGGACACAAGTCAGCATTAGTTAAGGAGCAGTGTAGGTTTGACATGAGAAAGTACTCTTTCTCACAGAGGGTGATAAATGAATGGAACAAACTGCCAAATGATTGTGTTAATGCTAGTAGTGTGAATATGTTTAAAAATAGAATTGACAGATATTTGATAAGGGTGGGCTACACATAGATGAGAAAATTGTTGGACTCTCGATAAGCCAATGGCTTCCTTGTCCACTTGCCATCTGGAACTTGTTGTTTAGGATGGCAATCTTGTTAAATCTTGTTAAAGACATGACTGAGCCAAAATAGGGAAACAATAGATACACTCACTACTGAAGATAGAACTAATTAGTTATACAACAATTTAATTTACAGTGTACATTTTATTAAGATAACGTTGTTATAAAAAGTGAGAGTTGCATTACGAAGGTATCCCGTTGTCACCACCAGTGTACCACCTCCACAAATACATGTTGCACATGCATCATCTGTACCATCATCTCTGATAGGTGCGGGCACTCTCCTGGCTTTGGTGAATCCTGGCTGTTCATCTAATTATAGATGTGCTCAAGGCACAGTCGTCACCAGTGAAGTGTGAGTTGACACATTGTAGTACACGCTTCCTTAGTTAGTGTACGACACTATTGTCGCCTGCGGTGGAATGTGTTTCGCAATTTCGTCGTCACAAGTAAGCGATTCGCTATCTTTGGCCTATTTCAAGTAGTGTTGCCGCCTGGCTCATTTCGCTGGTGGCGTGGTTTCGTCACGCTGGACTAACGATGACAGACAATGCAATGCCTTATTGACGACATGTGTTAATATTGGTGCTGAAGTGTCGTGGCTTTACTGTCGTATACAAATAATAACACAGGAATCGATATAATACAATGACACAAAACAACGGAAAACGTGACTATTGAATTGGGCGCTATGGTTGTAAGAATGAATGAGATACAGAATGCTCAGCACATATAGCAAAACAAAAAAAGAATACCATTTCGCTGAACCTGAATTAACTGTGATAGACATGGGGAGTCACACCGACAACAAAAGTGGAATATTCGCGACGCTCCAACATACGAATCCACGGCGTCGCTGAGACTGGTGATGGAGACGACATTAATGCCAGTAATGGCCGTAATGTACATGAAGATGGTTTTCAAAACTCCACTGGAATATTACCACCTCGAACGAAGCCATCCGAGAGCACGCTTCCAACTGAACAAACAGCACAACAAACAGCACAACAATCAGCACAACAATCAGCACAACAAACAGCACAACAAACAGCACAACAATCAGCACAACAATCAGCACAACAATCAGCACAACAAACAGCACAACAAACAGCACAACAAACAGCACAACAATCAGCACAACAATCAGCACAACAATCAGCACAACAATCAGCACAACAATCAATACAACAATCAACACAACAATCAGCACAACAATCAACACAACAATCAGCACATCAATCAGCACAACAATCAGCACAACAATCAGCACAACAAACAGCACAACAATCAGCACAACAAACAGCACAACAATCAGCACAACAATCAGCATAACAATCAGCACAACAAACAGCACAACAATCAGCATAACAATCAGCAAACAATCAGCATCAAGACAACAGAATCGTCCATAAAGAAGGGTTAAACTACGCTCCGAGCCAAGCTCGCACGTCACGAAAGAACATAAAGCAGCAGAGCATGATACATGGAAACGTCTATAAAATACTGTGATAACAAGATCTGCCCAATCAGATCGCCGCCGATGTGGAAGTCCTACAGATTAACTGTTGCATCTGCCTGTCTATGTGCCAACCGTTTTGAAAATATTCAACTAACACATTATATATTACCTTTCATTTATTATTACATTTATTTTGTGAGTCCTCCTTTTGTTGTTTATCGACCACCGCTACTTACATTTAAATATATAATAATAATAATAATACAGCATTTTTAAAAGCGCTAATTTCCACTATATGGATCAATGCGCTGTACATGGTATGAAATACTACTCACATGATATAAAATACTATTTAAATATAAACGCACATGTGTAAACACACATGTGTATATTAATAAACATTTATATATATATATATATATATATATATATATATATATATATATATATATATATATATATTTATATATGTATATATATATACATATAAATATGTATATGTATATATATATATATATATATATATATATATATATATATATACATTCACATACATATATATATATATAGACACACACATATACATACATATATTCACACACACGCATACTTATGTATACATATATATATATATATATATATATATATATATATATATATACATATATATATATATATATATATATATATATATTTATATATATATATTTATATATATATATATATTTATATATATATATATATATATATATATATATATATATATATATACATACATAGAAACACACATATATATATATATATATATATATATATATATATATATATATATATATATATATATATATATATATATTTATATATATACATATATATATATATATATATATATATATATATATATATATATATATATCAAGCTACCTCTCGATATAAGTGGTAGATAAAGCCACAATAACATTTATTGTGGCTTTATAAATAAATAAAATTACTTTAGAAATAAATGAATAAAAATAAAATAATATTTAGAAAACCTTTAAATCTTATGAGAATCCTAATGCGAAATTAATGTATATCATAAATAGTCCATCCATAGTGTCCATCGCATAATATTCTCTTCATTTACATATATTTGAATTTGAAAACTAATAAAAAGGTGAGTCTTTAAAGACGTCTTGGAATTACGAATGTCTGCGGGCAGTGAAGTCCAAAGTCGAGGCGCTGTTGTTCCAAATGCAGATTCACCGATGCTCTTCTTAGTGATGCATTGGTGCAGTGTTGGCGCATAGTCCTTGCGTAGACGCCCATCAGGAGTTCGTATGTGTAAACGTTCGGCCAAGTAAGTCGGCGCTAAACCATTGACGCATCGGTACGCCAACACTAGCACCTTGAAATGTATTCGACTTGCTACCGGCAGCTAGTGTAAGCCCCTTAAGACTGGGGTTATGTGGTCGTGCCTACTGGTGCGCGTAATTAGTCTAGCAGCATTGCTCTGTACTCGTTGCAGTCGAAATATCTTTGATGCCGAGAGGTTAACCAAGAGCGAATTACAATAATCTAGGCGAGAAGTCACAATTGCGTTTACAGCACTTTTGGTGGCTTCTGTTGTGAGATAGCGACGTATTGATGATAGTCTGTACATATGATAATTACAAGCAGCACACAGCTGTCACATATATGCCATATGAACGCTCAAGTTTCGTGTGCGGTCTACTGGTGAAATTTTTTCAACACCAATGGTCATGGAGCAAACTACATATAACTTGAGATGATGTTTTGATGTAAAATTATCATCTCAGTTTTGTCATCATTCAGCTTCAGCATGCGAAGAGGCATCCACCGTCTGACTTCCCTAATGCTTTATGTTAGTCGCCTCACTGTTTCCGCTTGGTCGCCCGGCACAGCTGGATTGTAGGATGCATATAGCTGAATGTCATCCATATATTTGTGGTAGTGTAATCCATTTCTTCTGAATATGCGCTGCATTGGCGTGGTGTACAGAGTAAACATAACTGTGCAAGCATAATGTTCTCCCGACCAGGAATACCGTCACACTACACACAACACGACACCCAACATCCTGTCGCCATAGATCGGCGCCATTTTGATATGCGCTGCATTGGCGTGGTGTACAGAGTAAACATAACTGGCCCAAGCACCGAGCCCTGTGGTACACCACACCGTAGAGGAATATGCTCTAATGTTGTTGTTTCAATCTGGATGCGATAGTTACGGTCTTCCACGTACATCCGGAACCAAGCTAGTGCCGTTCCACGCACACCGTATCCCTCTTGCCGAAGTGTCAACAAGTGTGCATGATCGATAGTGTTGAATGCTGCTGATAAATCTAGCATAACAAACAGCATGGTATGGTTCCTGTCAAAAGCTCCTGCGATGTCATGCTTTCTCTGAACAGGGCGCTCTCAGTACTGTGCAGCGTCTTGTATGCAGACTGGTATTCTTCGTGCAGTCCATTCATAGTTAGGTGTTCTGTTAGCCGATGAACTGCAACTTTCTCTGACACTCTGCCGATGAACGCTATGTTGGAGACTGGTCTGTAGTTTTTTTTAGCAGGTCTTTATTTATCGTGTCACTTTTCGGCAGTGGTTTCACAACTGCAGTTCTCAGCGTGTTAGGAGATATTCCTTGTTCGAAGCTGCTATTTACTATGGCTACCAAATAGGGAATGTGGATATGCAGTGTTCTCTTCAGGAGTTCAGTTGGGCAGGCATCCAGACTGCATGTCTTTGAGGGGCACAGTTTGATGATGTTCCTCAGTTCCTCGTCAGTCGTAGGTAGTAGTCGATTTAGTTGGAATGATGCTGATTGGCTGTTAACATCGACGACGTAATCAGAAAATTCTTTATCACTTATCAGCTTTTCATGGATCTGCATTCTGATTCCTTGTGTTTTTTTAGCGAAGTAATTGGCGAAGTCACTGCACAGTTTCTCAGTGCTTGATGATTGTGGTCGAATCGTGCTCGGTGTTTTAGCAGGGTGTTGACCACACGAAAACATGTCCGCTGGTCAAGTGGTGACAACACTGATTCATAGTGCGCCCTCTTAGCTCGGGTGATCATGACGTTGACCGCTGTTCGGTGCTGTACACAAATCTCTATATACTGTATATAATTTATATATATATATATATATATATATATATATATATATATATATATATATATATATATATATATATATATATATATATTAAAGTAAGCAGTATAGCTCCCAATAAAAATAACAAGTAGTAACTTGTGTTTTTGATTCTTTTTTAGGGAAACCCACATAATACTTTTATTTGGTAATTATTTGGTAATTATAACAAAGAATCATTGATCAATAATACTCGCATTAAAAACACAAAAAACGCACACTAATCAATAATGTTCACAACAGTAATTAATAAGTTGTCTGTTGGAAGAAACTCACATCATAATATCTTGTGTAATATACTAAATAATACATACCAAAATCAACTAGTAATAATGCACAATACTCTTATTGTTAACAAATAATACTCCCATTGATAAGTCATACTTTGTGTAGTAAAACAACAAAATAAATAGCAGGCTTAATGCAAAATTGTGTTACAACACTAGATATATATAATCTCTGTGTGATGATGCATCCTACATATGTTACATAACCATTCAAACTAAGCACCCAACACACATGTATCATGCATATTCACCTTCTAGTAAATTCTCAATCAACTAAAACATTATTTAATCCATTACACCTAAATTATTGCATAATGGACAAGCGTCACACACTGGCATGGCGTTACACAATTGCACGAGGTTACACAATGACACGGCGTTACACAATGGCACGGCTTTACACAATAGCACGGCGTTACACAATGACGCGGCGTTATATAATGGCACGGCGTTGCACAATGGCACTGCGTTACACAATGACAAGGCGTTACATAATGGCATGGCGTTACACAATAGCACGGTGTTGCACAACGGCACGGCGTTGCATAATGTCATGGCGTTACACATTGGCACGGCGTTACATAATGACACGGCGCTAGATGATAGCACGGCGTTATACAATGGCACGGCGCTATATGGTGGCACGGCGTTATACAATTGCACGGCGCTATATGGTGGCACGGCGTTACACAATGGCACGGCGCTACATGATGGCACGGCTTTATACAATGGCACGGCGCTATATGGTGGCACGGCGTTATACAATAGCACAGCGCTACATGATGGCACGGCGTTATACAATGGCACGGCGCCATATGGTGGCACGGCGTTATACAATGGCACGGCGCTATATGGTGGCACGGCGTTACACAATGGCACGGCGCTACATGATGGCACGGCGTTATACAATGGCACGGTGCTATATGGTGGCACGGCGTTATACAATAGCACAGCGCTACATGATGGCACGGCGTTATACAATGGCACGGCGCCATATGGTGGCACGGCGTTATACAATGGCACGGCGCTATATGGTGGCACGGCGTTATATGACGGCCCGAAGTTATATGATGGCTGACGTTATACGATGATCCGACGTTATAATCATCAAAATCCAAAATAATCCAGTTAGAATGATAAGCTTAATTAAGTAAAATGCACACACATACCCCAGTTTCAAACAACTTAGTTTCAAACAACTAAACATACAGCCTACACACACAAACACACACACACACACACCCGCACACAAACCCGCACACACACACACACACACACACACACACACACACACACACACACACACACACACACACACACACACACACACACACACACAATAATTGAAATTATATTTTATGATAAATTTATGCGCAATAAACTAACTGTATATTCACAATTAAGAGAGACCAGTGCAAGTTGTTGCATATTACAGGATTATTACAGTTCAACTTGTTACCAGATCGAGGTTTGTTTAATGTAAACTTACAAGATTACGTTCAACTTGTTACCAGATCGATGTTTGTTTAATGTAAACTTACAAGATTACGTTCAACTTGTTACCAGATCGAGGTTTGTTTAATGTAAACTTACAAGATTACGGTTCAACTTGTTACCAGATCGAGGTTTGTTTAATGTAAACGAAGCCACACATACCTCCCGCTTTAAGTTAAAGTTGTAATACATGTCAAGGGTATATGACTAGCTTATAAGATATAGCAGGTACAAACTAAAACATATATGAAAAAAGTAATTTGTAGATCGCCTACTGGAACACCGTGGAAACATTGCAATGATCACTTAAGTCCTAATGTTAATCACAAAACGTGTATTAATAGTTGTCTGATTCACAATGCATGGCAATGCATAACGATTTTCCCCCGAGTGACAGTTGTCACTTTGGGAATTTTTTTTTTTAACGATTGACATGTGTCACTTAATACCGAAATGGTACAATTTGCGTGGATAAATGTCATAATTTGTCCCGGCGCCATATCACTCACAACGCATGTTTTTACATAACACATATTTCAAACACTGCTTAACGGCCTTGTAACAGTGAGAGCAGATATTCTTGACTTGAACTAACAAAGGAAGAACAGCGTATGATAAGTCATGGGCACACAAACACAAATAATAGTTATTAAAACATAACCAGTTGTAGCGACATTTAAGAATATCACGCCAGTGGTAAACTAGGAATACCTTGTTGAACACACACCTTGTTGAACACATCTTAATTTCATGTTTCTAGTAGCAAAATTCTCTCTCCAAATGAAAATGCGTTTGTATATACCTATTTCCATGCTTGCTAATAGGATAATGTTTGTTTGAGACTTTGCGTTAGTTCTATAAATGCCTGCCTCCCTTAATACTTCACAGGTAGTCTAGGTTACCTGGTTGTCATACAGCCGCGCTCGCGCTTATCGGTCGCGCAGGATAACAGCCCTCAATCAACCGGACAAGAATTCATATCATTATTTATTTTCCAAATGCAAAATGATGATTTAGATTTTATCAATGACACATGCTTTTGCATGTCATGTCACTGACATGATGTAGAGTAGAAATAACATATTGAATGCTTCCCGTTACATGTCAACAAAAACAAGAATGTTTTCTCAACACAAGCAGAGGATCCGTCACTGACAGGTCCATATTCTGTTAAAGTGGAGCTACAAATGTTACCCGGTTCGCAGTCAAAGTGTCATAGTCTGCTAATGTGCCAGTTTCCCTGTTCAGAAAAAAAATTTCAAGGCGCAGAACAAAACCATGAAATTGGATACCTTCTCTAAGTCATTGGCGCTTCATTCGTACCCCATGGAACAGAACGTGAAGCAGTGATCTAACCCTAAAAATGAAAGGCCTCCCTTAATGTGTCACTATAGTCTACGTCACCCCAATTTTATAGATTAGCGCATGAGCTTATCGATCGCACTGGTTAACATCCGGTCATCCGGAGAAATGATCGGATTTTAAACTATTAGAACACATTCTGAGTAAACCAATAGCTTGATATTCTTCATTATAGTTGCACATGGTTACTTTTTATTATCTCTTTAAGAGCATAGCCCAAAAACCATGACTTTTGTATAGCTTTAGCAAATAGGCACAGGAAAAGTTTAACATATTATCTTTTTTAAATGGCGGTGTGTTTTACCTTTTGAACTGAACTTCTTCAAAAAATAGTATTTACTATTGAACATTATATACGAATATAAAAGCATAGATGCATATGTTTTGTGTTTGTATTAAGTAAAATACAACTTCAACTTCTCTCCAGCAAAGGCAACGAAAGCGCAAATGAGAAGTTGGAGGTAACAGTGGAGTACAGGTAAGCACACACACCACACGCATGAACGCGCGCGTGCACACACACACACACACACCTAGGATAAAGCATTGGAGCGTATGAAAGAGCAGGAGAAGGACAGAATGTAAATTGAAAGCATCACAAAAGCAAGCTTGCACCGCCATGTCTTGTCAACATGCTACATCGGTATACATTGTAACCTTCATTTGTTGTTGTTGTTGTTGTTGTTGTTGTTGTTGTTGTTGTTGTTGTTGTTTTAGCAAAGAAGGCGGGATGGATTAGAAGTCGGGAGAGTCTAACGGACGGACGAGTCGCACTTTGATTCCTATTCTGAAACCTTTGAAAAATGTATTTTCTTTTTATCAATCTCAGTTCAGCGGCCAATTACAGTTTCACTCGTTGGTGTTTATATTTGTGAGGACTGTTTGTTCATTTGCCTGCTACATTCCAGTGATGACATTTTAATGGCAATGCTGGTGAAGTATGTATCATACATAGAAATGCATTGGTAATGCAGAAACACACTTTATCACGTCATAATACAAAATATGAATTAACATCTCACCATTTTATTTCAGTGTAATACAATAATATATACATATGCATACTTACATACATGCGTACGTACGTACATACATACATACATAAATGCATAGTAATGTCTCGTTTATTTGGACAGTTCGGTTAGCAAGGATTTTGGCCAGATTAAAGAAGCGTGCTGGTTAACGAAACACTCTATTACCACCCATGCTACGATTATCGGTAATACACGTGTAATGTATGGTGATATTAAGATTTCTTCCTTATTTGATTGATATCCAGCTACTGAAAAGACCCTGAAAAGAAAAAAAGATGTAACTGTAATGTAGAAGCAATCACCGTGACGATAACTTGTCTGATTTGGTACATCTGATATTTGACGTTTTGGTTGATCTGATGCAAATCGGTTAAGTTAATCATATTAATATTAACAGATCAATTGCTTCCCAAATGGGTGTGCCAAAGCCAAAACATGAAATGTGTATAGCACATAAATGCATGCGGATTACCGGAAAACCGCATTATCGAATAAGCGAGACATAACTATATTAACTTGTGAATAAGTTGCATATATATATATACACACATATTCACAAGTTAATATAGGTATGTCACAACTAATTCACAAGTTAATACAGGTATGTCTTGCTTATCCATACTTCGATAATGCGGTTTTCCGGTAATCCGCCTACCTTTATGTGCTATACACATTTCATGTTTTGGTTTCGGCACACCCATTTTGGAAGCAATTGATTTGTTAATATTAATATGATTAACTTAACCGATTTGCATCAGATCAATCAAAACGTCAAATATCAGATGTACCAAATCAGACAAGTTATATATATATATATATATATATATATATATATATATACATACATACATACATATATATATATATATATATATATATATATATATATATATATATATATATATATATATATATATATATATATACATATATATACATACATATATATATATATATATATATATATATATATATATATATATATGTATATATATATGTGTGTATATATATGTATGTATATATAATTATGTATATATATATATATATATATATATATATATATATATATATAGGGTAGAGGAGCCTGATCCCAAGACAGATTGAGACATCACCGATGTCATCTGGGTTACATATACACAGATTCCCAGTCGACGGCGTATCCCCATGTGAACTATTATGGTAGCACGACCAAAGCAATGACCTCCAGTCCCCAGCATTTCTCAAGTCAACGACCACGGGAGCGATTGCTCTGACGAGAGAGCAGAGGATGCTAAGAATCACTGGGTTCATATAGGCTCCCCGAAGAACATAACAATAGGAAGGTACAACACCAGATCACTACTTGGCGATGATAAACTTATTGAACTTTAAAAGGAATTGGAAAATTTCTACTGTGACATTCTTGGGATCAGTGAAGCAAGGAGGAGAGGGGAAAACTATATCAGCTTAAAAGTGGGAACTTACTCTAGTCCAGAGGAAATGACAATAACAGCCACGGGGAGTAGGATTTCTTGTACATCGATATCTAACAGCAAACGTCATCAGTTTGAAAAGCACTTCTTCAAGAGTTGCGCAAGTGATTGTCAAGTTGTCTAAAAGACAGAGGTTGCGTATTATTCAAGTCTATGCACCAACATCTACTCACCCCGAGGAAGAAGTAGATGCTATGTTTGAAGATATAAATGATACCTTGGACCAAGCTAACACAGCATACCATCATCATGGGCTATTCCAATGCCAAAGTTGGATCAAAAGCTCACAATCAAGAACGAACCATGAAAAACTTCGGAATAGGTAAACGAAATAAAAGGGGTGACAGTCTAATAGAATTCACTGAAAGTAGAAACTTCAAAATCATGAATACTTTCTTCAAAAAGAAACATATAGAAATGGACACGGAAAGGTCCAGATGGAGAGACCAAGAACGAAATTGAATTTATCATAGCCAACAACCATCAAGATCAACATACGTATAGAAAGGGCGAGACTAGTGAGAAAGAAGACCCCCACAATTTTAGATAGAATTACAAAACAAGTTTGATGCCTTGCATGATAAAGTAGACATAAATTTATGGTGTGAGAAAATCACGGACACCATCGCACAAAGTGCAATGAAGGTAGCAGGGAAAGAGATACATAAAAAAGCAGAACAACTTTCTGAGGATACACTTAAACTGTTAAAAATGAGAAGGGACTTGAAACAAGAAAAGGGAAATCAAAGGATAGTAAACGCAGAAACATGTAAAACCATCAGGAAACGGATGAAAGATGGAATCGGCCAATGTAATATGAAAAAGGTTGAACAGACCATCCAAGAGCAAAACGACAACTCATACTTGAAAAATAACGTATCCTGAAATTCAGAGACGGGAATGTAAGAAATGATAGAGATTAAATCATTAGAAGGGTAGAATAATTATATCAAGATCAGTATTCCCGTAAAAAGAAACAACCAAAATTCGATATCAACTTAGAAGAGGATCAAGTACCAGACGTCACAAGAGACGAAGTCAAAAAGGCCCAGAAATATATGAAGAAAGGCAAAGCACCAGAAGAAGATGTCCTAATAGAGCTCCTCAAAGAAGCAGGGACGTAGTATGCAAACAGCTTGCTGAACTCTCCACCCAGTGCATCAGATCAAACAAGATTCCAGGTAGCTGGACAAATGCCATCATCATACCTCTCAAATGTGTATAAATTATTCACCAAAGTTCTAACAAATCGCATTACTGATATCCTAGATGTTTTTCAACAACTGACAACCTACATATAATAAACCAGATCATCCAAAAACATAAAGAATATAGGCAACTATTATGTATGGGTTTAATCGATTATGAGAAAGCCTTTGACAGCATTGTCATCCCAGCAGTTCTTGAAGATCTAGTGAACCAGGGTGTACATTCATCCTACACGAATATCATCAACACAATATACAACCTGGGTGTACATTCATCCTACACGAATATCATCAACACAATATACAACCTGGGTGTACATTCATCCTACACGAATATCATCAACACAATATACAACCTGAGTGTACATTCATCCTACACCAATATCATCAACACAATATACAACCAGGGTGTACATTCATCCTACACCAATATCATCAACACAATATACAACCTGGGTGTACATTCATCCTACACGAATATCATCAACACAATATACAACCAGGGTGTACATTCATCCTACACCAATATCATCAACACAATATACAACCTGGGTGTACATTCATCCTACACCAATATCATCAACACAATATACAACCTGGGTGTACATTCATCCTACACCAATATCATCAACACAATATACAACCAGGGTGTACATTCATCCAACCGTCAGACTCCACAAAGATAGCAACAAGATCAATATAGATAGAGGGGTAAGACAGGGGGACACATTCTCACCTAAATTGTGTAATGCTGCCCTAAAAGGAATATTCAGGAGGTTAGACTGGGATAGAAAGGGAATCAACATGTGATCATCTGAAATGGTGATCAACTTAACCATCTTAAGTCTCAAGTGGTTTACTCCAAACAGCCCAAACTTGGGCTAACGCATGAGTTTGTGGTGGACTGTGCGCATGCGCTGTGGGTGGTACATTCGACTAAAAGACTAGTATCATTAATGTTGCTGAAATGGTTTTTATCTGATAGTTTTATTTATTTCATGTATAGGATGTTAAACGAAAATAGGTTTAATAGGTTGGTTATGCATATGGATACTGTCGCTGCCTTGCCACATACACACGTAAACAGTCTCCATACCCACACCATGGATAAGTTTACGCTGAGCACTGTGTTTTAAAGGCAGTTTAGGTGAGGAGGTGTGGTGAAAGGGAGTTCCATAATAGCTTCTTGAAATAATTTTGGGTTTTTTATGTTGGTAATTTTTGGTGGAATCATATTCCATATGCGAATGGCTCGGAGATAAAATGAAAAGACCATTGCATTTATACGACACCTGGGGGCTATGTATTGTCCACGGGTTCGAGAGCGGGTTAGTAGGCCTGGAGTGGGGGTGATCTCAATAATGTTGTTTAGAATTTTGTAGAAGGTTGTGGCTTGTTTAATAATGCGTCTTCGTTCGAGTGTTGGCCATCCAAGGGCAGTAATTAGATCTGCTGGATTTGTGTTCCGTCTGTAATAATTTTTAACAAATCTGGCAGCAGAGTGTTGCACTCTTTCAAGGCTTTTAATTTGTGAAAAGGTGTGGGGATTCCATATGGGTGAAGAGTATTCGAGTTTTGGCCGGATTAGCATGTTGTAGGCTGTTTGTTTAACTTCGGGTTCACATAGGCCAAGAGTTCGTTTAATCATGCCTAAAAAATTCGAAAATTTTGAAGTTATGTCAGTGACGTGATTTGTCCAGGTTAATTTGGAATCCAATTTTACTCCGATATATGAGTGGCTGGATACAGTGGATAATGGCTGGACAGAATGCGAGTACTTGTGTGGGCTGGGTTTAGTTTTGTTTGTTATTGGAAGGTGGACACATTTAGATACATAAAATTCCATTTGCCATTTGTCTGACCATGTTTGGAATTGGCTTAGGTCAGTTTGGAGAATTTCGTGGTCGGTTTTTGAAGAAATTTTACGATATATAATACTATCATCTGCAAAAAGGCGCATAGAAGATTTGATGTTCCCATTTATGTCATTTATGTAGAGTAAGAAGAGGACAGGTCCTAGAACTGAACCCTGTGGGACACCAGATGTGACATCTGTGATGTCCGACAGGGCACCGTTAACTGAGACTCTCTGTTTGCGGTTAGATAGAAAATAATTGATACCATTTTGAGTGTTTCCAGTGATTCCGTAGGAGGTCAATTTTGATAGAAGCCGTAGGTGAGGCACTTTGTCGAAGGCTTTGGCAAAGTCAAGCAGGATTGCGTCAATTTGGGTCTTGTTGTCCATAGCAGTCATCCAGTCGTGGACTGTCTCAATGAGTTGAGATTCACAAGACAGTCCCGACTGGAATCCGTGTTGGAAGTGGAGAATGATGTTATGCTTGTGCAGGTGTTTTCACATGTTGCTTAGGGTGATATGTTCCATTACTTTACAGAGGATGCAGGTTAGTGATATGGGTCTGTAGTTAGCCGGGTCAGATTTGTGGCTCTTTTTGTGTATATGAGTTACTAATGTTTGTAGCCAGTCGTTAGGAAGTTTACCTGTGTTGTATGACTGTTGAAACATTTGGGTGATGCTGGGAGCTATCTGCTTTGCAGTTTCTTTAAGGACTCTAGCTGGGACTTCATCTGGGAAGTGGGATGTTCGGGTAAGTAGAGGGGGCTATTTGGGAGATGGGGTGCTTTTCTTGGGTAAATACAGAGCTAAATTGGTTGTTTAGGGCATTTGCTTTATCACGATCATTTATTATTGGTTGGTCGTTTACTCGAAGTGTGGGAATGCCAATGTTTTCTCGTTTATTTGCCTTAATAAATGACCAGAATCGTTTTGGATTAGTTTTCAGGCTGTCTCCAATATGGTTGTTAACATAGTCTTTGTAAGATTTTGCCAATGCTTTAGTAGCTTGCTTTCGGAGTTCCTTATTTTTTTCCCAGTCATTGTTTAGTCCAGTTAGCTTTGCCTTTTTTTGGCTTTTGTTTCGTCTTCTCTGCATTCTAATTAGTTCACGTGTTATCCAGGGGAGGTGGGTTTTAGCTTTTGCGTATTGTCTAGGTATGTTATTGTTAATCAAGGTAGTCAGACGTTCGCTGAAAAAGGTCCAGTTTATGTCTATATTTATGTCTATATGTTTATGTGAGTTGGGGTCCATGTCAAAGTACTCAAGATTTAGTTTGTCTATGTCGTCTTTGAGTTTGTCCCAGTCTGCTGATTTGTAACTATAAACTTTGGGGGGGTTTCTTGTTGCGAACTGGGTTTAAGTTGACATTGAAGGTCACAGATTCGTGATCGCTCATACCAGGAGTGGTATGGGTGTTGATGATAATGGAGGGATTTGAGGTGAGTATGAGGTCAAGAATGTTACCAGAAGCGATTCGTGTGGGGTCGTTTACTATGTTTTGCAGCCCAAAGTCGTTAGTTATTTCTAGTAGTTTGTTATGCTTGCTAGCAGTGCTGTTATTAGTGGTCTGGTGATTTGTCCAGTTGATATCAGGGAGGTTAAAATCTCCAGCTATGACTACATTAGGGGGAGTTTTGTGTGATCTATATAGTTTAGTTAGAGAGTCATGCAGAGCTTCAAGGGATTGGAGGTGGTCATTTGGGGGTCGATAATAAGATGCAAATTATATGCATTTGTTTCATGCAAAGTGAATTTTTGTCCAAATTATTTCACAATTTGAGTTTAAATTTTGGAGGGGTTCAGCTACAAAGGACTCCACCGCCATGGACATTCCTGTCCTTTCAAAGTTGAGTGGTAGGAAAGAGTACGTAGCATAGTTTGCATCTAATTTAGTTTCAACTAGAAATATGATGTCTGGGTTATTATATTGAATAGTTAGCTATAATTGGGTTTCTTTTTCTATGCTCTTAACGCTGTTGGTGTTTATAAAAAATCATTTAAGTGTGTTTCCTTGGGTTTTCTTGTGACGTTCGGGGGTTGAAGTGTTTTGGGGATTGAGGCAAAAATTAAGCCTGCATTTTGTGATGTGTGGAGTGTTGGGGTACTAAGCATAGAGCGGTCAGACTGGGTGTTGGTGGAATTGGATTGCTCATTTCTAGATGGAGAAGTGGTAATATTTGGAATTCGGCGCCCATATGGGCCAGGGTTTGGGTGGATGTCGCCTGAAAGTGCGATCAGTCTGCTGAGGTAGTAGGTACATATGTGTAACAATGTCTGATTTGAATTTGATTTTGGGTGGGAATTTAATTCGGGGTTTCAAAGTTAGGGCATAATATTTTGGTTTAATTTTGAGATTTGATCGAGATACGCGTTGACATGTTCCAATGATCGTTGCTATTAGGAGAATGACGGTGATAATTTGTGTTAACCCAAGATTCATCCGCGTGGAATGCGGGACTAGGTGAGGGGAATATTTCCTAAAAGGACATCTGAATTGGAATATATTTTGTAGCATGGTTTTCTGAAAGTTAGATCCAAATGCAAACAGTGGCGACTTGAAGAAAAGTAAGCTTACTAATGAAATGCTTAACGATAAAATGAAAAGATCTCACCCGGACGGCGCCGGCAGTGGAAGTCCGCCATCTTGGAAATGTTGGTTCATGTGTTGCGATAAAGGGTGTTGTTTTGATTAATTGCGTTTGTTGTCATTTGGTTTGTCTGGTTCTGCGTGATCAGTGGATTATGTTGAGTTGTTGTACCAGTTGTGGTCAGTCTTTGTGTTGGTGAACATGTTGTGTTGGTGAAATGTGTGGAGCGATGTAACGGACTCGTACCACCCCGACGCATGCGCACTTCTTCAGTGTTGTGCTGTTGACATTGTTCTTATTACAAACAATGCAGAAGAATTAGAGGAAATGTTAGATGACATCAATAAGGAAAGTAACAATATTGGATTAAGAATCAACATGAAAAAGACAAAAGTCATGTTCAACACTTACGCTAAAGTCATACAAATTAAAGTTCACGACGATATTATAGAAACAGCCGACAATATTATATATATATATATATATATATATATATATATATATATATATATATATATATATATATATAATATGAAGAGCTCAGTTCCAAAACGAGGTATACACCATTTTGTAAAAATAAATCCGCTCATCACTTAACATTTTAATGATGACATTAACTTTTTTAACAAAACGCGTTATAAGCCATTGCAAATGCTTCTAACGGCAACGTTTTTTTTCCAAAACTGCGGTAAGCGCCACGTGTTTTTATCTAAAGGCGATATGCGCCTCAGCGGCTGACCTATATAAATGTGGGTCACGCTTCAAGCTGACTAAGCAGTGAAAGCACATGTTTTGCGTTCGTCGTGGCTAGTTTGTCTGATGAAATGGAGGGGTCCGATGACATGTCTGAGCCTGTCCTACCGTCTCCAGTAGGAAGAAAGCGTAGTTTGAATAAACAGATGCACCAAAAAGAGATCAGCAAACGAATTCGACATTCCGGCGGCGGTGAAATACCGAGCATCGCCTAATAGCATAGGAAGGCAGATCACGCCGGGCTGTGTCGTCGGAAGACATATCACGCTGGGCTGTGTCATCGGAAGACAGATCACGCTGGGCTGTCTCATCAGAAGACAGATCACGCCGGGCTGTGTCATCGGAAGGCAGATCACGCCGGGCTGTGTCATCGGAAGACATATCACGCCGGGCTGTGTCATCGGAAGGCAGATCACGCCGGGATGTGTCATCGGAAGGCAGATCACGCTGGGTTGTGTCATCGGAAGGCAGATCACGCTGGGCTGTGTCATCGGAAGGCAGATCACGCTGGGCTGTGTCATTGGAAGACAGATCACGCTGGGCTGTGTCATCGGAAGGCATATCACGCTGGGCTGTGTCATCGGAATGCAGATCACGCTGGGCTGTGTCACGCCGGGCTGTGTCAGACTGAGCTGTGTCACGCTGGGCTGTGTCATGCTGGGCTGTGTCACGCTGGGCTGTGTCACGCTGGGCTGTGTCACGCTGGTCTGTGTCACGCTGGGCTGTGTCAGACTGAGCTGTGTCACGCTGGCCTGTGTCATGCTGGACTGTGTCATGCAGGACTGTGTCACGCTGGGCTGTTTCACGCTGGACTGTGTCACGCTGGTCTGTGTCACGCTGGGCTGTGTCACGCTGGGCTGTGTCACGCTGGGCTGTGTCACGCTGGGCTGTGTCACGCTGGGCTGTGTCACGCTGGGCTGTGTCATGCTGGGCTGTATCACGCTGGGCTGTGTCACGCTGGGCTGTGTCACGCTGGGCTGTGTCACGCTGGGCTGTGTCATGCTGGGCTGTGTCACGCTGGGCTGTGTCATGCTGGGCTGTATCACGCTGGGCTGTGTCACGCTGGGCTGTGTCACGCTGGGCTGTGTCATGCTGGGCTGTGTCACGCTGGGCTGTGTCATGCTGGGCTGTGTCACGCTGGGCTGGGCTGGGCTGGGCTGGGCTAACTATTTGAACTCTATTTCCGGTAAGATCGAAATTTTTTATTCTAACTTGTAATCTTCATTAGTCCCAATTTCAACTTTCATTATGTCATGATGTTACAACCAGAGATTGTTAATATATTAAGATATATACTTGTTATTCTATATACTTCTTGATGTTGCGAACACATTATGTTACGTAATAAATGTGCAAACTATATATATATATATAAATATATAAATATATATATATATATATATATATATATATATATATATATATATATATATATATATATATATTATATATATATATATATATATATATATATATATATATATATATATATATATATATATATATTATATATATATATATATATATATATATATATATATATATATATATATATATATATATATATATATATATATATATATATATATGTATGTATGTGTGTGTGTGTGTGCGCGTGCGTGCGTGCGTGCGTGCGTGCGTGCGTGCGTGCGTGTGTGTGTGCGTGTTCTAGTCTCTTATATCAATTAGACGTATTTGCCATAGTATATATTATTATATACATAGTCGGAACCCGAAAGAAAAGAAAGTCATCTACCGTTACTTATTTATCCCTAGACTAAAGAACTTTAACCTTCCCCAACAAACAATCATGACATACTGCTACTACAACTACTCTTATAGAGTGATTTCACGTTGTTTTAGTTGAATTCAAAGACCACCCTACATTTCACAGAAGGACTCTGACAACGCTACGCCTATTATATGTGTGTCTGACCTACTTTGACACACAGCGTCGGTAAAGATAAAGACGGGATCACTAGCTCGCTAATTTAAATAAAAATATATTTATTTAAACAATTCCATTTTATATTTTTTCATTTACTTACCAGGTATATAGAAAAGAGACTATTTTCGCTTAAGACAATATATATTCATTAGCTATATAACTTTACAATGAGCATTATTAATGGGTTATATATAAATTTCAAAATTACCATTTATTATTAATAGGTCATTATATTCTGTTTCACTTACTTATATGCATATATTCGTTATAAATAGGTTGCTTTGTAAAGAAATGACACTACTCATCAGATATATATATATTTATTATATATATATATATATATATATATATATATATATATATATATATATATATATATATATATATATATATATATATATATATATATATATATATATATACCAACTATTTTCAACTTTTAAAATTAGTATTCATTATAAATATATTAATATATGCTTTTTTCTTTAACTTATATCCATATACTCATTATCAATAGGTTGCTTTGTAATGTTAATAATAAAGACAACAATGCACATACGCGTTTTTCTTAGTGGTAGATATCCAGAGACTATAAGATGACCTCCCCCTTAGACATCCTTGGAACTCTGCTAGATACCCTTTGCCCCTGTCAGATTACCCCTGCTTGATTACAAAATTTAACAAGATTGCCACCCCAAACAACAAGGTCCAGATGGCAAGTGGACACGGAAGCCATTGGCTTATCGAGAGTCCAACAATGTTCTTATCTATGTGTAGCCCGCCCTTATCAAATATCTGTCAATTCTATTTTTAAACATATTCACGCTACTAGCATTAACACAATCATTTGGCAGTTTGTTCCATTCATTTATCACCCTCTGTGAGAAAGAGTACTTTATCATGTCCAACCTACACTGTTCCTAAACTAATGCTACTTTGTGTCATCTGGTTCTACTGCCTTCTTTAAGTTTGAAGAACTTATTCTTGTCAACATCCTCATAACCATTCACCATTTTAAACACTTCTGTTTGGTCTCCTCTTAATCTCCTGGTCTTTAGTGTTGTCAAACCACATTGTAATAAGCGACTTTCGTAACTAAGGTCTCTCAATTCTGGAATAATTTTAGTTGCTCTTCGTTATATTCTTTCTAGCTTGTCTGTGTCCTTTTTAGGTTATGGCATCCATACATGAATACAATATTCCAAATGTTATCTAACTATTGCTTTGTACAAGGGTACAATTAGCTGTTTCTTCTTACACATGATAGTTCTCCTAATTAGCCCTAGAATTTGATTTCCTTTCGAAGCAGCAATCCCACATTGCTCTGAAACTTTCATGTCAGCACTAAATGTTACTCCTATTTCCTTTTCTTGTGTGCTTCAACCTAGTACAGCATCCCCCATTTTATATTCTTCTTCCATGTTTCCATGTCCTATGTGTATACATTTACATTTCCCAAAATTGAATAATATTTGCCATTTTTCTGACCGTTTCACTAATTTATCTAGATCATCCTGTAAACTTTTGTATCTGTATCATTAGTAACTTTTCTGAATACTTTTGTGTCATCTGCAAATGTGAGTACTTTGCTAGATATGTCATCTTCCAAATCATTTATATATATTAAAAAAAATATACGACCTAATACTGATCCCTTTGGTATCCCTCTAAATACAGATTTCCAATTTGAAATCTCACCATCTACTAGTACTCTCTGTTTTCTGTGTGTAAGCCACTTTTCTATCCAGTTGATTACACCATTACCTATGCTATGGGCTTCTAGATTAAGTAACAATCTTTGATGTGGCACTTTATCGAAAACTTTCTGAAAATCTAAGTAGACAACATCCACTGGTGACCCGTCATCTACCCACTTTGTAATTTCTTCCATAAGATAAGAGATTGGTTAGACATGACCTTTAGGAACACATGTTGATATGTATTTATTAATATATGTCTTGCTAGGAATTCCACCATGTGGTCTTTAATTAATGCTTCTAGTAATTTGCAAACAACTGATCAATTAAACTCACTGGTCTGTAATTTTCCTGTTCCTCGATCCCTTCTTAAATAGTGGCATAACGTTTGCTTCTATCCTTTCTGAAGGAACTATTCCTTCTTCTAGTGACAAGTTAAGCATAATTTCTTAAAAAAAACATAGTAGATTAGTTAGACATGACCTTTCTTTTAGCAACCCATGTTGAGATGTATTTATTAATTTATGTTTTACAAGGTATTCCACCATGTGGTCTCTAATTAATGTTTCGAGTAATTTACATACAACTAATGTTAAACTCACTGGTCTGTAATTTTCTGGCTTGTTTCTCGATCCCTTCTTAAATAGCGGCGTAATGTTTGTCTCTTTCCATTCTGAAGGAACTATTCCTTCTTCTAGTGACAAGTTAAAACAATTTTGCAAGTGGTGTACTGATTTGCTCAACAATTTCCTTAAGCAGTTTTGGTGGTATCCCATCAACTCCACATGATTTATTATCTTTCATCTTCTTAATTTTCTTTGCTATCATTTCAGGAGTTACAAATAACTGCCCTAAATGTTCTGATTTATCGCCCTCAAATTTAGTAACTGGAACTGGAAGTGAGCTGATATTTTCTGTGGTAAAAACTGAGCTGAAATACTCATTCAGGACCTCTGCCATATGAAACCCGTCTGAAATTATGTTTCCCCTGTTGTTTTCCAGTTGTCCGACCTTATCTCTAACTTTCTGTTTACTCCTTACATAAGCATAGAAACTCTTGCTGTAATTTTTGATATTGCCTGCCAATTTTTTTTCAAAGGTTCTTTTAGATCTTCTAATTTCAGTTGTAAATAGGTTAAGTCATGGTTCCTGCGCTGATGATAATGATGATGATGTAGAGTTGCAGCCGCTAGGGGCGTTTTCGTCCATTGAGCGATATTATATTTTCTTTCCCTATACTTACACACAGGTAACATCGCCCGTGTTTTCTTTTTTAGTTTTCTTTATATATATATATATATATATATATATATATATATATATATATATATATATATATATATATATATATATATATATATATATATATATATATATATATATATATATATATATATATATATATATATATATTTATATATATATATATATATATATATATATATATATATATATATATATATATATATATATATATATATATATATATATATATATATATATATATATATATATATATATATATATATATATATATATATATTGTGTGCGTGTAGGCGCTTAAATAGCATGTGCTTCCACATCATAGTGGCAAACAAATATTTAAAAAAATCAAACCTGCCCCCACAAATGTAATGGCTCATTACTAATCTGGTTGACATCGTGGAGTGCAAGCAAGAATCAATCACTGTTAACCTGACTATTGTGCACAGGCCTGTTGGTGCACGTTAGCAACGAACCACTAATTTTAACAAGATTTCACAAGACTGCCAACCAAGGCTATATAGGCCCAGACGGCAAGTGGGCAAGGAATCTACTTTTCATCTATTTGTAACCCGCCCTCCTCATATATGTGTCAACGTTGTTGTTAAGCATATTCACACTGATAACAGTTACACAATATGTAGATAATTTGTTCCATTCATTTATTGTCTTCGAAGAGAACGAGTACTTCCTGGTATCAAATCTACACTGATCCTTTACTAATGTTACTTCATGTCCTCCAGTTATGTCATCTTCTTGAGTGAAAACAAGTTATTTATATAAATATTTTCATACACATTTAATATCTTAAAAAAATTAATTTGATCTCTTAAAATCCTATTCTCTAGGGTTGCATATATTCTTGTTGGCTTTCTTCATAACAAAGGTCTTTAAGTTCTTGAATTAGCTTAGTTGTTCTCCTCTACATTCGTTCAAGCGTGTGAATATATATATATATATATATATATATATATATATATATATATATATATATATATATCCTCTACATTCGTTCAAGCGAGTGAATATACATATATATATATATATATATATATATATATATATATATATATATATATATATATATATATATATTCTTCTTACGATAAGGTCTTTATACTTGTATGCAGTATTCTAAATGAGGCTTAGCCATTGCTTTATCACTTCACTTCACTTTCCCATAACCCGTGAGGATCGTTGGGGCACCATTGATGACTTTCTAACCAGCTCTCTCCACGTTTCCCTGTTCTCGACAGCCCTCTGGGAGTCAGCGAACTCCATTCCTTTCCTCTCTTTGATGTTGTCTTCCCACCACTTCTTCTGTCTACCTCTTCGTCTCCCCCCTCTTACGATACCTTGCAAAATATTCTTTGCAAGGCCAGATGATCATGATACATGACCGTACCACTTCAGTTTACTCTTCTTGACTGTTGTAAGAAGGTCGTCATATGGTCCGATGGCGTGTTTGATCTTGTTGAGGACGGCTTCTTTAGTAACATGGTCTTCTTCTTCTTCCATTAAACGGCCAACATCATTATGTTGATGGTTCTGTCGTTCGGCGCCTCTCACGTGCCGGGAATTGGTGGGTTAGAGATAGAGACCACCACTCTTTGAGTCAACAACAGGTTACACATTTACCCCCTGTGTGGGATCTTTTACTTCCCCTGGCATAGACACCAGGTAGAAGGGACCAACGGCTTTTAGTGTCTCTTCCGAAAGACACGAGCAAAGTGGGGTGAACAAATTTGCCCAGGTTTTGAAACGGCAGCAGGTGGTCTTTGTATGATATGCGCAAGATCTTCCGATAGCATCTCATTATTTCTATGGCTCGTATCCTCTTCTGTAGATCTGCTGAGAGGTTCCATGTTTCACAAGCGTACGGAAAGATGGACATGATACGGGAGCGCATCAGCCTTATTTTCGAACTGACAGTGACGTTTCTGTCGTTTCAGAAGGGTTTCAACCTTATTAGTGCTGCTATTGTCTGAGCAATCATGGCAAGTATCTCCGGTTTGGAACCTTCAACTGTGATCATTGATCCCAAGTACCTGAAGCTTGTTACTGTCTCAAGTCTCTGTCCATTAACTTTGACTTCTGTGCTGATGCCATGTGTGTTGTTCGTGATTAGTTTGGTCTTTTCGGCACTGATCTCCATGCCCTATGGTGTAGATGTTTTCTCGAGGCGCTCCACCAAATTGGCTAGTTCTTGTTCATCACCTGCTAAGCCGTCGATGTCGTCAGCAAAGCGAAGGTTGTTGATTGTCCTGCCTCCAATGCTGACAGTGCCTTGGTGGTTTCCTAAAGTATCAGTCATGATCCTTTCCAGAAAAATGTTGAAGAGCGTTGGTGATAGTAGGCATCGTTGTCGAACTCCGACTGTTGTTCGAAACCAGTCTCCTATGCTGCTGTTGAAGATTCATGCACTGGTGGCATTGTCATTGTTCAATGGTTCGGACAAGCTTGGAGCCAATGTTGTACTTCCTCATGGTTGCCCATAAGGCCGCATGCCATACCTTATCAAAGGCCATCTTGAAATCTATGAAGACATGATCAAGGCTTTGTTGATGTTGAAGGTGTTTCTCGCAAAGGATTCTAAGGTTGAAGATCTGTTCACTGGTGTTCCGTCCTGCCCGAAACCTGCTTGTTCTTCAGCGATGATCTCTTCTGCCTGGGGTTTGATTCTGTTGCGTAGGATCTTCAACATCACTTTGCTCGGGTGGCTGATGAGGCTGATTGTTCTGTAATTTTGGCACATCTGTTGGTTGCCTTTCTTGGGAAGTGTGATGATCAGTGACTGAGTCCATGGGATGGGCCATTCTCCTGTCTGCCAGATATTGTTGTTGTAAGTGTGGTAATCAAGGCTTCTCCCCCAGCTTGAACCAGTTCTGCTGGTATGCTATAAATTCCAGCTGACTTTCTTTTTCAGAGACTTTACTGCAGCCTCCACTTCCTCACGAAGAATGGGGTAGTCGTCCTCTTCAGTAGTCTGTGGACAATTTAGTACTACTGGGTCTCCGTTGGTATTGTGGCTGTACAGTTCTGGGCAATATTCTGTCCATTGATTGAGGATCTGCTGTTCTTCTTTCAGGCATTTCCCTGATAGTGGTAGTTATCCCTTTCTTCACTGATGTCAGGTCTTTGACTATTTGATAAGCCTTCTTGCTGTTGTTCTTGCTCAAGCTATCTTCAATTTCACAACATTGTTCTGCTATACAGTTATCTTTTACTCTTCTCGTATCTTGTTTGATCTTCCTGTTAACTTCTCTGTATTTTGCTGCACCTTCAGGAACACGTTTTCTCCTTTTCAATTGCCTTCTTTTGTCAAAGAGATTTAGGATGTCTGCTGTGACCCATGGTTTCTTTGTCCGACGGTGTTTTCCAAGGATCTCGCTGGATGTGTCGGTCACTATTTTGTTGAAGGTGTTGGTCAGCAAGTTCACGTCTGTATCTTTGTCATCCAGTGTGATAAGGGATGCAAATTCCCCACCTATCATTGCTTTGAATGCTTCTGCTACATCAGGATCCTTAAGTTTCTCGATGTCAAATTTGATTCTTGTTGGTTTTGGTTTGCTGATCCTCTTCAGACGAATATGGAAGGTTGTCATCAGCAAATCATGATCACTTCCGATGTCTGCTCCTGGAAAGCTTCGTGTCCTGGCAATGTTCACTCCTGTGTGAAAGCGTCGTTTCACCAAGATGTAGTCGATCTGATTGTGATGTTTTCCATCTGGGCTGTGCCAGGTCCATCTTCTAGATGTTTTGTGTGGGCCAAATGTGTTAGCCAGCATCAGCTCATTGTACATTGCAGATTCGAGGAGCCTGTGACCTCTCTCACTTGTTTCCGCGTCGCAGAAAGGTCCGCAAGTGTCTTGCCAGTTGGTCTGCTTTATACAGAAGTATAACTTTTCTCCTTGTATGTTATAAATATCCTTGTCAACCCAATAATTTTATTACTCTTTGAAACTGGTACACCACACTGCCCTGAAACTTTCATATCAGCACTTATTGTTATTACTAAGTCCTTCTATTGTACAGTAGTACCTACAACAGTATCTCCAATTGTATAGTTTACATTAAAATTCCCGTATCCTGTATTTACATTTCCCAAAATGTAACAACTTCTGCCATTTTACAGACTATTTAACTAATTTGTCTAGATCGTTTAGTAAATGCTGTTTATCACCATCATTGTTAACCTTTCGAAACACTTTTGTGCAAAATTCCAGTACGTTGCTTGCTATATTATTGGCCAAATCATTGATATACATTAAGAATAATAACGGTCCTAATACTGATCCTTGTGGTACCCCACTCAAAACTGATTTCCAGTTTGAAACCTCCCCATTTACTACAACACGCTGTCTTCTGTCAGTCAGCCATTGTTCTATCCAATCGATTTTGCAATCCCCGATACATTGGGCTATTGATATAAGTAGTAATCTTTGATGTGGCACATTGTCAAAAGCTTTCTGAAAATCTCAGTACATAATATCTACTGGTGATCCCTCATCTATCCGCTTAGTGATAACATGTGTTTAGTTTTACCTCGCTTTTAGGAGACAGATTTCATAATTGAGACGGATTTAAAAATTTATGCCTAAAAAGGAAGTCCACCATAATGGTCTTTAATTAATTAACCTTTCTAATAATTTACAAATCACTGATGTTAAGCTCACTGGTATGTAATTCTCTTAATTATTTCTTGAACTCTTTTTAAATAATTGTAATAGTTGCTTCGTTCCATTCGAAATGAACCACTCCCTTTTTTTTTGGATAAGTTGAACACTCTTGCAAGTAACTTGTTTCTTGCAAGTTTTACAGTAACTTGTTTTACCGTTTCTTTGAGCAGTTTTGGAGGAATTCCATCCATTCTCGGTGATTTATTATCCTTCATTGCCTTTATTTTCTGAACTACCTTTTCTGGAGTTACAGTTAAATGCCATAAATATTCCGATTGAGCCTTCTGAAATTTAGCATCTGGAACTTGTAATGAACTAATAGCCTCTTTGGTAGACACATAAAAGTGTTTAACCATTTAAATTTTTTGCTAGTCTCATTTCAGATAAATTTTGCGAAAACCCAAACCAACCTAATAATAACTGCAACAGGCTAGCTCGTTTATGCAACTTTTGTATGTATTTTTTTTGTGTGAAATCATCAAACAAACCGTTAAATTAGTAACTGAGGTGAAAATCGAAATGCTGAAAAATCTAATTTTTTTCCTTGGTGAAAACTTTTTGTTATCGACAAGAAGATGGAGGTCACCATTTTGGATATCCACTGTTTTGATCGTTACCACATTTAACGAATAAAGTCAATTCTGTCCATGATTTTTTTTTTTAAATTGGCATTTTTTTATTAAGTCGACTGCGGACTGCGAGAACATTACTTCCGGCACCGCTCTGAATGTTGTGCCGGCCATCATACCGAGTACGTGCGCTATCAACTCGCCGATCGCCCGCGGTCCGGCACCGAGCCGTGTTGTATCATGCGCACGCAAAACATACAAGGTTAAACCTCGTCTGTTCAAGGTGGAGTGGTCCTATGACGGGTTCGTGGGGTTGAGAAGCAAGACGTACTATTGCTTCGGAGCCACCGACAATTACAGCACCAAAGGACTGATCAAACGTCACAACGAGATCGACAAGGACGCGTTCCTGGACGTGCTCACCAACCGACTGAGCGGTAGTGGAAAGAAAAGCGGGTTCCGTGTGAACCACTCGACCTGTTGACGTACGTTCAGGAACGAGCGGCTCTTACCTAGTTCTACGCCAAACGCGTTGTACACAAGAACAGGGTGACCACGGGTCCGGTGGACGAGTGATATAGATAGAAAAAGAAGGTAGGTTTAGATGGTCCTTCATAAGTGACCACGGACGCTTATGCAACAATGACCAAACCTGGCATACAAGGGTTGCCGAGGAAGGGTTGCCGAGGAAGGGTTGCCGAGCGCGACCTTTTTCGACACGAAGACGAGGAATCTAGTCGTCATAGACGATACGATGGCGGAAACTGATGAACGGGTCACGAACTTGTTCACCAAAAAGTCATTACAAGAACACGACCGTGCTGTATATCGTACAGAACCTTTTCCCTAAGATAAAGGAGAGTCGCACCACCAGTCTGAACTCTCAAAACATGGTGGCGTTCAGGGATCCTCGTGATGCGTCGAATACATCGCACTTGGGTCTAAAGTTCGTGCAAGAGGCTTTCAACGATGCTACGTCGGTACCATACGGTTATCTGTTGGTCGATCTGAAACATGAGACGCAGGAGGATCTGCCATCTTTCCAGACGACGGTATTCAGTACGTGTACTTGCCGAAGATATAAAACGACCGAGTGCGCAGTACGTCTCTCCATTAGCACGATGTACGTCTCTCCATTAGCACGATGTACGTCTCTCCATTAGCACGATGTACGTCTCTCCATTAGCACGATGTACGTCTCTCCATTAGCACGATGTACGTCTCTCCATTAGCAGGATGTCCGAACTCGTGAAGAGACACATTTTTACAGGCGCTGAGTAGGTAAAATAGCACCAAGTTTAGAAGAGCCATCATCGCCGACGCTGATCTCCTTTGTGCTATAACCTATGATCTCCTTTGTGCTATAACCTATGCGCGTACAACATGTTGAGATGGAACGTTCCGTTAAACGACGCACAGAGGCGGTTGTTGAGCAAAAAAGAAATTGCGCCGGTTGGGTCGGAGATGGTTGTCCGCTGCCAGGAGAAGACGTGTCTTACTACAACAGTTTGGTGAGTGACAGAGCGGGAGGTTCCTATCGGCCTTCCTAGCACCGTTGGCAAGCTCGGTCTTTCTTCCCTTGCTCAGAGAGGTGCTACTCGAGTAGATGGAGCACGCATGTAAAATGGCCTTGGTGGATCTGCGATTGCTGGACATCCTTCGCTCACAACCACCAGTACCCTCACCGACGGACACCATCGGTAAGATGGTGCAAGGACTCGATGTCGAGATTATGTCCATTATCGATAGAAAGGGCTTCAACGATGGGAACAGGATCACGTTGTATAATTAGACCTTGCAGCGTCACAACGCCTTGTCCGAAAAACGTGCCAAAGAACCTACACGCGTGGTCGTCTTGAATGACACCAACTTGCCGGTACCAGCAGCAACAGCAACAGGAGCAACGTGAGCAGCAGCAGTTGTAGCAGCAGTGGCTCCTAGAGATTATGGTAGTCGTCTACACCATTCAATAGACCACGCAGGCAATGCCAGACAATTGATGGAGCGTCTCATGAGAACTATCGCGTGGACCGATCGTGGCGAACTGATACATCAGGGTGTACCGGTCGCCGGAAGTAACGAGGTGGATATCGTGAACGTCTGTTCCGGAAGAGGAGAAAGAGCGATGCGATGGGATGGCAGCCGTTTGCGTAACAGCTCAGAGACATCATCCTGCCATTGGAGTTGATCGGTAACATTGCCAGGAGATCCTACATACGACATGCGAAGACTCCTCGTGCAGCAGCTACTCCGCGAGGAGCAACTACTCCCCGAGGACCACTACGTTGGACACTCCTCGTTCGTCATTGGTCGGTTGGGATGCCTGTTTAAGGAGGCGCGATACGCATTGACAGCACAGTGGGCAGTGATGAGCGGTGCAGGACACGTCATCGTCGCACTACTTTGTGGTGGACTTTACATCTATCGCGAAATATCTGGTCCACCAGGACCTACTCGAGAAAAGGTTATACTAGACTGCCGGTCAACCGTCATCGTTGTGGGCGTGGCAGTGTGAGTCCTACTGTACGTCAGCGTACTCGTCACCCGTCATCATCAGGAATTGTGCTGCGGAGCCAATGTCACCAATGCGTCGGAATGCTATTATTAATGTGCCCGCTCACGGTAAAGGAACTGTATTATCAGGTCGTCTACCGCGATTACCGATGCAACGACAATGGTGAGGAGTCAACACCATCAAAACTCGAGTCAAAACTCGAAAGGGTCTACTTCGATCCGGAAAGGGTGGGTAGTTACGGTGGAGCCAACGCCTTGAGGCGCGTCACGCACGTGCCGAAGAAAGTCGTCGAACAATGGTTGTCTGGACATGATGCTCATACCCTGCACAAACCGTTGATAACTTGATTCAAGAAACGTAGGAGGTCGGAACCAGCAGTGGCGGGCCAATCTCGTCGACATGTCGAAACTGAAAAGACAACGACAGCATCACCTTTCTGTTGACGGTGATCGACGTCTTTTCGAAGCAGGTATGGTGCGTTCCGCTAAAGAACAAGTCGGCGTCGTCGATGGTGGCGGCGTTTAACACACTGCTGGTCGACGTCGCGCCTACGGCATTGCAGACCGACAGACTCTGTTCAAGAAAACCAGCATCAATAATTTCTCCACACACAAAGAGGAGACCAAGGCGATTATCGTTGAAAGGTTCAATCGAACGTTGAAGACGCATGGCGATACCTGACGAAACATGAGACGTGGCAATACATCGACGTCCTTCAGGACTTTGTGCGGTCATACAACGAGGTGTGGCAATGCTTGTACAGTCACGACGGTAAGGGCTTGCCCAAGTTCCCAGTGGAAGATCGCGTGTGCATCAGCAAGGCTAAAAAAATGTACATAGCGAAATGGAGTGAGGAGATCTTCACGATACGCAAAATTCATCCCTCCAATCCGCATGTACCTGTTGATCGACGGTCTCGGCGAGGTGCTGGACGGAACCTTCTACGAACCGGACCTGCAGAAGGTGTCGGTGCCGACCGATAAACTGTACCTTGTGTAATCGGTACTGCAGCGACGAAAGGTGGGTAGGCGAACGGAGGCTTTGGTGAAATGGTACGGCTATCCCTCAAAGTTCAACAGCTGGATCGACGCCAAGGCCCTCGTTGGATATAAAGAGTAGCCGGGCACGTATCGTCGCTTCATTCTAACGATGACAGACGAGACAACAGAGGTGTCCACCACCGCCGTCATAGAAGACAGCCCGGACGCGCAGAGGGACGACGCCAGCGACGCCAGCGACGCCAGCGACGCCAGCGACGCAACGCTCGTTGGTATGTGTTCGGTACTGTGTATCCCAAAGAGATTTCGGTGAACATACATCCCAACAACATCACGGCTCATTACATAAAGGGCTTGCCTTGTATCAATCTGTCTGGCGGGTGGGAGTGCGGGATGGTGGAGTTCCAGTACACTCACACTTGGTACACTCTTCGAAGGGAAGATACCTCAACGAGCACGAGCCTACGGGTCTTACCCCGAGTAGCAGGATTGATCGTATTGATGCACCACGTCAACAAGGCGCTGGCGCACATATCGACGGACAATGTAAAGGCGAAAATGAACTACAGCAACATCTGTAAAAAAAATTACCCTGCATATGACACCGGATTCCGAATATACCATGCCTTACAAGACTGCGATGTGAACCATACTAAGTTTTCACCCGTCAGTCATCACCAGTCCGAAAGAAGTGGACACACACGAGTACGCGTACCGGAACCTAGGAGGAAAGGATCTAGGTCTCACACCGTCGGTGAGCTCACCCACCACAAGCGGAATCCGTAGTGGACATGCACCAAGGGTTCACCACCATCTACGTCTACACGGATGTTGTGGAGTCTCGCATCGTCGGTGACAGACTCGTGCCGGTGTTGCGGAGCGTTCCGGTTCGAGGACAGCACAGTATCACGATGCCTAATCGTTACGACAATTTCCAGTACATACCCTTGTTGCGCAAAGACTTCGGGACGATCGTGATCGATATATGAGACAACATCGGGCGACGCATGCCATTCGAGTGCGGTAAGATGACGGTGACGCTTCATTTTCGACGTCGCAAGAGCGGACTGTTCTGAAAATTAATTACAACGACTATTACGCACGCCAGGCGGGTGGTGGACTACCATACTTTGTCAGTGCCCGATAACAACCGGGACACGGGTTGGATATTATGTTCGGTGGTCTGCTGCGCAGCGCCATGCCACTCATCAAGGGAAAGGGAGCGATGAAGACCGGCGTGCGTTTCGCCGACTACGTCACGTCCAGGCAGACACTAAAAAGGCGGCCAAACGACGCGTCACGGACGCCAGTAAAAAAACTGTTGGCCTGTTGACCCCCAGCGGCGACCTCGTAAATGTATAAAACGCACGTCCGCAAAGAAACGAGTCACTACAGTGGAGCGACGCCGTAACAGACACACGATGAAGAAACGTGCGCTCAACATATACGACGATGGCTTCGTGCATCGACAATCTTGTGAGGGGGACAAGAACGAGCTGGATCTCTTTACCATGCAAGCAACTCAGACCAGTATCGTCGACAGTCATTGGGAGGATCATTAGCCCATGGCTTCTCTCGACTCGGGTGGACATATATTGTTGATACACGGATCGGGAGACGATTACTTGGATCTCGCCAACACACACGTGCAATCGAAACTGACCACAGCAGACGGGAGCGACCTCGACGTGAACGATCCCGTGGGTCCGGTGAATAACTGGCTACATTCGCTGTTTAATCTAGTTGACGTCTACCTGAACGGTTCGCTCGTTACCCCTTCGACCAACACCTATCCGTATCGCGCCTACTTCGAGACGCTGCTTAGTTACGGCCACGCAGCTGTCGAGTCAGCTGTGGCACAAGGACACGGCCACTTGCATGGACGCCGTCGAGATCGCCGACGGAGACACGCTTTACGAGAGTTCATCGTCCGGAGTCGCGACGTTGACATGATGGGCCGCCTCCACGTGGACTTGTTCCTGCAGGATAAATTCTTGATCAATAACGTTGATATCAAGATACGAACGAAGAACGCGTTCGGGCCGGCAGGATCAGGATCCATATCATCTTGGTGGCAAAGAATGCCACCCTGGCGCACACCTAGACCCTTAAGAATAGCACGTTCAGTCGACTGCAAGGTCTAATCCATTCCCGCGGGACACCAGTCGCACACGCACGAGAACCTGTTCCTCGGCACCATGCCGAAACTTCCGGTGCTGTGCTGCATCAATAACGACTCATATAACGGTTCGTTCACTAAGAATCTGTTTCACGACAAGAACAACGATATCAACTTCCACGCCGTGTGCGTGGACGGACGACAGATACCCTCCAAACCTTTCCAGCCGAATTTAGATGGAAACCTCTTTTGTGTAGCTTATATAATGCTTCGTTATATATCCGGGTATATCCTTCATTTAACAAGATTTAACAAGATTTGCCATCTAAGCCAAAGGCCCAGATGGCAAGTGGACAAGGAAGCCATTGGCTTATCGAGAGTCTAACAATGTTCATCTACTTATAACCCGCCCTCCAGAGATATGTGTCAACCTTGTTTTTAAACATATTCACGCTGCTAGCAGTTACACAATCTGTAGACAATTTGTTCCATTAATTTATTGTCCTCTGTGAGAACGAGTGCTTCCTGATGTCCAATCTACATTGATCCTTTACTAATTTTACCTCATGTCCTCTAGTTCTGCTATCCTTCTTGAGTGAGAAAAACATATTTCTATCAATATTTTCATACCCATTCTATATCTTAAAAACTTCAATCCGATCTCCTCTTAACCTCCTTGTCTCTAGAGTTGTTAAACCACATTCTTTCAGGCGTTCTTCATAACTAAGGTCTCTAAGTTCTGGAATCAGTTTAGTTGCTCTCCTTTGTATGCGTTCAAGCGTATCTATATCCTTCTTACGATATGGTCTCCATGCTTGTATACAGTATTCTAAATGAGGTCTAACTATTGCTTTATAAAGAGGCATAATTAACTTTTTTCCCTTGTATGTTATGTTTCTTCTAATCAATCCAAGAATTTGATTACCCTTTGAAGCTGCAATACCACACTGCTCTGAAACTTTCATATCAGCGCTTATTGTAACTCCTAAGTCCTTTTCTTTTACAGTAGTACCCAGAACAGTATCTCCCATTTTATAGTTTACATTCAAGTTCCCATGTCCTGTATGTAGGCATTTACATTTCCCAAAATTGAACAGCATCTGCCATTTCTCAGACCATTTGACTAATCTGTCTAGATCGTTTTGTAAATATTGTTTATCACCATCAGTATTAACCTTTCTAAACAGTTTTGTGTCATCCGCAAATTTCAGTACGTTACTTGTTATACTGTCGTCCAAGTCATTGATATAATATTATATTAAGAATAATATAGGTCCTAATACTGATCCTTGAGGTACCCCACTCAAAACCGATTTTCAATTTGAAACTTCTCCATCTACTACAACTCGTTGTCTTCTGTCAGTCAGCCATAGTTCTATCCAGTCAGTTATGCTATCCCTGATACCATGGGCTTTTAATTTAAGCAGTAATCTTTGATGTGGAATATCTACTGGCTATCCCACGTCTATCCACTTAGTGATTTCTTCCAAAAAACATAACATATTTGTTAAGCATGACCTCGCTTTAAGGAATCAATGTTGAGATGAATTTAATAATTTATGCTTATCGAGGAAGTCCACCATATGGTCTTTAATTAACCTTTCTAATAATTTACAAATCACTGACGTTAAACTCACTGGTCTGTAATTTTCTGACTTATTTCTAGAACCCTTTTTAAATAATGGTATGAAAAAAGGGTACATCGATGGCTTAAAGAGATTAAAGAGGGCAGAGTGTACTATCGATCATCCTACATCGATTCTGTCTCTGGCGTGGTGGACGCACCACTAAGCTCACGACCTCTGGCGCCGTTTTAATACCCGCAAGTCGCATCATGACCTCTGGCGTGGTGGTCAACACCTGCAAGTCGCATCATCACCTCTGGCGCGGTGATCAACACTCGCAAGTCGCATCATGCTCTCTGGCGTGGTGATCAAAACCCGCAAGTCGCATCATGATCTCTGGCGCGGTGATCAACACCCGCAAGTCGCATCATGATCTCTGGCGCGGTTATCAACACCCGCAAGTCGCATCATGATCTCTGGCGTTGTGATCAACACCCGCAAGTCGCATCATGATCTCTGGCGTGGTGATCAACACCCGCAAGTCGCATCATGATCTCTGGCATGATGATCAAAACCCGCAAGTCGCATCATGATCTCTGGCGTGGTGATCAACACCCGCAAGTCGCATCATGATCTCTGGCGTTGTGATCAACACCCGCAAGTCGCATCATTATCTCTGGCGTGGTGATCAACACCCGCAAGTCGCATCATGATCTCTGGCGCGGTTATCAACACCCGCAAGTCGCATCATGATCTCTGGCGTGGTGATCAACACCCGCAAGTCGCATCATGATCTCTGGCGCGCATGACCACAGTGATGAGCATGACCACAGTGATGAACATGACCACAGTGTTGAACATGACCACAGTGATGAACATGACCACAGTGATGAACATGACCACAGTGTTGAACATGACCACAGTGATGAGCATGACCACAGTGATGAACATGACCACAGTGATGAACATGACCACAGTGATGAACATGACCACAGTGATGAACATGACCACAGTGTTGAACATGACCACAGTGATGAGCATGACCACAGTGATGAACATGACCACAGTGTTGAACATGACCACAGTGATGAACATGACCACAGTGATGAACATGACCACAGTGTTGAACATGACCACAGTGATGAACATGACCACAGTGATGAGCATGACCACAGTGATGAACATGACCACAGTGATGAACATGACCACAGTGATGAACATGACCACAGTGTTGAACATGACCACAGTGATGAACATGACCACAGTGATGAGCATGACCACAGTGATGAACATGACCACAGTGTTGAACATGACCACAGTGATGAACATGACCACAGTGATGAACATGACCACAGTGATGAACATGACCACAGTGATGAACATGACCACAGTGTTGAACATGACCACAGTGATGAGCATGACCACAGTGATGAACATGAGCAGTGTTGAACATGACCACAGTGATGAACATGACCACAGTGATGAACATGACCACAGTGTTGAACATGACCACAGTGATGAACATGACCACAGTGATGAGCATGACCACAGTGATGAACATGACCACAGTGATGAACATGACCACAGTGATGAACATGACCACAGTGATGAACATGACCACAGTGTTGAACATGACCACAGTGATGAGCATGACCACAGTGATGAACATGACCACAGTGTTGAACATGACCACAGTGATGAACATGACCACAGTGATGAACATGACCACAGTGTTGAACATGACCACAGTGATGAACATGACCAGTGATGAACATGACCACAGAGTTTCTGCAAGTGCATACATACATATGTATGTGCGTGCGTGAGTGCATGCATGAATGCAAACAACCTTATAATATAGAAATGATCAAACTTTGTTCCTTTAAAATAGAGTTGTCATTTTATATAAAATATATATTTATTTTACACAGATTCAAATTCTTTCGTCACTAGAGGGTGCAAGCCTTGCTAGATCCTGCAGGGCCATTATGCGGTCACTGATGACTCATGGCCTTATGAGTTTGTTCAGTGTTATGGGGCAAAAGGGAAAACTACACTTTCGAGACCATCTGCTGTGCAAAGTGGTCTCAAGTAAGTATATTTCCATTGACCTGCGTGCTTATTATATTATCATGATCTTACTATAAGCAATAGTTGTTTATTGATTACTAAAAAAAAAATTTCTAACAAATTGCCTTAACTTACAAAATCTTATTAAAATAAATAAATATAATACCTTTCAGAATCTATTATTCAAATCGACAGAGCTTGCATGACCTTCTCAGTCAATTCTTCAGCATCAAAATGCAAAGTTCTCTGATATCATGTGACTTTGTTGGTAGTCATCACATGACAGCAGTTCATTGTGATGCTGAAGAAGTGACCGAGAGGGTCACAAATGCTCCGTCTAGCATATCAGTAGACTCTGAAAGGTATCTCAACTTACTTTAAGTCTTGTACGTAATAATTTACATGCTGGTTAAAGAATATTTGTTTGTTTTCTAATGGTTGTCCATAAATTTGTCTGGAAAAAGCATCTTTTAAATGTGTTAGATATATATATATATATACACACATATATATATATATATATATATGTGTATATATATATATATATATATATATATATAATATATTTATCCATATGTAAACGCTTTCATTCAGTCTCACTGTACAATTAATGTTTTACTTTTGTCTTATTTTATGACACAACTGAATACGTAGACAAAGTACTTGTGGCGTCCTCTGCATTGTGTGAATATGACCCGCACGTGAACTTGTGGTGTCCCTGGAATCTGTATTAGGAAAATGTGAACCCCCGTTGTGAAAAGCTGGCTACGGTCCTGTAGAAGATAATGTATGTGTTTATGTCTCCAGAGGCAAGGGCTGCAAGGCAGGAAGAGGATGGCACCTGCAGGTGACACTACCAGTAGTACTTAAGATAAAAGACCACGAGTAGATTCTTCTTCCGAGTCGGATGATTAACTTATTTGTAATTCGATTTTAAGTGCAATGAGGAGTAATTAATTTTCTTTGTAATTCGATTTTGAACATTGTAAATGTGTTAAATATTATAATAAAACATTATCAACTTACACTGTTTTGATGTTTATGGATCTTTTGTCAAAACTGTTTTATGATTTTTTTATGTATGTTTTAATACATTAAAAACATGTATTTAGAACGTTTTCAAGCTCCAATATTTTGATATAATTTTAACATTTTCAAATTTTTTCATATTTTAGGGAAATGTTTTTATGATGTTATATATATATGTTATAATAAAACATTTTTCAACAATGTTTTTACAATGTTTCCAAGAGTCAACATTTTGATATCATTATAACATTTTCAAAAACATTTTCATGATATTTTATGGAAATGTTTTTATGATGTTATATATATGTTATAATAAAACATTTTTCAAAAACGTTTTTACAATGTTTCCAAGAGTCAACATTTTGATATCATTATAACATTTTCAAAAACATTTTCATATTTTATGGAAATGTTTTTATGATGTTATATATATGTTATAATAAAACATTTTTCAAAAACGTTTTTACAATGTTTCCAAGAGTTAACATTTTGATATCATTATAACATTTTCAAAAACATTTTCATGATATTTGATGGAAATATTTTTATGATGTTAGATATGTTTTAATAAAACATTTTTTAATAACGTTTTTACAATGTTTCCAAGAGTCAACATTTTAACATCAATATAACATTTTCAAAAACATTTTTATAACATTTGAAGAAACATTTTTCTGATGTTTTTAAAACATTATTGTGTTTGCTGGGGAGTGTTCACATCCATGGATGGGTGTCGAGTATTTTCTCCATGGTCTGAGGGGCATTCTTTATAAAGTTTTATTTTGATTTTAAAATGCACCAGATTGCAAATGAGTAGTTCGCTTTAAAAACTGGATACCCAGACCCAGTGTTCGAAACGAAAAGGGTCTGGGGGTCAACGATCCCTATAAGGCATGAGGGACCTTCCATAAGAAAGAAAAATCTAAGCTTCGGGGTCCCACATTTTATCGTTGTACCGATGTTATTACCCTTCCGCTGTTGCACATGTTGCTGCGTGTGAGGCTACTCTGGTTCGTCTGTGCTAAAACACGATGGTTTTCACAGAACTCGATTGATCTCGCACCAAGAACTCAATGGTTTTCGCAGCAAGAAATCAATGGTTTTCGTAGAACTCGATGGTTTTCGCAGGACTCGACATAATTTTGTTGGTAGTTTAGCTGATTCGTTCAGCTCACTCTATTGTCATTAAGTTAATCTGTTAAAAGCATTTAAAATCATTCTACTCATATCATTGATGAATGTGTGTTCTGTAGTTAAGGGTGCCATATGTTGGGTGTCTCCAGTAATGTCATCAATAAGTGCCAAGTTGAGGCACATATTACCTTGGCATTTGAGAATTACAGAGCACTGTGTCTGCAAGCGCATTACTCCAGTAACAATTGTCATTTAGCAGATGCTCTTATCCAGAACCAACAACAAGTGCAATCAACCTAAGTTGGTAAAATAACCACAGGTCGCTATGATAGCAAGCAGGTTTTTCACAAAACTAGGCGGTAATAGCCATATATATATATTTTTTTGGGGTGACCAATATTTTTAGGGGACCCACCGAAGAGTCAGTGGTTATTTCGAACACTGCCCAGACCCCCCTCACATATTTGTACTTCCACATGAGTTTATACCTAAACGTCCCTGATATGTTCCTTAGTAGTAGTAGTAGTATTATATATATATATATATATATATATATATATATATATATATATATATATATATATATATATATATGTGTGTGTATGTATTGTTGTCATGTTTGTGTAGATATTGTATATAATATATATATATTTATATATATATATAATCATTGATCGACAGACATGACAAAAATGCACTAACGGCCACCTCTGACCAACGGCGTAACTTACGAATGCAATTAACCTAATTTCAACACAAAGAAGTTTGTTTGCTACCATAGTACACACAAATTGTACAACCATTGTTTTTACTGATGGCTAATGGGCCAAACCAAAAAGTACATATTGCTGGGGCAACTATCGACCAGGGATACATAATGTGCGATGCCCGCTCACAACATTTGTATCAGTCACCGAAAGTGATCTTCAGTAGAAGGACAAATACACTGAATGAAAACTGATAACTCACATACGCAACATTTATGTGCTTACATCTAGTTTACCACAAATAAGACCAATGCACATAACATAATCCATCTCAGATGCAACAAAATACACTCTCTCAAACAAATCGTTAAGAACATTACAAACTCTCCTTTGGCAATAGCAGTGATATATTGCACAGGTCCACAATCAAAATCGCTTATAGTCCTCAACAACCTACATAGCAAATCAGTTGTGATGATATAAATTAACTCTCCCAGAAAATGCAATTCTACAGGCACACAGTCGAAATATTGTGACGCAAGAGCACCAACCGTCTGTTAGACAGTTGGCACTAATTCATGACGCGTGGATCACCAGCATCCTTGCCGAAGGACTCAAGTCAGAGGAAGGCCGTCAGACTTGCCAGAAACATTCTTTCAATTGGTCGTATCCAGACGGAAGGCTGCCCCGTAGTGCCACCTGGGGAGAACAAATGTCTGCATATATTCGTCTTAATATATCTTATTCTACATAATCCAGGCAACGTAACTACAAACAAAGTGCACTTGATGTAAAACGGCACATGTTCAGTGTATCAATAAACAAATTCATTGGATGCAACTTTGTACATATTCAGTGTATCAGTAAACAAGTTCGCATAATGTAAAACGATATACATTCAGTGTATCAATAAACAAATTAACTGGATGGAAAATGCACAAATTCAGTGCATCAATAAACAAATACACTGCATGTAACACATATTCAGTGTATCAAAAACAGATTCACTGGACGTAAAGCGATGCACATTCAGTGTATCAATTAACACATTAACTGGGTGTAACATGGTACACATCCAGTGTATCAATAAATAATTCACTAGATGTATCATGGTACATATATGGTGTATCAATAAACAATACACTGGATGAAGCATTCTGTGTATCAATAAACAATTCACTGGATTAACACAGTAAACAATCAGTGTATCAATACAAATTCACTTGACATTGGATGTAACCAGTGTATCAATACATACGTCACTGGATGCAACATGGTAGACACTCGGTGTATCAATAAAAAATTAAGGGCCATTCTCCAAAATTGTCTGACAGTTCATTGTGAACTTTCCCTGTCGTATTCTGACTTCAAATACAAATTCTACACATTACTGGATTTGTTTCAACGTGATCTTTCCAGAAATATATACTACGCCAAAAAAGGGTCCCAATTCCCAATACAATAGACAAAAACAGCCAAAATAGGTTTCCCAAAAATATTGTCTGTTTCCTATACATGAATTGTCTAATTAAGTTTTGGCAATTCACTATTTGAAGTGTCTGATAAGAATAAGTTCTCCTACCAAAAATTATTTCTTTGCTAATTGACCCATTTTTATTGTTACGCCCGGTACCAAGCTTCCTCACCATTGTGTCAATAGTACAAATTAATGTTTTTTAAACTTCAATTATTATATTGTGTATTATAACTGCTTAAGGCTAAGTTTAAGTGTAAACATCTGTCATGGTTTTTAAAAGTTTGGAAGTTATATATGATTATGTTTAATGATTACTTAATTTTTAACTATTAATTTATTTTATGACTAAAGTTGTATCATGAACTTAAGTGGTAAAATTAAAGCTAGTGCAGAACTGTCTTTCCAAATTTTACCTGAGCGGAGAAGTTACACTGCTGGAGCTGTGTGTCCTTGATTGGACAATACGTGACACTGGCATCTCCCTCACTGTCACTGGGCAAGGAACTGCCCAGACTGTCTGCAGAACACCAACATAATGCTCAATCAGGTGTGACAATACATGCACAGTCAGGAGAAACAATACATGCACAGTCAGGAGTAACAATACATGATCAGTCAGGAGTAACAATACATGATCAGTCAGGAGTAACAATACATGATCAGTCAGGAGTAACAATACATGCACAGTCAGGAGTAACAATACATGCACAGTCAGGAGTAACAATACATGCACAGTCAGGAGTAACAATACATGATCAGTCAGAAGTAACAATACATGCACAGTCAGGAGTAACAATACATGATCAGTCAGGAGTAACAATACATGATCAGTCAGGAGTAACAATACATGCACAGTCAGGAGTAACAATACATGCACAGTCAGGAGTAACAATACATGATCAGTCAGGAGTAACAATACATGCACAGTCAGGAGTAACAATACATGATCAGTCAGGAATAACAATACATGATCAGTCAGGAGTAACAATACATGCACAGTCAGAAGTAACAATACATGCACAGCCAGAAGTAACAATACATGCTCAGTCAGGAGTAGCAATACATGCTCAGTCAGAAGTAACAATACATGCTCAGTCAGGAGTAGCAATACATGCTCAGTCAGGAGTAGCAATACATGCTCAGTCAGAAGTAACAATACATGCTCAGTCAGGAGTAGCAATACATGCTCAGTCAGAAGTAACAATACATGCACAGTCAGGAGTAGCAATACATGCTCAGTCAGAAGTAACAATACATGCACAGTCAGGAGTAGCAATACATGCTCAGTCAGGAGTAGCAATACATGCTCAGTCAGAAGTAACAATACATGCTCAGTCAGAAGTAACAATACATGCACAGCCAGAAGTAACAATACATGCACAGTCAGGAGTAGCAATATATGCTCAGTCAGAAGTAACAATACATGCACAGTCAGGAGTAGCAATACATGCTCAGTCAGAAGTAACAATACATGCTCAGTCAGGCGTAGCAATACATGCTCAGTCAGAAGTAACAATACATGCACAGTCAGGAGTAGCAATACATGCTCAGTCAGAAGTAACAATACATGCACAGTCAGGAGTAGCAATATATGCTCAGTCAGGAGTAGCAATACATGCTCAGTCAGGAGTAGCAATACATGCTCAGTCAGAAGTAACAATACGTGCACAGTCAGGAGTAGCAATACATGCTCAGTCAGAAGTAACAATACGTGCACAGTCAGGAGTAGCAATACATGCTCAGTCAGAAGTAACAATACATGCACAGTCAGGAGTAACAATACATGCACAGTCAGGAGTAACAATACGTGCTCAGTCAGGAGTAGCAATACATGCTCAGTCAGAAGTAGCAATACATGCACAGTCAGGAGTAGCAATACATGCTCAGTCAGAAGTAACAATACATGCTCAGTCAGGCGTAGCAATACATGCACAGTCAGGAGTAACAATACATGCACAGTCAGGAGTAACAATACATGATCAGTCAGGAGTAACAATACATGATCAGTCAGGAGTAACAATACATGATCAGTCAGGAGTAACAATACATGATCAGTCAGGAGTAACAATACATGCACAGTCAGGAGTAACAATACATGCACAGTCAGGAGTAACAATACATGCACAGTCAGGAGTAACAATACATGATCAGTCAGGAGTAACAATACATGCACAGTCAGGAGTAACAATACATGATCAGTCAGGAGTAACAATACATGATCAGTCAGGAGTAACAATACATGCACAGTCAGGAGTAACAATACATGCACAGTCAGGAGTAACAATACATGTTCAGTCAGGAGTAACAATACATGCACAGTCAGGAGTAACAATACATGATCAGTCAGGAGTAACAATACATGCACAGTCAGAAGTAACAATACATGCACAGCCAGAAGTAACAATACATGCTCAGTCAGGAGTAGCAATACATGCTCAGTCAGAAGTAACAATACATGCACAGTCAGGAGTAGCAATACATGCTCAGTCAGAAGTAACAATACATGCTCAGTCAGGAGTAGCAATATATGCTTAGTCAGGAGTAGCAATACATGCTCAGTCAGGAGTAGCAATACATGCTCAGTCAGAAGTAACAATACGTGCACAGTCAGGAGTAGCAATACATGCACAGTCAAGAGTAACAATACATGCACAGTCAGGAGTAACAATACATGCACAGTCAGATGTAACAATACAGGCTCAGTCAGGAGTAACAAATAAATCAATATATGCTCAGTCAGGAGTGACATTACATGCTCAGTCAGGTGCAGGCCTCTCATGCAGGCAAATTGCCCATATGAAAGACCTACTCTGTCCTTATGAGATTGTTATGAATCTTCAATATAAATAAAATAATATTAAAATTAAACTAAGAAAAGTACAACTCTATGTACTAACCAACATAATTAGTTTTCTTTCCTGGTTATAGAAGCCAAAAAATGCCCAACGACGTATTTGCAGCTAGCATGCCAACCGTTGCTTTTCAATGGTGTCATTTGGCTATTTGTAACCCGGTTGGATTCAAACAGAACAAAATAGAATAATGAGAAAAGCCTGTGACGTCGCCTCGTTGTCATAGTAATGTTATGTCCCGCCTTGTTGTTGATGGTGGCTTTGTCTGTTGTCAGTTTGACCTAAGCAAATTTTTGTGAAAGAGTTCGGTTGCAATCTTTTGGTTGTTAGCTTCATACAACTATGAATTAAGACAAAAACATTCCAGTCGCATTCACAAAATACAATTGGCAGCCATCTTGACAATTTTTATTTTTGTTTTCATGCACGTTCACAAAAATGTGCATAATAATGAAAAGTAACCACCAGAATTGCAAAATTGTCTCAGTTTGATAAAACTAACAAATATGGCTACATTTGCTTCTCTGGGGATTGATAGTAAAGAGAGTAGACATTTTTATAGCATAGTGAAGTCAACATAATATTTTTTTTCGATATTCCCTAAAGTTCGCTTCAGGATTTGAAACACAAATACAGTCGAGCCTCGTTATAATGCAGTGGTTGGGGTCCACGATTTCGGACAACGCTGTAAGCGAGGCGCGTTAGGTGTTCTTAAATCTGCCACAAGGGAGTTACTAAACAACAGCCATCGCCGCCAGTTGCACCAAGTCCAAGAACGCTGCTGTTGAAGCCACTGTGTGCTTACTGCACTATCTTATAGGCCAATACGCAGTTTATAGAGCTTATTAAACTATGATGATGGTGTACTGGACCAATAGGCCTACGAATCGAAAATAATAACCTGGATATGAGCAACCGAAAACATGATTTGACACACGTAGTATGTAAGCTGATTAAACATCACCTCACCTCACCTATCCTCTTCGGGCCCAGTGGCCCATAAGGCCGAAGTGCATCTCCTCCAGCTCGCTCTGTCAGCTGCTACACGTCTGGCTTCGTTCCAGCTGTTCCACCCCAGTATGCGTTTTTCATTTTGAATAGTTGATCGCCACTTTGTCTTTGGTCGACCAACCTTTCTTCTACCTTCAGGCGTCCAGGTCAATGCCGTCTCACATTTGCTGTTCTTGTCCATTCATAGGATATGTCCTATCCACTTCCATCTTCTTAACTTGACCTCAGTGCTGATTGTCTTCAATTTTGTTTTTGCGAGAATATCTCGATTTGATAGAACGTATGGCCATCGAATTTTCCATGTTTCACAACAACACTGGTTTAACAAGTGTGTTAAAAGCCTCAATTTAGATCTCAATGTGTATATATTTGAACTCCATATTTGCTTTAGTTTCATGAAAGATACACTAGCTTTACGACTTCTGTTAACAATGTCATCGCCGCCTCCTCCTTGCTTACTAACGTTAGCACCAAGGTAGTTATACTTGTCCACTTCCTTTAGCTCTTGGTCATCGATTAGTATTCTGTTTTCGCATTTGCTGTTTATCACCAATATTTGAGTTTTCTTTTTATTTATTCTTAGTCCTGTCCTCACTGCAAATTGATTCAGTTGTCTTGTCTTTGTTTGCATGTGTGTGTAGCATGATGACATGAGTGCTATGTCATCGGCAAAGTCCAGGTCCTCTAGTTTTGACGTGAAGTTCCATCCCTGTTTTGTTTCCTGCTGTTGTGTTTCTCATTATCCAGTCCACTACCATCAAGAAGATAAATCCAGACATTACATCTCCTTGTTTAACTCCAGTTTTGACCTTGAACCACTCAGATTCCTCACCTTCGTCTAACACTGCACATTCACTATCTTCGTATAACATCTGTACCATGTGCCATTATCTTGCATGGAATTCCATAGCTCTCCATAATTTTCCATAGACTCTCTCGGTGCACTGAGTCAAATACTTTTTCAAAGTCCACAAACGTGATGTATAGAGTTGCCTGCCATTCCACTACCTGTTCTATAATATTTTGTAAAATAAATATCTGTTCTACTGTGCCTCTCCCACTTCTGAAACCTGCTTGTTCGTATCTCAAGGTGCTGTTAACTCCATTTCTTATTCCGTCAATGAGTACTCTTTCGAATACTTTACTAGGAACAGATGTCAAAGTAATTCCTCTCCAATTCCTGCACTCTGTAAGGTCACCTTTCTTCGGTATTTTAACGATCAGTCCCTGCTTCCACGTTTTTGGCACTTTCTCTTGTTCCCAAAATGTTCTGAATTATTTGAAAAGCCATTTCTCTGTTGTATTCATGTCTGCTTTTAATAATTCTGCTGTAATTTCGTCCTTGCCCCCTGCTTTTCCGTTTTTCATCTTCCTTAGCGCTGTTCTAATTTCTGCCTTTGTTATTGGGTCAGTGCTGATTTCATTTATGATCGGATCTATCTCCACATCTGTTACAGGGTCATCAGGTATAGGTCTATTAAGGATTTCCTCAAAGTGTTATTTCCATCGCTTCCTTCTGGCCAATCCTTTCGTTATTAAATTTTTACATTTGTCTTTCACTGCATTTGTTGTCTTAAGTTTGTCATTACTGAGGGTTTTTGTAATAGCATACACTTCTTTCATTCTTCCATTACGTGCTGCTTCCTCTGCTTCCATGGCAAGGTGGTCAACCCACTTCCTCTTGTCTTGTGTCATGCTCTTCTTCACTTCTTTGTCTTTACACCTATCCATGTAATTCTGCTTAATCCTGTCTGACTTTGTCTGCTCGATGTTGTTCTTTAGTCGTTTTCTCTCTTCTACTAACCCCCACGACTCCTTGCTGATCCATGGTTTTTGCCCTTTCTTTTTGTATCGCAGTACTTCTTGAGCTGTTTCTTTGTATGCATCCTCAAAGTCTTGCCATTGTTTCTCAACTTCTTCATCGTCTATTTCGTCGTAGTCTTGTAATATATCATATGTGTTGTGCAAATTGGGCTTTAATAGTTGGTTGCTGTAACTTAATTATATAAAATATCTTTCTGATCGCCTTGTTCTTTTGTTTTCTCTTCAGTTTCCGATTAAACATAGAAAACGACAATAGGTAGAATAAATAATTGCTTCACTTCGTCTTTCAACTGATCTCAACCGAAGCATAAATTTATGACGCACCACTTAACATCGATTCATCGTTTCATATGTGATTGACGAATTCATATTTTCGCGAACAAGTAGCGCCTTGTATTAGCATTTGGCATGTTGGTTTCACGTTGCGAAAACGATTAGATTTACGTTGCAATGGAAGAATGCCATATCACCCCAGTGTTATATTGGTATTACATATTAAAATGCATTTAAGACTGTTTATTTGATTCTGACGTGAGGCGTATTTGTGAATCTCGATTGCAATTTACAAACCACTGAAGCGAAGTCAGGGACAGCGACTGATGTTGGCCGCAACGCAAAACAAAACAACACGTCGACACTCGTTCATTGACATTGTTCACCTAATGTTTCTTGAGAAATGTCAAAGCAATTCTAAGTAGGTTTAAGCAGGTCCATTTGGCATATCCCCCTGGCAGGAGAAAATCGGGGTCCACAACCGACTGACTTATATCCGAATCTGCGTAACAACGGGGCGCGTAATAACGAGGTGCGAGTGTAATTGTTTAATTAAATATTTAATTAACAAATTCGGCACATTTATATGACATACATTCACACATACATATATATGCACACACGTGCATGCACACACACACACACACATATATGCACGCACACACGCACGCACACACACACACACATACACGTATGTACATATGCATGCACATGCCCTCTCACACACACACACACACACACACACACACACACACACACACACACACACACACACACATGCACACACGCACACAGTCACATACAAGCACAAACACACACACGCACACAAAAACACACACACGCATACAGTCTCACACACACGCAAGCACACACACACGCATGCACACACGCATGCACACATACGCGCACACGCACACACACACACACACACACACAAACGATCAGTTAAGTAACTTGTCTCAGATTGTTGATTTCAATACGGATATAATATATATATTTGTCAACAAATGCAAATGCATCACGTACTAGACTTGCTGTGAGCTGGTGACCTTGGGTCAGGGTGAAGCAGGGCGAAGCGGTGCCTCAAGTCCAGCTGACTGCTCTGTCTGCTAGAGCAGCCACCAGGTGACCTCGCAGTCACCGACGAAAGTGAAGAGATAGATGGATGCTTGGAGTGAAGTGGTGAAGAGTAGAAGTTTGTGAGACTGCCTGTGTCATGCAGTGACGTACGACAGCCTATCATGCGAATCACTGCTTCCTTCTCTGCAAGTTGCACTTGCAGACTCCGTAGTCTGTTGTCAACAAATTGTCCACAAATCACAGGTTTTACTGTCTCCATGTATGGCTTAGTGCATGTGGGACTGTACAGAATGTGGTCACAATGCTTCTGAAGAAAATAGTTTATAAAAGTATTAAATTATACATGCACAAAAGTCTATGCAGACACTATTTTTGGCTACTAAATATATCCATGAAGATATGTTACGATGAGAATTTAGGTTGCCAAAAAGAGCGCCTTGATGGACAGACTGGCCAAGATGGCTGACTCATGAGGCTAGCATTAGCACTGACAGACAGACTGGCCAAGATGGCTGACTACAGAGGCTAACATTAGCACTGACAGACAGACTGGCCAAGATGGCTGACTACAGAGGCTAACATTAGCACTGACAGACAGACTGGCCAAGATGGCTGACTACAGAGGCTAACATTAGCACTGACAGACAGACTGGCCAAGATGGCTGACTACAGAGGCTAACATTAGCACTAACATACAGACTGGGCAAGATGGCTGACTTTAGCGGTGACACTGTTGTGGCGACAATACAGGGGGAAGACCACAGTAGAGAACTGCATTGATGGTCATGTTAATATTTTGTCTGATTATATGAAAATGTGACATTCAAAAATTAAAAATTTTCAAAACAACTGCCATCATCTCATTGACATGCTGACCAAGTTTTGTCAAAAGCACATACCTCCAGCTCTTTTAAAACGCCCGACGAGCGATGCCCGTCAATTTTGACAAAAACAGCCATATGAATGGTTTCAATGTTTTCATGCGCACACGTGGCAACAAATTCCCATAAATTCCTCCGCCTGTTAAACTCTAAAAAATGCACTATTTCTCAACCAATAGCTTCTACAAATAAACCTGTTAATATGCCTGCTCAATTGCACTTATGTCACATCATATGAATGGTTTCAATTCACATATCACAATTTAATACGCCCTACATTCGTGTGAAACAATATACAGGAAGGTCAACAGTGGTCTTACCCCTACAGTCCTAAGAAAATGGAGGACAGCCACAATGTCTGAAGCAATGAAATCATCATAATGTGGACTAGGAATGGTGTGCTGGGGTCAACAAGTTAAAGGTATTCAATGTTCACTGTGAGCTTACTGTGTACTTTATATTAAGTTAGTACTGTGGCATAACGTAATGGTATGTTACCTACTTTGCCTCATAGATGGCGCATTTATGATCCGCGTCACAGATCTCTTGTAGATGTCGTACTGTGACACGAGTTTCCTCACAGTTGACACGTCCACACTCCAAAGCCGCAGACGCAACATGAACGTCTGTACTGTCAACATATACAGTGGTTGACATACCACACATACAATACCACCCCTATGGCCACAGACGCAATACAGACGTGTCTACTGTCAACATATACAGTGGTTGATACACCACACATACAGACTGTGGCCACAGACACAATACAGACGTCTCTAGTGTCAACATATACAGTGGTTGATACACCATATATACAAACCACCCTTCGTGGCCACAGACACAATACAGACGTCTCTACTGTCAACATATACAGTGGTTCATACACCACACATACAGACCACCCTCCATAGCCACAGATGCAATACAAACGTCTCTACTGTCAACATACACAGTGGTTTATACATGCTGGAGACACTTAGTTTCATGATTACACTTACTTGGTAATTGAAGCTGCCCCCAAGGCCAGCTGCTTCGAAACACTCTCTTCAAGAAACTTCTGCTCCCACTAAAATATATATACAACATGACCTCAATCTGAGTTTCTATATAAAGAGTTGCAAAGTGATGGTATTAGATCAGTATGATGTGTCACTACAGGGACACCAACTGACACCAACTACACTACATGGACACCAACTACACTGCAGGGACAGCAACTACACTGTAAGGACAGCAATTACAGGGACACCAACTGCACTGTAGGGACACCAATTACACTGTAGGAACACCAACTACACTGCAGGTACAGCAACTACACTGTAGAGACATCAACTACACTGTAGGGACAGCAACTACACTGCTGGGACAGCAGCTACACTGTAGGGATAGCAACTACAATGTAGAGACACCAACTACACTGCAGGTACAGCAACTACACTGCTGGGACACCAATTACACTGTAGGGACACCAATTACACTGTAGGGACACCAACTACACTGCAGGTACAGCAACTACACTGTAGAGACACGAACTACACTGCTAGGACAGCAACTACACTGCAGGTACAGCAACTACACTGCAGGTACAGCAACTACACTGTAGAGACACCAAGTACACTGTAGGGACAGCAACTACACTGCTGGGACACCAATTACACTGTAGATACACCAACTACACTGCAGGGACAGCAACTACACTAGAGGGACAGCAACTACACTACAGGGACACCAACTATGCTGTAGGGACACCAACTATACTACAGGGACACCAAATACACTACAGGGACACCAACTACACTGTATGGACACCAAATACACTACAGGGACACCAACTACACTGTATGGACACCAACTATACTACAGGGACAGCAACTACACTACAGGGACACCAACTACACTGTATGGACACCAACTATACTACAGGGACAGCAACTACACTACAGGGACACCAACTACACTGTAGAGACACCAACTACACTGTAGGGACAGCAACTACACTGCTGGGACACCAATTACACTGTAGAGACACCAACTACACTGCAGGGACAGCAACTACACTACAGGGACAGCAACTACACTACAGGGACACCAACTATACTACAGGGACACCAACTACACTACAGGGACACCAACTACACTGTATGGACACCAACTATACTACAGGGACAGCAACTACACTACAGGGACACCAACTACACTGTATGGACACCACTATGCTGTAGGGACACCAACTACACTACAGGGACAGCAACTACACTACAGGGACACCAACTACACTGTATGGACACCAACTACACTACAGGAACAGCAACTACACTGTAGAGACATCAACTACACTGCAGGTACAGCAACTACACTGTAGAGACATCAACTACACTGTAGGGACAGCAACTACACTGCTGGGACAGCAGCTACACTGTAGGGACAGCAACTACAATGTAGAGACACCAACTACACTGCAGGTACAGCAACTACACTGCTGGGACACCAATTACACTGTAGGGACACCAATTACACTGTAGGGACACCAACTACACTGCAGGTACAGCAACTACACTGTATGGACACCAACTATACTACAGGGACAGCAACTACACTACAGGGACACCAACTACACTGTAGAGACACCACTATGCTGTAGGGACACCAACTACACTACAGGGACAGCAACTACACTACAGGGACACCAACTACACTGTATGGACACCAACTACACTACAGGGACACCAACTACACTGTAGAGACACCAACTACACTGCAGGGACAGCAACTACACTACAGGGACAGTAATTACACTACAGGGACACCAACTACACTGCAGGGACAGCAACTACACTACAGGGACACCACCTACACTGTATGGACACCAACTACACTACAGGGACACCAACTACACTGTAGAGACACCAACTACACTGTATGGACACCAGCTACACTACAGGGACAGCAACTACACTACAGGGACACCATCTACACTGCACAGACACCACCTACACTGCACAGACACCACCTACACTGCACAGACACCACCTACACTTCACAGACACCACCTACACTGCACATACACCACCAACACTGCACAGACACCACCTACACTTCACAGACACCACCTACACTGCACAGACACCACCTACACTGCACAGACACCACCTACACTGCACAGACTAGAGGTTTTAGGTTGAGGCTCAGGTTGTTTTCATGCTTTAAACATGTCCTTTATTTCTTGTACCTGATCACTCACTGACATCTCCAAGAGTCGTCTTAGATAGAACAAGACAGCTATTGAAAGCAACAAAGTCCAGATGGCAAGTGGACAAGGCCCATCCACATCAGATGCTGAGGTGCCACTCAATGTTTCCAGTATACCATCCTTAATAATTTAGCTAACTGACCCCCACTCCCTCAACACGTTTTAGACATTTGTAAAATTATATCCTTTTCTAGGTGGTATACAAACAAATATATCCCCTTTAACATGCAAAATATGCAATGTTCCAAGATATAGAATACTGTGATACACTAACATATCTTGTTCTAAATGTGCATTGTTCCATGATATATGATATAGAATAGTGTAATTCACTAACATCTCTTGTTCTAAATGTGCATTGTTCCATGATATATGATATAGAATACTGTAATTCACTAACATCTCTTGTTCTAAATGTGCACTGTTCCATGATATAGAATACTGTAATTCACTAATATATTTTATTCATAGATTAATGTTAACTAAAATAACATAAAGTTGCACTGAAATTATTTTAAAAAGGGTTCGAGAAATAAGTAAGAGAATCACAGACCAGTGAATTTAACATCAGTGATTTGTAAATTAATAGAAAGGTTAATTAAAGTAGTATGTCTTGTTAGACATAAATTATTAAATCCATCTCAACATGGATTCCTAAAAGTGAGATCAAACTTAACAGATATGTTATCTTTCTTGGAAGAAATAACTAAGTGGATAGACGAGGGATCACTAGTAGATATTATCTACTTATATTTTCAGAAAACTTTCGAGAAAGTACCACAACAAAGATTACTATTTAAATTAAAAGCCTATTGTATCAGAGATGGCATACCTTAAATACTCTATTTGTAGCCACACCCCTAATTAAAGCCATACCCCGACTTTCCTCCACACCGTTTGTTGCAGGCAAAAACTGTATTTAAATCCGCACCCAGACTTTGAGCCAAGACCGTTTTAACCCAAATTTCTGTAGTGCACAAAATTAGGAACAATTTAAATGGGTTCCACAAAAAAGTAATAACTTTGCATATATCCATTGGGAGAAATGTAGTCATACTTGTGGGCTATACAATAAAGGTCAAATTATTCAAATATGTTGAGAAGTTTTGTTTGTATGACGTTTTATGTAGAACCATGTATAACGTTGATGCCTATGCATTAGTAAAACATGCGTTGCATGTATTGCAGCAGATTAAAAAGACTACCCAGGGTATAGCTGGTTGTCTGTTGTTGCGCCAGCTTTATCAACTTCAAAGGTGTTTGAGTGACAGCCAGTAACTATGTAATAAGGTGTTTGAGTGACAGCCAGTAACTATGTAATAAGGTGTTTGAGTGACAGCCAGTAACTATGTAATAACTGGACGTCACAAGCAGCCGGCTGCAGCTGATGGAACGGATATTATGGTTTTATCTATTTCTTAGTAAAAGTTCCTGTTGTAGAAAGTGGTGTGTCATTGTTGAAAAGCATTTGATCAAATGTTAGCACATTCACTTTAACAAGCCTTGACATTGTTTATTTACTCTCTTATGTTGTTTCTGGGGTTGTGCATTGCAGACTTCACATAACTCTTCAGGATATTATAACTCAATCTGTTGTAAATGCAAACGTCTCCAACGAGGGAATGGCAATGCATGTTGATTACATAATTGGCAAGGCGTGACCATTATTCTCAGAACTACTGGGTACTCGGGGTGCTGCTAAAAGTGTCAATCATAAAAGATGCGAATAAATACATTATTATTGAAAGAAACACATGTGAATGTATCTGTCTTGTGTTCAGATTCGCGGCTCATACATAGCTTGGTAATTCACGAAACTTTTTAACATCAAACGGCACAAACACTAGCAACTTCGATTGACAGATTGGTCTATTTCGCAGACAGTTTACTAGTGTGGGTTAACAGGACCAACTGCATAGAATAGCAGGTGTGTGGGATTATACCACTGTATCTTGTACCAGAGTAAATGTAATTAACTCCAAGGAGGCACTGATAATGGCGTTGCTTTGACAATCGGATGAAGCCAGCAAGGTGTGAACATTATGCTTAGAACTCCTCATAAAATTAACACAGCTTAAAACATCAAAACCTGAAACCATGTGCGACATCGGTGTTGCGGTAATCAGCGGTAATAATTATCATTAACATCAATCGCCCATTCAAGCAGCAGATGCGACACTTGTGGGAGCACTGGAAGTTTTTTCGCTGATTATAAACCATTATTTACCACACTAATAGCCATTACTATTGACAACCCAATGAGCCAACTTTAAAAAATGTTTCAGCAAATTACCGTATTTAAAGCCGCACCCCAACTTTGCCGTCATCATCATCAATTCGGCTACACATTAATGTAACTGAAGCCAAGGCTACAAATCGAGTATTTACGGTAATCGACTGAACAGAAAAATAGCTGATTCACAGAAGACAGCGTGTTGTAGTAGATGGGGAGGTTTCAAACTGGAAATCAGTCTTGAGTGGGGTACCACAAGGATCAGCATTAGGACCTTTATTATTCTTAATATATATCAATGACTTGGACAATAATATACCAAGCAATGTACTGACATTTGCAGATGACACAAAAGTGCTTAGAAAGGTTAACAATGATGATGATAAACAACATTTACAAAACGACCTAGACAAATTAGTTAATGGCAGATGTTGTTCAATTTTGGGAAATGTAAATGTGTACATACATAGGCGAAATATAACATACAAGAAAAAGCACTAGTTAGGCCTCATTTAGAACACTGCATACAAGCTTGGAAACCATATCATAAGAAGGATATAGATATGCTTGAACAAATACAGAGGAGAGCAACTAAAATGATTCTCGAACTCAGTTATGAAGAACTCCTAAAAGAATGTGGGTTAACAACCCTCGAGACAAGGTGGTTAAGAGGAGATCAAATTGAAGTTTCTAAGATATTAAATGGGTATGAAAATATTGATAGATATTTTTTCTCACTTAACACAGTAGAACTAGAGGACATGAAGTAACATTAGTAAAGGACCAGTGTAGATTGGATATCAGGAAGTACTCGTTCCCAAAGAGGACAATAAATGAATGGAACAAATTATCTACAGATTGTGTAACTGCTAGCAGATTGAATATGTTTAAAAACAAGGTTGACACACATCTCAGGAAGGCGGGTTACACATAGATGAAACATTTTTGGATTCTCGATAAACCAATGGCTTCCTTGTCCACTTGCCATCTGAGCCTTTGCCTTGGATAGGTGCTTAATCAATTAGATTTTTTTGCAAGTCTCAATTCAAATTAATTTTGCGAAAAACAAAACCTACTTAGTATCAACCGTAACATGCTAGCTCGTTTGTGCAACTTTTGTATGTAGTTTTTGTGAAATCATCAGACAAACTATTAAATTAGTTAATGCTTGTTCAAGCATTAACTGAAGTGAACATTGAAATGCTGAAAAATCAAGATTTTCTTCCTTGACAAATTTTTTAAACTTTGTAATATGATTGGCGAGAGGATGGAAGTCATGCCCATGATCAGCATTGAACCACACAGTGCTTAACATTTTGAATATCCACTACTTTGATCCTTACCAAATCTAAAGTCTAAAGTAAATTTTGTCGATGATTTGAGTAAAAACGCATTTATTCTCTCACATTGACTGCGGATGTTACATAAACTATTCACACACTACATATTTGGACACCAAAGAACTGGGTTTGTGACAGGCTAAATCAGTTGAGGAAGCGGTTTTAAGTAACTGGCAAGTAATATGAAATAGGCTCACACCATCTAATATTTAAACAGTCATATTAAGTCAACATTCGTGCAAATCTATCAAATCTCCTGTTCTCCCGTCCGGGAGAACAAATCATCTCCTGTTCTCATGGATGGGAGAACAACGGGAGAACAAATCTCCCAGATTTCTATTGAAACCAAAATTATTTTTGTGTGCCCTAAGAAAAGCTTATCAATCTCTCATTTTACTGATGCCCACAATAATAAAAAGGGTTAGTTCAATCAAGTTTCTTGCAGACTGGACAAGGGAAAATGAGTTATGTATGTATGACTTAAGCCATTTCACACACCTACATTTCTTGTAGTAGTTTAACCTATTATAATAGACATGAATGCTAGATTTGTTGGTATTAAATAGGTTAACATAAACATAATGACAATATATTAATTTCTTTCACTACAGACAAGTGCCATACGGTGACAGTTTGTCACACTAAAATAAGTTTTATGTCTGATGTGACAATGCCATTACCTTAACAACCTCAGCCTGCAGGTTTAGGACACGCTGTTCCTTATCGTGCACTTGTCGAATCAGACTCTGTACGCTGGTTGGTGACTCGGAATCTGATGCAATGCCTTCATCCATTTCAATTGTAACCCTGTTCCGATTTGCCTGACAACAAATTCATGCTGGGTATACCACACCACATCAAACGAAACATAACTGTTCCAACATGATGTTATCAAATTGATACACAGCCACACAATCACGCACGCACGCACGCACGCATGCACGCACGCACATGATGTTCAATAATAAAACGCACATGCAACCACTGGGAACCCATTTCTAGTTGTTTCCAGCTCTGTGCAACGTTCTATTAACTCACTAGTCCATGTGTTGTGGTTACTATAATTTGATGGTGTTCCGAGGTCTCATTCAACTAGCCTCAGTCTAGTCACTAGCGTCATAGATCACAGAGCCACCAGCAACCACCAATCAGTAACCATCAGTGAATAGTCAGCAATAAAATACACGAATCAGTAGCCACTGGATGCATTACATTCAAACTTAGATGACAGGAACACCACAACTTGTGTCTGGCGGAAGTGCACAAACCTTCTGCTCCTTCAGTAGTCGAACTTCTTCTTCGAGTTTGGAGCGGAGGCGTTGTTCAACGAGTTCACGTTTCTCAGTGATCAGTTTCATCTTTAGCAGCGTCTTCTGCAGGTCATCGACCTTCTTCTCCTGTGTGTGGCGGCGTTGCATCTACAACAACACCAGCCTTAGAGTTGCATCTACAACACCAGACTTAGAGCTGCATCTACACCAGGTTTAGAGCAGCATCTACGACACCATACTTAGAGCTGCAACTACAACTCCAGACTTAGAGCTGCAACTACAACAACATCAAACTTACAGCTGCAATTACAACACCAGACTTAGAGCTGCAATTACAACAACACCAAACTTACAGCTGCAACTACGCTTGCGAGCGTTACTTGCTAAAATGGAGGATGCACCACTCTTCATCTCGCTGAACGAGTTTCCGCATGAGTAATCTATCTTGTTTACTCTAGAATCTTTGGTTTTGGCTTGGATATCACAAGATATGTTAAATTTCACAGATGCATCTGCATGCCAGTTGTAGTGGACACGTATTAGTGCGAACCTAGCCCTAAGTTTGAGATATCATTGTATTAGTTTATTATTAGTAGTAAGAAGAGTAAAATAGAAATCATGCAAATATGTAGTGTGTAAAATTGTAATTAGAACTTAGATTCAATGAGTGACGTTGGACGTTGTCGCCCCGCAGATTTTCGCACATACGATAAAGAGGTGTCTCGTTCAACGTACATCTATTCAACAATGAACTCGATGTTTTCTTCAAAGTGTTAGTTAGGGCATTCAATCTTCAAAATGTTAGAGTAAAAAAAAATTATCTTCAAAGTGTTAGAAAATATTCCATGTGATTACCCAGGAAAGTAATCAATTTAGAAAGTTAGGTTTACCCAAATCTACTGGTAAGATATGTGAAAAGTGATCGGTATTTCAGCAGTTCTTCATTGAAAAAATTTCAAATACACATCATGCCACCGAATTGCATGCCGAGCCGAACACTTTCGATCGGTCTACATTAACATGTGCAACTCTGTGAATTTAAGCTGGCGATGACTGCAGACATCAGACGGATCGTTCTCCAGTCGTCTGCGAAATCCTACAACCTTGACCCGATGCCGACACGCTTGTTGAAAGGCAACATCGACCAACTCGCACCGATCCTAACTGATATCATCAACACGTCGCTCGAAACAGGTGTCGTTCCGGCAGACATGAAGCACGCGTTAGTGGCACCTATACTTAAGAAATGTGGTCTCGACGTGAACTCACTTGCCAACTACCATACTACATCAAACCTACATTTTGTCTCGAAAACATTAGAATGCGCCGTCACATTGATACCAACGGCTTCAACGACCCGTTCCAGAGCGCCGACCGAGACACAGCACGGAGACGGCTCTGGTCCGAATTCATGAAGACATGATGCAGGCAACTGACTCACGGCGTGGCGTGTTGCTTGTTCTATTAGATCTAAGAGCAGCATTCGACACACTAGTCCACAGCTTTCTACTGTTTCGACTTCTTGATATCGGACTAAGCCAGACAGTGTTTACATGGTTCACATCATACCTCGCAGACCGAACTAATGCAATAAAGATACGCGAAGCAACTTCAGCGCCGAGACTTATTCATCATGGTGTTCCGCAGGGCTCGGTTCTAGGTCCGATTCTATTCAACATGTACATTCTACCTATCGCGGACATCTTCGAACGCCATCAGATCCGCTACCACATATATGCGGATGACATTCAATTATACGCTGAGTGTCTGCCACTGAACCATGCAGACTCATTACGAAAAATCTACGAATGTGTACGTGACATAAGACACTGGCTAAACTATCTCCTACTCAACGAGACGAAAATAGAAGCCATAGTTTTTCGTTCTACCACCGTCCGTCCGCCTTCTGCTATGTCCACTATCATGTGTGGGGTCTGCACTGACGCGCACGGTTCGTGACATCGGCGTTATACTTGTTATAACGATAAGATACGAACAAGCCTTACCATCACAGCATGCAAGACTCTTGTTCACTCCCTCGACTACGGGAACTCTGTACTGTATGGCATCTCTGACCGCCTCTTGCACCGTCTTGAGATGGTACAGCGGTCGGAAGTCCGAGTTGTTTTGCGGATTAGGTGGGGTGACCGGCGAAGCACGACGGCAGTGCTGATACAACTACACTGGTTGCCAGTCAAGTATCGCATTGAATACAAACTACTCGTCATTGTGTTTTGCGCCCTTCATGATCGGATGCCAGCGTACATCGCCTCGCCCATCACGCCGTATGTTCCACGCCCTACAATCTGCCGATCATGCCCTACTTATCGTTCCGCGCCACAACCTCGAGCATTACGGCCGCCTTTCATTCTCTCGCGTTGTGCCGACTCTATGGAACGCGCTACCGGAAGACCTCCATCTGACCGAGTGCATGGACATATTTAAAGCGCGTCTTAAGACTCATTATTTCAAACTTGCTTTTAATGTTTAGTTCTATATACCACTCATATCATAGTATTTATTATTAACATTGTTCTTAATTGTCTACTATTATACTAGTTTATTATTTCAAATATTTATTCATTAATGTATTATTTTAATTATTTATTATTCATTAAATTAATTATTTATTATTCATTAATTAGTTCATTAAATTAATTATTTAATAATTCATTATTCATTCATAAAATGTCTCATTGCATATATGCTTTTGTATGTACATTGATACTTTTAGCTTGTGTTCTTCTTATAACTGAAAGATGTATTGACATAGTTATTAGGAATTATTAACCCAATTTGAACCAACAAGGGGAGTAAGTCACTTCAGCCCATTCACTGTTACTCAAATATTACTTCTGGACTGAAGAAACTGTTCAATTACCAACACAAATCATGACATACACACAGTTGGTACCTCAACCCTTGTAGTCAACAATAGTAGGGGTACACACAGCTGGTACTTAACACCAACCCTTGTAGTCAACAACAGTAGGGGTACACACAGCTGGTACTTAACCCTAACAATGTAGTCAACAACAGTAGGGATACACACAGCTGGTACTTAACACCAACCCTTGTAGTCAACAACAGTAGGGATACACACAGCTGGTACTTAACCCTAACAATGTAGTCAACAACAGTAGGGATACACACAGCTGGTACCTCAACCCTTGTAGTCAACAACAGTAGGGGTGCACACAGCTGGTACTTAACACCAACCCTTGTAGTCAACAACAGTAGGGGTACACACAGCTGGTACTTAACCCTAACAATGTAGTCAACAACAGTAGGGGTACACACAACTGGTACTTAACCTTAACAATGTAGTCAACAACAGTAGGGATACACACAGCTGGTACTTAACCCTAACAATGTAGTCAACAACAGTAGGGATACACACAGCTGGTACCTCAACCCTTGTAGTCAACAACAGTAGGGGTACACACAGCTGGTACTTAACCCTAACAATGTAGTCAACAACAGTAGGGGTACACACAACTGGTACTTAACCCTAACAATGTAGTCAACAACAGTAGGGATACACACAGCTGGTACTTAACCCTAACAATGTAGTCAACAACAGTAGGGATACACACAGCTGGTACTTAACCCTAACAATGTAGTCAACAACAGTAGGGATACACACAGCTGGTAGTTAACCTTAACAATGTAGTCAACAACAGTAGGGGTACACACAACTGGTACTTAACCCTAACAATGTAGTCAACAACAGTAGGGATACACACAGCTGGTACCTCAACCCTTGTAGTCAACAACAGTAGGAATACACACAGCTGGTACTTAACACCAACCCTTGTAGTCAACAACAGTAGGGATACACACAACTGATACTTAACCCTAACAATGTAGTCAACAACAGTAGGGATACACACAGCTTAACACCAACCCTTGTAGTCAAAAACAGTAGAGGTACACACAGCTGGTACTTAACCTTAACAATGTAGTCAACAACAGTAGGGGTACACACAACTGGTACTTAACACCAACCCTTGTAGTCAACAACAGTAGGGGTACACACAGCTGGTACTTAACCCTAACCCTTGTAGTCAACAATAGTAGGGATACACATAACTGGTATTTAACCCTCACAATGTAGTCAACACCAGTAGAGTACACACATCTGGTACTTAACCCTAACCCTTGTAGTCAACAACAGTAGGGGTACACACAGCTGGTACTTAACCCTAACCCTTGTAGTCAACAATAGTAGAGTACACACAGCTGGTACTTAACCCCAACCCTAGTATTCAACAACAGTAGGGATACACACAGCTAGTACTTAACTCTAACAATGTAGTCAACAACAGTAGGGATACAAACAGCTGGTACTTAACCCTAACCCTTGTAGTCAACAATAGAAGGAATACACACAGCTGGTACTTAACCCTAATCCTTGTAGTCAACAACAGTAGTGATACACATAGCTGGTACTTAACCCTAACTCTTGTAGTCAACAATCACAGCTGGTATTTAACCCTAACACTTGTAGTCAACAACAGTAGGGGTACACACAGCTGGTACTTAACACCAACCCGTGTATTCAACAACAGTAGGAATACACACAGCTGGTACTTAACACCAACCCTTGTAGTCAACAACAGCAGGAGTACAAACGGCTGGCACTTAACCATAAACCTTCTAGTCCACAACACCAAGGGTACACGTGACTAATACTTCAGGATCTGAGGCAATCTTAATAACATTTGGAATACACCAACTTGAAATATGTGGGGTAATTTAACATCATCATTATATGACTTGAAACATGTGGAGTCATTTAGTATTAGCATTATATTACTTGAAACATGTGATGTGGAGTCATTTAACATCAGCATATACCACTTGATACACATGGAGTCATTTAACATCAGCATATGCAGCCATGCGTGCACCGCTCAGACAGGTCATAATATTTGTTACAATATCAAACGCATTCTATGTGCATCCATCATTAAAAAAATATTTACCAATAACCCACAAATTACAAGTATTTCACAAGTAATACTGTATGAGTACAAAACTAAGTCTGAAAACTGAACATTAAACAATATGCAAGTATTAGTTATTTTTCAAAACCTTCAGAACAAGTACTTTGGCACTTCTCACCACTTTCTGGAACTATGGTAATTTATATACCACTGGGTTCGATACAAATACCTCTTCTTCATATTTGAAGGTGCTGGATCTGGCGTTGGTCAAGGCATCGCTCAACACATCAATGTGTGCCCGCAGTTCCTGTATCGTTGACCGCTGTGTGGCGCGCTCCAGCAGCAGCCTCTCTCTGGATGCAAGAAGGTCTCGGTCTACATGCAAATGTGTCAACTTCAGTGATGTCAAATGAAGAAACAATACAATAGCAACAATCAAAGCTGGAGCAATGAAAATCAATACCAGTAGTGTACTCCGATACCAGTAGTGTACACCAATACCAGTAGTGTACATTTATACCAGCAGTGTACACCAATGCCAGTAGTGTACACTTATACCAGCAGTGTACACCAATACCAGTAGTGTACACTTATACCAGCATTGTACACCAATACCAGTAATGTACACTTATACCAGCAGTGTACACCAATACCAGTAGTGTTGTTTTCTGATACCAGCAGTGTACACTTATGATACCAGCAGTGTACTTTTCTGATACCAGCAATGTACACTTAGGATACCAGCAATGTACACTTAGGATACCAGTAATGTACACTTAGGATACCAACAGTGTACACTTATAATACCAGTAGTATACTTTTCTGACACCAGCAATGTACACTTATGATACTAGAAGTGTACACTTACAATAACAGCAGTGTACACTTACAATAACAGCAATGTACACTTATAACACCAGCAGTGTACACTTATGATAACAGCAATGTACACTTATGATAACAGCAATGTACACTTACGATAACAGCAGTGTACATTTATGATACCAGCAGTGTACACTTATGATACCAGCAGTTAACTTCTCTGATACCAGCAATATACACTCATGATGATAATAATAATAAATGTCTTATATAGCGCCCCATCCAAACTATTTAGTCCAGCGGATAGGTGCAGAAAAATGACGGAATTGTGCACTTTTTGATAAAAGCAAGAAACTTGGCACATGTATTCTACATACCAAGGGAACCATTTTGAAGATTGAAGGCACTCCAGATTTTGCTGCGTTCTGAAATGGAAGCCATTTTTAAAAATGGCCACCAAATTAAATTTCACCATATCTTAATAACTGCGACACATAGAGCCATAACTTTGATGTCCACGTATAGTTTTTAGGCGTCAAAGATTTCAAATATTTTTCTTTTGAACTTCTCCGACATTCACATTCGCCATTTTTAAAGATGGCGGTCGTCAATACAAATGTAGCGATATCTTAACGACTATGTTGTGTAGAGCCTTAATTTGTGGGCAGCGATTTCATATGTTACATTTGACCTTCGCCGACATTCATATATCAACCATTTTTAAAGATGGCGCCCGTCAAAGCCTATTATTCCATATCTTAAGAACTACATAACCTAGAGCCAAAGTTGATGTCAAAATATATGTTTTTTTATGCTGTGATTTCAAATATATTAATTTTGACCTTCGTTAACATTCAGATATCCCCGCCATTTTGAAAGATGGTGCCCGACAAAGCTTGTTATCCGCATATCTTAAAAAGTACATCACCTAAAGCAATACAACTGATATGAAAATATAGGATTTAGGATGAAACGATTTCAAATAAGATAAAGTGATATATTTACTTAAATTACATACATAAGGTAATATCTGACATAGTGGTAGCAAACGTTTTCGGTAAAAAGGAATTAACAGCAGGATTTTAGCGTAAATTAGTACACACTGATTTCGTTGTTTTGTTACACAGTGTTCTCTGTATTCGCTAGGTGGCAGGCTTTTTTTTGCTCATGCGAGCTTAATAGAAGACATAGTTAGCAAGTATATTAGCCTAAAGTGTTCTTTTGGACACAAAAACAGCCTTATTCAAGGCTAACGTAGCAAACTAATTAAAACTAAATTGTATGATGGCACCGTGCAAACGGCAGTTAAAGGCCACAAGGCACTTAATTTGTGGCAGTTGCAGTAACTGGGTGGACTTCGTCAAGTCTGGGTGCGAGAAATCCTGGGCTGAGGTCCAGGCAGATAGTTTTAGTTTTGAGTGTAGGGGATGTACGAAGATGAAGGAACTAGAGATGGAGTTGGAAGAGCTGAGGTTGATCGTTGTGGCAATGGTGGGAAGGGAACATGGGGGTTGTGCAAGTAGTTCCGGTGGGGGAACAGTAGATGATAAAGTGGGGAGAGACACGAGAGATGCTAGGGAAAGCTCACCTCAGCCTGGGAGGAAGCTGAGAGGAGGGAAGGTGACAGGTCGTAGGGAGACAGGACGTAAGGAGACGGGAAGGAAAGGAACGGGGGGGGGGAAGACAACCGGAGTGAAGGAGAGGGGAGTGGGGGAGACAGGAGGGAAGGTGAAGGGAGTGGGGGAGAAGGGCGGTAAAACAACCGGAGTGAAGGAGAGGGGAGTGGGGGAGACAAGAGCGAAGGAGAGGGAAGTGGGGGAGACAGGAGCGAAGGAGACAGGAGGGAAGGGGTCAGGACAGAATGTGATGGAGGGGATCGAACGGAAGAGCTATTCTGCAGCAGTGATAGAGGGGGTGAGGAAGAGAGCGAGGGTGTTTGTGGGGGATTCGATAGTTAGGAAGACCGACAGAGTCTTAAACAAGGGAGATGATGTGGTGGTCTGCTTGCCTGGAGCCAAAATAGAGGCGATAATTGAGAGGGTAGAAAACATCGTAGGTTCGGGTAAGGGTGGATCTGTTTTAGTACACGTAGGGACAAATAACGTAGAGAGGGAGGGTACAACTGCCATAGTTAGGAAATATAGGCAGTTGGTCAGAACACTAAAACAGACGCGGGTTGAGCAGGTAATACTGTCAGGGATTTTACCACTAATGGGCAGGAGGGGTCACAAATGTCGAAATTGTCGGGGGATGGTAATTAACATGTTAGTCCAGAAACTATGTAGGGAAGAAGAAGTTGGATTTGTGGATTTATGGGGAAGTATTATTGGGAGGGCTGATATGTACATGAAGGATGGGCTTCATCTAAGTGGAAAGGGGGCAGCAGTATTTGCGGACGAACTTTCAGCAGCAGTAGATAGTGGCATGGGTACAATGACAAATATTTTTGTTAGTAAACATTGTTTAAACTAGAAGCGCAGGGGGGTTACCTAGATGTGTCTCAAGCAGAACAAGAGGCCACAGACAAACCAATATCAAATCGTCCGAAAAAAATATCTGAAACAGGTTATAGATGCGTATGTTTAAATGCAAGGAGCATAGTAAATATGAAAAACGAGTTTAACAAGATTTGCCATCCAAGCCAAAGGCCCAGATGGCAAGTGGACAAGGAAGCCATTGGCTTATCGAGAGTCCAACAATGTTCATCTACTTATAGCCCGCCCTCCTGAGATATGTGTCAACCTTGTTTTTAAACATATTCACGCTGCTAGCAGTTACACAATCTGTAGACAATTTGTTCCATTCATTTATTGTCCTCTGTGAGAACGAGTGCTTCCTGATGTCCAATCTACATTGATCCTTTACTAATTTTACCTCATGTCCTCTAGTTCTGCTATCCTTATTGAGTGAGAAAAACATATTTCTATCAATATTTTCATACCCATTCAATATCTTAAAAACTTCAATCTGATCTCCTCTTAACCTCCTTGTCTCTAGAGTTGTTAAACCACATTCTTTCAGGCGTTCTTCATAACTAAGGTCTCTCAGTTCTGGAATAATTTTAGTTGCTCTCCTTTGTATGCGTTCAAGCGTATCTATATCCTTCTTACGATATGGTCTCCATGCTTGTATACAGTATTCTAAATGAGGTCTAACTATTGCTTTATAAAGAGGTATAATTAACTTTTTTCCCTTGTATGTTGTTTCTTCTAATCAATCCAAGAATTTGATTACCCTTTGAAGCTGCAATACCACACTGCTCTGAAACTTTCATATCAGCGCTTATTGTAACTCCTAAGTCCTTTTCTTTTACAGTAGTACCCAGAACAGTATCTCCCATTTTATAGTTTACATTCAAGTTCCCATGTCCTGTATGTAGACATTTACATTTCCCAAAATTGAACAACATCTGCCATTTCTCAGACCATTTCACTAATCTGTCTAGATCGTTTTGTAAATGTTGTTTATCACCATCAGTATTAACCTTTCTAAACAGTTTTGTGTCATCCGCAAATTTCAGTACGTTACTTGTTATACTGTCGTCCAAGTCATTGATATAAATTAAGAATAATATAGGTCCTAATACTGATCCTTGAGGTACCCCACTCAAAACCGATTTCCAATTTGAAACTTCTCCATCTACTACAACTCGTTGTCTTCTGTCAGTCAGCCATTGTTCTATCCAGTCAGTTATGCTATCCCCAATACCATGGGCTTTTAATTTAAGTAGTAATCTTTGATGTGGCACTTTGTCAAAAGCTTTCTGAAAATCTAAGTAGATAATATCTACTGGCGATCCCACGTCTATCCACTTAGTGATTTCTTCCAAAAAACAACATATTTGTTAAGCATGACCTCGCTTTAAGGAATCCATGTTGAGATGAATTTAATAATTTATGCTTAACGAGGAAGTCCACCATATGGTCTTTAATTAACCTTTCTAATAATTTACAAATCACTGACGTTAAACTCACTGGTCTGTAATTCTCTGACTTATTTCTCGAACCCTTTTTAAATAATGGTATGATGTTTGCTTCTTTCCATTCAAACGGAACAACTCCCTCTTTTAATGACAAGTTGAATACTCTTGCAAGTGGTATGCTGATTTGCTCTACTGTTTCCATTAGTAATTTTGGAGGAATCCCATCCACTCCCGGTGATTTGTTATCCTTCATTGCCTTTATTTTCTTAGCTACCAATTCTGGAGTTACAACTAACGGACCTAAATAGTCAGATTTAGCCCCCTGAAATTTAGCATCAGCAACTGGTAATGAACTAATATCTTCTTTGGTAAACACTGAACTGAAGTAACCATTTAGGTCTTCCACCATTAAAAACCCCTGTGATATTATATTTCCAGCACTGTCTTCTAGAGGTCCAACCTTGTCTTGTACGTTTTGTTTACTCCTGACATATGCATAAAAACTCTTGCTGTCATTTTTTATGTTACATGCTAGTTTTTGCTCATAGTTTCTTTTAGATTGTCTGATTTCAGTTGTAGCTGCATTAAGTGCCTCTTTGTATTTTGCATAGTCTTCGTCCTTTCTGGTACGCCTATAAACCCTCCACATAGTTTGTTTTAGCATTATTTTTCTAATAGCCTCTTTTGACAAGTGTTTCTTTCTACACCGTTTTCCTTGTTTTTGGAAGGGAACAAATTTATCGATGATACTCTCAATTTCATATTTTAGAATATTCCAACATTCAATTGCGGTCTTATTCATCAGCATGTTTTCCAATCTAGCTTTGCTAAGTATTTTCTCATATCTTTGTAGTTACCTTTGTGGAAGTTTCTCTTGTACGTTTTCTTATTTTTACTTTCTGATTTTACATTGATGTCAAAATGTATTTGATTATGGTCACTATTACCCAATGGTTCAAATATTTTTACATTGTCCACTAATTCTTTTTGTGATGACAAAACTATATCTAATACATTTTCTCCCCTGGTTGGTTCTAGTATGTGCTGAGTAAGAAAGCTATCCTGGATTAAAAATAGAAATTGTTGGTCTTCAATCCCTGTGCTCTCTAGAGAATTCCATTGTATGTGTCCATGGTTAAAATCTCCCATTATGATACATTCCCCTTTACTAACTTCCTTTATAGTGTTTTTTATTTTTGTGTTGTCCTCTTCGTTTATGTTTGGACTTCGGTAAACTAATCCAATAGTTAATTTTGAATTTCCTGAAACAATTTTGCACCAAACAGCTTCATCGCAATCTGCTTCCCTTTCTAGTTTTATTTCATAAGCCTGAATAGATTCTTTAACATATAAAATAACTCCCCCGCCCCTTCTTCCTATTCGATCTTTCCTAAACATTACATATCCTGTCAGTCCTAATTCAGCATATGTTATATCTATGTTGGCCCATGATTCAGTTATACCAATTATGTGAGGGTCAATATCTCATCAATATTTCGCTATACCATAATAAATATTATATGGCCACTGTAGTGTGAAGCACACATGTAAATAGTCCACATTCACGGTTAATCCGCACAATAGTCACCATCTGCACAATAGCCACACCCAAAATAGTCCACCCTATAAATACGCCCCTCTGATGCAGACACCTAGACAGACTGAACCTGGACCACCGACGACTGGATGCCTGCAGAAGCGCTCAATAGTAAGTACAAAAGCACACTGTGAGCAAGGTTATTCTGCTTGTAATTCTGCACTGAAATTTCCAAGCAGGGTATTATGCTAGTTGTAAGTATTATTTCTGTGCGACATTAACCAGGAGAAGCCTGCCGGCTCTCAAGGGTTAATGTTTACAACTTTGCGAGAGTTTCAAAAGCGTAATAAAGAACCTGTCGGCTTCTAGCTATGCTTTGGTTAGTTTCACAAGAAATGCTGAATTATTTGTTAAAATATTGCTAGGTTCAACGTATTCGAACTAGGCTAGGCTCAACGTATTATTTAGAAAATTTACTTTGGCACCAAAACTACTTTTGGGCGTGGCCGTATCGTGGCCGCGTCTGTTGCTGAATTACACACAGCTGATTGGCATTTAACCCTTACAACAGCAATGTGTTTATTTAATTTTCATGTAGTGATTTAGGTGTTGTTTAAAGACTAGTTCGATACTTTGTAAATTAATTGACATCACTAATTATGTCACTGTTCTATCAGGTTAGTACACAGACTATTTTCATCAATTAACATATTTTAGTTTCATCTATCCGTCCTCGTGGCTACTGCTTATAACACTGGTTCTTACTAGAATGTTGTTTGTGTTTCTTTAGGGGCAGGCGACTTTCATCAAATATGTGAAGTCTCTGATGACAACAATGAAGGAGATACCAGTGAAGATCTCCTAGTTCATGACACGTGTGGTGGCAGAGGTAGCAGTTGTTGATTCCGTCAGCAAGATGAAGACTTGGAGAAGACCAATGCGACGAGTTCTTCAAGAAACGTCTGGTGGACCGCACAAACACAGTCAACGAAACAATCCCAAAGAACAAGCTGCGTCTCTTCAGTCGACATTTTGAGAAACGAAAATCACATGCACAACAACCGCAACTTGTTTTCAACATTGTACATCGCCTGTCAAGTATGCGACGCTGATCTTGATGATTTTTCCAACATGAGAATCATTCATTACCCCCGTCACTGTCAGACTACGTCAACATGAGGCTCGGTACAAAGGTGGACCTGCTCCAGTGCCTAGAAGACCTGGTGACACACAATGACAGTGCCTAGAAGACCTGGTGACACACAACGACAGTGCCTAGAAGACCTGGCGACACACAATGACAGTGCCTAGAAGACCTGGTGACACACAATGACAGTGCCTAGAAGACCTGGCAACACACAACGACAGTGCCTAGAAGACCTGGTGACACACAACGACAGTGCCTAGAAGACCTGGTGACACACAATGACAGTGCCTAGAAGACCTGGTGACACACAATGACAGTGCCTAGAAGACCTGGTGACACACAATGACAGTGCCTGCTCACAGAGGGAAGCTCACATGATCATCACTGACAGTGCAGCTCTTGCAAACATCCTCAAGCCTGCTATGAAACGTTCGATGACTTTACATCCAGGTTCATGAACACATCAGTAGACACTTTGTCAGTTGTTTTTTGTGTTGACATCGTTTTCGACATGTACAGACCAGACAGCCTCAAGACCACCACACGGAAAAAAACAGGGAAGGGGACAAGGTTGAAAGAAGTTACCTGCAAACTGGACAGAGTTCTTGCGAGAGAATGACAATAAAACAGAACTATTTCACCTGCTAAGTAAACGAGTGACTGCTGAAACATTTCCTGGCTAGGTGGTGATCACACATGGAGACGTGGTGCTGTGCTCAGAGGCTACACCATGAACACACGAAGAACCAGGATGCTGTTACATGCTGCGGATGGTGACAAGTAGGGAAGACAGAAGATTGTCATATCAACTGTTCATACTGACGTTGTCGTACTAGCTGTCAGCTTTGCTCGAAGACTTGGCTGTGAAAGTCTTGTTGTAGCGATCGGCACAGGGAATTTATTCCAATATGTCAATGCAACTGCTATTGTACACGTGCTTGGTGTTGACACGTACAAGGCACTGAATGTCTTCCATGCACTGACCGGGTGTGATACCACATCGTGTTTCGCTGGAAGAGGCAAACGCACGGCTTGGGCATCATGGAATGCTTTCAGTAGTGTAACGCCTGCTCTTGCAGACACTCCCTCGGCAGCTATCCTGAGAGAAGTTCTACCAACCATCAAGAGGTAAATTGTTGTACTATATGACTGGGGCAGTTTTGAGGACAATGTGAACCACGCCAGACAGGTCCTCTTCTCGCAGAAAGGAACGGAGATTGAGAAGATCCCATCAATGCAGGATGTCCTCATGCAACACCTGCTCCGAGTGGGCAACCAGGATGGCCACGTCTGGGGCCAGGCCCTGCCGAAAACACCACACTTGCCCAGTCCATCAGACTTCGACTGTACTCGAAAGGGGGACATGCCTGGTTGGGAGGTGCTGTCGATGACACTTCCATCTACAGTGCCTGGTTGGGAGGTGCAGTGGATGACACTTCCATCTACAGTGCCTGGTTGGGAGGTGCAGTGGATGACACTTCCATCTACAGTGCCTGGTTGGGAGGTGCAGTAGATGACACTACCATCTACAGTGCCTGGTTGGGAGGTGCAGTGGATGACACTTCCATCTACAGTGCCTGGTTGGGAGGTGCAGTGGATGACACTTCCATCTACAGTGCCTGGTTGGGAGGTGCAGTAGATGACACTACCATCTACAGTGCCTGGTTGGGAGGTGCAGTGGATGACACTACCATCTACAGTGCCTGGTTGGGAGGTGCAGTGGATGATACTACCATCTACAGTGCCTGGTTGGGAGGTGCAGTAGATGACACTTCCATCTACAGTGACTGGTTGGGAGGTGCAGTAGATGACACTACCATCTACAGTGCCTGGTTGGGAGGTGCAGTGGATGACACTATCATCTACAGTGCCTGGTTGGGAGGTGCAGTGGATGACACTTCCATCTACAGTGCCTGGTTGGGAGGTGCAGTAGATGACACTACCATCTACAGTGCCTGGTTGGGAGGTGCAGTGGATGACACTACCATCTACAGTGCCTGGTTGGGAGATGCAGTGGATGACACTTCCATCTACAGCTTGACTGATAGATTGTTTATTTAGGATCAACAATGTTAAGAAATTGTGTCCCATGGGTACAAACGTGTAGATGTTCATATACATACAATAATATTACAATGAATACCTCTGTACCCCTGTACAAAGGGTACAGTGAATACCCCTGTACACCTGTACAAAGGGTACAGTGAATACCCCTGTACCCCTGTACAAGCAATAGTTAGACCACATTTGGAATATTGTATTCAAGCATGGAGGCCATATCGTAAAAAGGCACAGACAAGCTAGAAAGAATACAACGAAGAGCAACTAAAATGATTCCAGAATTGAGAGACCTTAATTACGAAAGTCGCTTATTACAATGTGGTTTGACAACACTAGAGACCAGGAGACCGAGAGGAGACCAAATAGAAGTGTTTAAAATAGTGAATGGTTATGAGGATGTTGACAGGAATATGTTCTTCAAACTTAAAGAAGGCAGTAGAACCAGAGGACACGAAGCAGCATTAGTTAAGGAGCAGTGTAGGTTGGACATGAGAAAGTACTCTTTCTCACAGAGGGTGATAAATGAATGGAACAAACTGCCAAATGATTGTATTAATGCTAGTAGTGTGAATATGTTTAAAAATAGAATTGACAGATATCTGATAAGGGTGGGCTACACATAGATGAGAAAATTGGTGGACTCTTGATAAGCCAATGGCTTCCTTGTCCACTTGCCATCTGGAACTTGTTGTTCGAGATGGCAATCTTGTTAAATCTTGTAAATCTATTTTAACCTGTTGTTTGTGGTTGCTTAAGAAACTGGTGAACCATTGTCAAATGTTACCATAAATTCCATACTTGGGTAATTTGTATAATAATTGAGGATGAGGTGTGATTAGACGATTTTGGAACAGAATGTAATTTATGTTAACAGCCAATATTCATTCAAACAAATGGCACATAGCTGGTAGTGTGCTAATAGGATGATAATTACATGCCTGCAATTCATCTTCTTTCTTATAAACAGGGGTGATGTCCGCCGATTTCCAGAGCGAGGGACATATAAGGCTATCGAGTGACATTTTGAAAATAATATACAGTGGAGTACACAGTTCATATGAAAGATATTTAAGTAGAGCGGATAGTATGTCATCCGGGCTACGGCTGAACTTGTGTGGCAGCTTACACATGAATTTACACACAAGCAAATATTTGTACGCTTGTTCAACTCTTGCAAAGTCCCATCGTATGTAGTGAACACAGGCGAACATTGTGTATTCAATTAATTGGCTTTGTCAGTATTACCACCTGCTAATTCACAACCTGTGCTAAGTACGGGGGGGCTAACCCGTCTTTGTATACTCGCCGATAGTTGATGTATTTGTAAAAGGCAGAACTGTCACCTGATTGCAAGATCGATTTTTGCTAGACAGCTAGCATGTGTTAGTTTTGCGCGTGCGATCATAAAGTCAACCAATGCTGTGCAAATGCGGTGTATGTCAGCGGGATGTATGTCAGCGGGATGTATGTCAGCGGGATGTATGTCAGCGGGATGTTGAACTGTTTGAGAATCCTTGGTGTGGATTTAGGGGGTAGGCATCATTATGACGTAATTAAGCTAATGTTTGAATTGACTTTGCCCATTTTAGAGAATATCTGTGTAACACCTTTAAAATCGTCACACTTGATAACCTATATTTTGGCACCAACTTCAAGGCTCTAGGATATGTAGATCTTAAGATATGGTGATAACAGGCTTTGTCGGGCACCATCTTTCAAAATGGCGGATATCTGAAAGTCAACGAAGGTCAAAAGTAATATGTTTGAAATCATCGCATCTAATAAAAACCTATATTTTTACATCAATTTTGTGGCTCTAGGTTATGTAGTTCTTAAGATATGGGAATAATTGATGGGCATCATCTTTAAAAATGGCGTAAAAATGAATGTCGGCGAAGGGTAAAAGTAAAATTTTTTAAATCGCTACCCACTGGCGGATATAAATGTCGGATATGAATGTCGGAGAAGTTCCAAAATAAAACAACTGAAATGCTTGGCCCCTAAAACCTATATTTAGACACCAAAATTATAACTATATGTGACGCAGTTATTAAGATATGGGGAAATTTAATGCGGCAGCCATTTTTTTAAATGGCCGTCATTTCTGATAGCAGATCTGAAAGCAAAATCTGGAATGCTTCCAATCTTCAAAATGGTTCCCTTCGTTTGTAGAATAGATGAGCCAAGTGTCTTGCTTTTATCAAAAAGCGCACAATCTTTTCACCTATCTGCTGGACTAATTGTTCTGGGGCGCTGTACAATCATGTATACTTTTTAAATAAAATCATACACATTTACATTACTAATGTTTATCAATTTGCAAATATTGTTAGTAAATTGATAAAATATATTGTATATGTAAAATAGCTAAAACTAATAAAAACATTGGTAAAAGCAACAAGTACATGCATAATAGATAAATAGATAAATATATAAATAGGTAAACAGATAAATAGATAAATATATAAATAAATAAAAAGAATAAATAGTTAATATAATTAGTTAATTAAATGATACCAGCAGTGTACACTTATGATACCAGCAGTGTACACTTATGATAACAGTAGTGTACACTTATGATACCAGCAGTGTACACTTATGATAACAGTAGTGTACACTTATGATACCAGCAGTGTACACTTATGATACCAGCAGTGTACATTTATGATACCAGCAGTGTACACTTATGATACCAGCAGTGTACACTTATGATACCAGCAGTGTACACTTATGAAACCAGCTGACAAACATTGTGTGACTTCTGCTAACATCACACTGTGGAAACTATGTCTAGTTAAAATGTTAATTTACAATTTATAATAAATAGAAGTACTAACGCTGTAGAAAGGTAATCAACAAAGGAAGATTGAAACAGACACAATCAAAATCTTGCACATACATCCCCAGTCTAACTAACAGTCTCTCTCCAACACACTAACAACCCCAGCACAATTACAAACATACAGACCCAGTCTTCTACACACTATGCACAAATTCTCTACAACACAATAAGAACCACACCCAGCACACTTATACACATACAGCCCCAGTCTTCTACACACTAACAGACTCTCTCTCCAACAAACTAACAGCCCCAGCACATTTACACACATACATACATACAGCCCCAGTCTTCTACACAATAACAGTCTATCTCTCAAACAAACTAACAACCCCAGCACATTTACACACATACATACAGTCTCAGTCTTCTACACAATAACAGTATATCTCTCAAACAAACTAACAACCCCAGCACATTTACACACATACATACAGCCCCAGTCTTCTACACAATAACAGTCTCTCTCTCTCTCCAACAAACTAACAACCGCAGCACATTTACACACATAAATACAGCCCCAGTCTTCTACACACTAAGAGTCTCTCTCTCCAACAAACTAACAACCCCAGCACATTTACACACATAAATACAGCCCCAGTCTTCTACACACTAAAAGTCTCTCTCTCCAATAAACTTACAACCTCAGCACATTTACACACATAAATACAGCCCCAGTCTTCTACACACTAACAGTCTCTCTCTCCAACAAACTAACAACCCCAGCACATTTACACACATAAATACAGCTCCAGTCTTCTACACACTAACAGTCTCTCTCTCCAACAAACTAACAACCCCAGCACATTTACACACATAAATACAGCCCCAGTCTTCTACACACTAACAGTCTCTCTCTCCAACAAACTAACAACCCCAGCACATTTACATACATAAATACAGCCCCAGTCTTCTACACACTAACAGTCTCTCTCTCCAACAAACTGACAACCCCAGCACATTTACACACATAAATACAGCCCCAGTCTTCTACACACTAACAGTCTCTCTCTCCAATAAACTTACAACCCCAGCACATTTACACACATAAATACAGCCCCAGTCTTCTACACACTAACAGTCTCTCTCTCCAACAAACTGACAACCCCAGCACATTTACACACATAAATACAGCCCCAGTCTTCTACACACTAACAGTCTCTCTCTCCAACAAACTAACAACCCCAGCACATTTACACACATAAATACAGCCCCAGTCTTCTACACACTAACAGTCTCTCTCTCCAACAAACTGACAACCCCAGCACATTTACACACATAAATACAGCCCCAGTCTTCTACACACTAACAGTCTCTCTCTCCAACAAACTAACAACCCCAGCACATTTACACACATAAATACAGCCCCAGTCTTCTACACACTAACAGTCTCTCTCTCCAATAAACTTACAACCCCAGCACATTTACACACATAAATACAGCCCCAGTCTTCTACACACTAACAGTCTCTCTCTCAAACAAACTAACAACCCCAGCACATTTACACACATAAATACAGCCCCAGTCTTCTACACACTAACAGTCTCTCTCTCCAACAAACTAACAACCCCAGCACATTTACACACATAAATACAGCTCCAGTCTTCTACACACTAACAGTCTCTCTCTCCAACAAACTAACAACCCCAGCACATTTACACACATAAATACAGCCCCATTCTTCTACACACTAACAGTCTCTCTCTCCAACAAACTAACAACCCCAGCACATTTACACACATAAATACAGCCCCAATCTTCTACACACTAACAGTCTCTCTCTCTCCAACAAACTAACAACCCCAGCACATTTACACACACATACAGCCCCAGTCTTCTACACAATAACAGTCTCTCTCCAACAAACTAACAACCGCAGCACATTTACACACATACATACAGCTCCAGTCTTCTACACACTAACAGTCTCTATCTCCAACAAACTAACAACCCCAGCACATTTACATACATAAATACAGCCCCAGTCTTCTACACACTAACAGTCTCTCTCTCCAACAAACTAACAACCCCAGGACATTTACACACATAAATACAGCCCCAGTCTTCTACACACTAACAGTCTCTCTCTCCAATAAACTTACAACCCCAGCACATTTACACACATAAATACAGCCCCAGTCTTCTACACACTAACAGTCTCTCTCTCCAACAAACTAACAACCCCAGCACATTTACACACATAAATACAACCCCAGTCTTCTACACACTAACAGTCTCTCTCTCCAACAAACTAACAACCCCAGCACATTTACACACATAAATACAGCCCCAATCTTCTACACACTAACAGTCTCTCTCTCTCCAACAAACTAACAACCCCAGCACATTTACACACACATACAGCCCCAGTCTTCTACACAATAACAGTCTCTCTCCAACAAACTAACAACCGCAGCACATTTACACACATACATACAGCTCCAGTCTTCTACACACTAACAGTCTCTATCTCCAACAAACTAACAACCCCAGCACATTTACACACATACATACAGCTCCAGTCTTCTACACACTAACAGTCTCTATCTCCAACAAACTAACAACCCCAGCACATTTACATACATACATACAGCTCCAGTCTTCTACACACTAACAGTCTATCTCTCAAACAAACTAACAACCCCAGCACATTTACACACACACATACAGCCCCAGTCTTCTACACAATAACAGTCTCTCTCCAACAAACTAACAACCGCAGCACATTTACACACATACATACAGCCCCATTCTTCTACACACTAACAGTCTCTCTCTCTCCAACAAACTAACAACCCCAGCACATTTACACACACACATACAGCCTCAGTCTTCTACACAATAACAGTCTATCTCTCCAACAAACTAACAACCCCATCACATGTACACCCCAGCACAATTACACCCCCAGTGCACTTACACCCCCAGCATAAGTCCAACCCCATGACACTTACACCCCCAGCATATGTACACACCCAGCACACTTACAACCCCAGCACATTTATGCTCTTAAAATCTTAAATGTGACCTACTTTGGCTGATGAACTTAGACATGAGCGAGTCCTGGCAATGAAGATCCTTTGTCACTTCAGAATCATTCGGGTTATCACCCTAGAGGAACAAATCTACATTATAACTCGATATATACATACAATGGACATCTTCAGCAGACAGTTCACAATAATGGTTACTATATTTAACCTTCATGTAGGGGTGGAGGGGGAAAGGGGTGGTGGGAAAAAGGGGTAGCGGGAGAAAGGGGTGGAGGGGGAAAGATTCGAAAGATCAATGTTTCAAATCTCTTATTTGATGGCCAACATGCATCAGAAGAAAGAAAATACAATCTGCATGATTCCTTACTTTTTGTGAACCAAAGCTAAAAAGTTTCAAGTGAAAAATCTGTTTTTGGCATAGTTTCATCAATCATAGGGCTTCAATCATAATTTTAAATATTGTCTACTTAGATTTTCAGAAAGCTTTCAATAAAGTGCCACATCACAGATTGTTATTTAAACTAAAAGCCCTTCATAAAGGTAATGATGTAATCAACTGGATAGAAATGTGGCTTACACACAGAAGACAGAGAGTAATAGTAGATGGTGAAGTTTTAAACTGGAAATCTGTTTAGAGTGGGGTACCACAGGGATCAGCAATAGGACCTATACTATTTTAATGAGTGTTAATATTTATTCTGGTAAGGGCAGACAATACATAGATAAAATTGTTAAACTCTTGATAAGCCAATGGCTTCCTTGTCCACTTGCCATATGGGCCTTTGCCTTGGATGGCAATCTTGTTAAACTTTGTCTTGTTAAATCTTAATTTCATGGGTTGCGCCATACTGTTAGATAACTGTTAGATAACTGTTAGACAACTGTTAGACAACTGTTAGACAACTGTTAGACAACTGTTAGACAACTGTTAGACAACTGTTAGACAACTGTTAGACAACTGTTAGACAACTGTTAGACAACTGTTAGACAACTGTTAGATAACTGTTAGATAACTGTTAGATAACTGTTAGATAACTGTTAGATAACTGTTAGATAACTGTACGTCATAAGTGTCAGTCTGGCAATATTCGCTCACCAAAAGAAAATCATTTTATTTGTTAACGCATATTCCTATTCATATTCCTATTCATATTCATATTCATATTCCTATTCTTGCCAATAGGATATGGCCATGCTGTTTGCATACAAGCTCAACTTTTGAAACATGTTTTGACCTTTGTTCTGATTTCATAGAACTGTGCATGCGCTTATCGGTCTCGCTGGTTAACATGGCTAACTTGGCAGCCCTCATTCAACTGGAGAAATGACTGAGGATGACAAGTTTTTATTATCTCTTTTATGTGCATAGCCCCAAAACCATGGCTTATTTTGCTTTACTAAAACTAATTACATGGTATTTGGAAAAGGAAGGCTTACTTCAGATATCGCTATAACAATAAACCAAAACATTACAGAAAGAGTCTCTGAAACAAAATTTCTTGGCATCATTATCAAGGATAACATTTTTGGAAAATACACACACAATTGCTAAATTTAAATTGGCTAAAACAGTGTTAATAATTAATAAAGTGAAATTTATCTTATCTTGCCCCATACAGACTCCTGCTCACTCACAGTTATCAGATATCTTGGGAAATACTTATCACACAAATCTAATGTCCATATTTACTTTACACATGAGAATTGGGAGAATTTTTTTGCGGGGTATAGGCTTGTGACCATACAAATATTAAAATTATTAAATGTGTTGATCTGAATATAAAGATCTATATTGATGTACAAGGTGAAATATCAACTAGATGAACAGGGGAAACATAAAACTCCAAGAAGTACAAATACACATCCAAAGAAATGTTCACCAAGTATTTCCAAAAATGAACTTAATGTTTACGCTTAAATGCCAGGAGCATAGTAAATAAAAAAGCAAGTTAGATATCATGGTAGCAGATATTGACCAGCAAGTAGGTAGGTATCAGAGAATCATGGGCAAATAAAGATATAGTAGATGCAGAGTTACCACTGACAGGTTATGTAAAGTTTAGGAAAAATAGGCGAAAGAGAGAGAATTAATTAGTTGACAATGTCAAAGTACACGAACCTTTGATCATAACCAGATCTATTTTAATATAAAAGTAAAACAGGTAATACATATAAAAAACAATGGAGGGGAACTTCAACAAAGGCAAATATAAAGTGATGAGAACATATGTAGCAAATATAGATGCCGGACTTGTATAAAAGATGAGATTGAGGGCATTACTGAGAGATTTATTCCGTTAAGAAAACAAGGAAAAAGGTCCATGAAGAAGCACCTGTCAAAGGAGGCTATTAGAAATTTTTTTCACAAGCAGATGCTGTGGGGACATATAAACACACTGAACATGTAGAAGACTACAAAGAGGTACTTAACCTAGTAACTACAACTTAAATTAGAAAATCCAACAGAACCTTTAAACACAAATTAGCAGGTAATATAAAAAATGACAGCAAGAGTTTCTATTCTTATGTATGGAGTATTAGTATTATTATACAATTATAATGTGCCATGTATGGAGTATTAGTATTATTATACAATTATAATGTGCCATGTATCCAGGTTAAAAACCAGCTCAAAGGCACTAACAAAATAATGCTAAATAATTAAAAATAAATTGAAAAGCTAAAATAAAATGTGTTTAAAAGACAAGTAAACATTAGATAAATAAAAAGTTAAATAAGTGAATTAAATAAATGAGTTATATAAAGAAGTTAAATAAATAAATACATTAAATAATTAAAATAAACAACTACAATTAAGTTGATACATCACATAAACATATAAGTTAATCAGATAAGTTAAATAAACAAACTAAATAAATAATAAGTTAAATAAGTAAAATGTTCGAGTAATTAAAATGTCAACCGTGTTCAGAATGCTTCAACAAGAGATGTGTTTTCTAGAGTGACTTGAACACCACAATAGAGTTGGCTTGCCTAACTCCGGGGGACAGAGCATTCCACAGAAAAGGCCCAACGACTGTACCGCTCGAGATGGTACCACGGTATAGTCAATAGATGTTGATGGGCAGATCTCAGTGTTCGGGTGGGCATGTATAGAGTCACTAACGACGACAGATACACTGGGCAGAGATGATGCACAGCGCGAAACACAAGTAAAAGAAGCTTGAATTCGATTCGCTGATGAACAGGCAACCAATATAAACTGAATAAAACTGGTAAACAGAAAATTCTAGATAAGGTCGGACCACTGGAAAACAACAGTGGAAAGATAGTTTCACATGAGTTTGAAATGGCAGACGTCCTGCAGTTATTTGTAACTCCTTCCTTTTTTTGCTTAAGGAAATTGTCAAGCAAATTAGTACACCACTTGGAAAAATGCTTAACTTGTCACTAGAAGAAGGAATAGTTCCTTCAGAATGGATAGAAGCAAACATTATGCCACTATTTAAGAAGGGATCGAGGAACAGGAAAATTACAGACCAGTGAGTTTAATTGATCAGTTGTTTGCAAATTACTAGAAACATTAATTAGAGACCACATGGTGGAATTCCTAGCAAAACATATATTAATAAATACATATCAACATGTGTTCCTAAAGGTCATGTCTAACCAATCTCTTATCTTATGGAAGAAATTACAAAGTGGGTAGATGACGGGTCACCAGTGGATGTTGTCTACTTAGATTTTCAGAAAGCTTTAGATAAAGTGCCACATCAAAGATTGTTACTTAATCTAAAAGCCCATGGTATAGGTAATGATGTAATCAACTGGATAGAAAAGTGGCTTACACACAGAAGACAGAGAGTCACAGTAGATGGTGAGATTTCAAACTGGAAATTGGTTTTGAGTGGGGTACCACAGGGATCAGTATTAGGAGTTAATTTAGGACCTATACCATGTTTAATATGTACAAATGAGTTCGAAGATGACATATCTAGCAAATTATTGAGATTTACAGATGACACAAAAGTATTCAAAAAGGTTACAAATGATACTGATAAATAAAGTTTACAGGATGATCTAGATAAATTAGTCAGAAAAATTACAAATGTGTTTAAATTTTGGGAAGTGTAAATGCATACACGTAGGACATGGAAACATGGACGAAGAATATAAAATGGGGGATGCTGTACTAGGTAGAACCACACAAGAAAAGGACTTAGGAGTAACATTTAGTACTGACATGAAAGCTTCAGTGGATAGCTACTTCAATAAGTAATCAAATTCTAAGGCTAATTAGGGGAATTATAACATACAAGGAGAAACAGCTAATTATACCCCTGTACAAAGTGATAGTTAGGCCGCATTTGGAATATTTTATTCAAGCATGGAGGCCGTATCGTAAGAAGGACATAGGCAAGCTAGAAAGAATACAACGAAGAACAACTAAAATGATTCCAGAATTGAGAGACCTTAGTTATGAAAGCCGTTTATTAGAATGTGGTTTGACAACACTAGAGACCAGGAGACTAAGAGGAGACCAAATAGAAGTATTTAAAATAATAGTGAATCATTATGAGGATATTGATAGGAATATGTTCTTCAAACTTAAAGAAGGCAGTAGAACCCAAGGACACAAAGCAGCATTAGTTAAGGAGCAGTGTAGGTTGGACATGAGAAAGTACTCTTTCTCACAGAGGGTGATAAATGAATGGAACAAACTGCCAAATGATTGTGTTAATGTTAGTGTTTAATGTTTAAAAATAGAACTGACAGATATTTGATAACGGCGGGCTACACATAGATGGGAAAATTGTTGGACTCTCGATAAGCCAATGGCTTCCTTGTCCACTTGCCATCAGGAACTCATAGTTTGGCAATCTTGTTCAATCTTGTTAAATCAACAATTACCCAATAGCATTCTAATACTAATTCTAATTATAATATTCTTTTATTCTAATGAAGATAGTTTGCACAACACAAAGCAAAGGTACAAATAAAAAAAATCAAGTTTATACTGCGCTGAGGGCTAAGTGTACAGCACTGAGGGTACGTATACAGCACTGAGGGCTAAGTGTACAGCACTGAGGGTACGTATACAACACTGAGGGCTAAGTGTACAGCACTGAGGGTACGTATACAGCACTGAGGGCTAAGTGTACAGCACTGAGGGTACGTATACAACACTGAGGGCTAAGTGTACAGCACTGAGGGTATGTATACAACACTGAGGGCTAAGTGTACAGCACTGAGGGTATGTATACAACACTGAGGGCTAAGTATACAGCACTGAGGGTACATATACAACATTGAGGGCTAAGTGTACAGCACTGAGGGTACATATACAACACTGAGGGCTAAGTGTACAGCACTGAGGGTACGTATACAACACTGAGGGCTAAGTGTACAGCACTGAGGGTAAGTATACAGCACTGAGGGCTAAGTGTACAGCACTGAGGGTATGTATACAGCACTGAGGGCTAAGTGTACAGCACTGAGGGTACGTATACAGCACTGAGGGCTAAGTGTACAGCACTGAGGGTACGTATACAGCACTGAGGGCTAAGTGTACAGCACTGAGGGTACGTATACAGCACCGAGGGCTAAGTGTACAGCACTGAGGGCACAAAACATCTATACTTGATAGATATAAAATATATATTTTATTCTGAGATGTGTATTAATATGTTTACTGTACTGGCTTGTTTTTTACATTCCCCATTTAAATGAGTATTGTATATATTTTTCATTAGCAATGTATGTATATACACTGCATATACACCTGTATGTCATGTTAGAAATAAATGTATTACCATTATTATAACTAACACCCTGCTGATGACCACAATGGGTCAGATTATGATTAAAAACAAATTGTTAAACTTTTGTCAGCAAGCCCATTTAAACAAAAGTGAACAGATTTTGAAAACATAAGCACATATATCGTATCCAAGGTCATATCCCAAGATTTTAGTAATCTGGAATATTATAAATATTTCAACTACAATCTGTGAAGAAATGGTCATCTTAAAACGTCGATTGACACTACTTAATTCAAGGCAAGCATATAATAGCCACTTCAGCTACCTTAAGTGGGTCATTGTAATAGAGCGGGAATAGGGAAAGATTTTGTCTCTGCCAATATATTTAATAAATGGGTCATTGTAATACAGCGGGAATAGGGAAAGATTTTGTCTCTGCCAATATATTTAATAAATGGGTCATTGTAATAGAGCGGGAATAGGGAAAGATTCCGTCCCTGCCAATATATTTAATAAATGGGTCATTGTAATACAGCGGGAATAGGGAAAGATTTTGTCTCTGCCAATATATTTAATAAATAGGTCATTGTAATACAGCGGGAATAGGGAAAGATTACATCCCTGCCAATACATTTAATAAACGGGTTATTGTAATACAGCGGAAATAGGTAAAGATTACATCCCTGCCAATACATATAATAAACGGGTTATTGTAATACAGCGGGAATAGGGAAAGATTACATCCCTGCCAATACATTTAATAAACAGGTCATTGTAATACACCGGAAATATGTAAATATTACATCCCTGCCAATACATTTAATAAACGGGTTATTGTAATACAGCGGGAATAGGGAAAGATTACATCCCTGCCAACATATTTAATAAATGGGTCATTGTAAAACAGCGGTAATAGGCAAAGATTGCGTTCCTGCCAATATATTTAATTCTGTCATATCCAAACCTGTCATGCACAGTTATATTATTTCGTTTAATACTCGTGTGTTCCCCTCTAGAATGAAGATGGCCAAGATAATGCCTATATCCAAAAGTGATGCAAAAACGGACATAGGAAATTACAGGCCAATTTCTCTTTCGCTACGATTTTCAAAACATTTGGAGAGACTGTTCCTCACTAGTTTGGACAACTTTATCAACGCTAAGGATATTTTAAACTCAAGTGAGTATGCTTTCCTAGCTATGTCCACATCTCATACCATACTGGAATTAAGAGGAAATTTCAAATGCAACGGACAATAAAAAAGAGACTATTGGTGTATTCATTAATCTTAAAAAGGCCTTCGATACAGTAGATCATGAAATAAGATGAATGGTGTGTGTGGAGTTGGAAATGATTGGATAAAAAGCTACCTCACTACCAGGAAGCAATTTATCAAAATTAATAGGTGCATCAATGTAATGTAACACATGAGGTACCACAGGGATCCATTTTAGGTCAAATGTTATTTTACTCAATATCAATTATATTTGTAATGTATCTGTCATGTGATTGCGCCTATCTGGCTGCATGAAAATGGACTGCTGATCATTTGCCAAATTTTTACATGTTTTAGTTAACACGATTTAACAAGATTTAACAAGATTGCCATCCCAAACAACATAGTTCCAGATGGCAAGTGGACAAGGAAGCCATCGAGAGTCCAACAATTTTCTCATCTATGTGTAGCATGCCGTTATCAAATATCTGTCAATTCTATTTTTAAACATATTCACACTACTAGCATTAACACAATCATTTGGCAATTATTTCAACATCAAGTTGTATTGTATATGCGCTTGAACACATCTAGAAGAAGTCAAGTCTGCCGTATATGTTTTTCACTGATTTTAGAAACCCTTCTTATTGTGCACAAGGTTGCCCTGTTACACAACCATGTCAGCTGGTCATTCAGGCATGACCAAGGTTGCCCTGTTATTTAACAAGATTTAACAAGATGGAACAACAAGTTCCAGATGGCAAGTGGACAAGGAAGCCATTGGCTTATCGAGAGTCCAACAATTTTCTCATCTATGTGTAGCCCGCCATTATCAGATATCTGTCAATTCTATTTTTAAACATATTCATACTACTAGCATTAACACAATCATTTGGCAGTTTGTTCCATTCATTTATCACCCTCTGTGAGAAAGAGTACTTTCTCATGTCCAACCTACACTGCTCCTTAACTAATGCTGCTTTGTGTCCTCTGGTTCTACTGCCTTCTTTAAGTTTGAAGAACACATTCCTATCAACATCCTCATAACCGTTCACTATTTTAAACACTTCTATTTGGTCTCCTCTTAGTCTCCTGGTCTCTAGTGTTGTCAAACCACATTGTAATAAGCGGCTTTCGTAACTAAGGTCTCTCAATTCTGGAATCATTTTTGTTGCTCTTTTTTACGATATGACCTCCATGCTTGAATACAATATTCCAAATGTGGTCTAACTATTGCTTTGAACAGGGGTACAATTAGATGCTTCTCCTTATACGTGATAGTTCTCGTAATTAGCCCTAGAATTTGATTTCCTTTCGAAGCAGCAATCCCACATTGCTCTGAAACTTTCATGTCAGCACTAAATGTTACTCCTAAATCTTTTCTTGTGTGGTTCTACCTAGTACAGCATCCCCCATTTTATATTCCACGTCCATATTTTCATGTCCTATGTGTCTACATTTACACTTCCCAAAATTGAATAACATTTGCCATTATTCTGACCATCTAACTAATGTTTCTAGATCATCCTGTAAACTTTGTTTATCTGTATCATTAGTAACCTTTCTGAATACTTTTGTGTAATCTGCAAATTTGAGTACTTTGCTAGATATGTCATCCTCCAAATAATTTATATATATATTAAAAACAGTATAGGGCATAATACTTATCCCTGTGGTACCCCACTCAAAACAGATTTCCAGTTTGAAATCTCACCATCTTCTATTACTCTCTGTCTTCTGTGTGTAAGCCACATGTTGAGATGTATTTATTAATTTATGTTTTACGAGGAATTCCACCATGTGGTCTCCAATTAATGTTTCGAGTAATTTACATACAACTGATGTTAAACTCACTGGTCTGTAATTTTCTGGCTTCTTCCTCGATCCCTTCTTAAATAGTGGTGTAATGTTTGCTTCTTTCCATTCTGAAGGAACTATTCCTTCTTCTAGTGACAAGTTAAACAATTTTGCAAGTGGTGTACTAATTTGCTCAACAATTTCCTTAAGCAGTTATGTAACCATGTAACCATGTAACCATGCTGGTATATAGTATACACCAGCATGGTTACATGGTTACATGGTTACATAACACTGTATACTGCTTGTCAGCTGCTTAGACTTGCCAATGCATCACACCTGAATGCCAGTTTTTGGAAGACCACTATAGAATTTGGCCTAGCTGCAACAAAGAGCCACTGCCAAAGGTAAACACAGAGAACGACTAATTCCAAACACTGACTGGACATCGGCCACCCACTAACTTGCCACACTTTCGTCGTGCAAGAACTTTTCAGCATTCACACAGTCAGAACTGCACAAGCATTTCACTGCGAAATTATGTAAATAAACTTTGCAACGCACAACCTGCCAAACAAGCCAGAGTACACCTAGTGTTGATGAATGCTCAAAGTGTAAGAAATAAAACGTTACCCATCAATGAATATGTTCGCGAGGATGCTATTGATCTGCAAGCAATCATGGCGATCTGGCTGAAGCGAGATAGTGACTCTGCTCTGATTACTGGACTTACATCTGACGGTTACGGCTACATCAATGTACAAAGAGGCGGTGGTGTTGGTCTTATGCATCGAGATTCGTACATATGCCAACTACTTCCGTCACAACAGTTCGAGCATATGGAATTGCTGCGCGCTCAACTGAAGGGAAACAAAGTGAGACCTTTCGACGTGTATGTCCTCTACCATCCTCCTACGTCTGACACAACATCAGGTTTCCTAGATGAGCTGGAAACTTTATTTACTGACATTGCTCTCTCCATTATCCCATCACTCATTGTTGGTGATATCAACATTGCTCTCTCCATTATCCCATCACTCATTGTTGGTGATATCAACATTGCTCTCTCCATTATCCCATCACTCATTGTTGGTGATATCAACATTGCTCTCTCCATTATCCCATCACTCATTGTTGGTGATATCAACATTGCTCTCTCCATTATCCCATCACTCATTGTTGGTGATATCAACATTGCTCTCTCCATTATCCCATCACTCATTGTTGGTGATATCAACATTGCTCTCTCCATTATCCCATCACTCATTGTTGGTGATATCAACATTGCTCTCTCCATTATCCCATCACTCATTGTTGGTGATATCAACATTGCTCTCTCCATTATCCCATCACTCATTGTTGGTGATATCAACATCCATTGTGATTTTCCCTCGAAAGCAGACAAACTTGTAAATATGTTAGAGATGTTTGACTTGATTCAGCATGTGAATGTACCCACACACACACAGGGTCATATTCTGGTTATTGTGATCAGTCGTGCTGCTGACCAGTCTGTGTCCTCAGTGAGCGTGAATCCGATGTCTAACTGACCATCACTCTGTTGATTGTGAGCTAGTGATGAGCAGACCGATGACAGTTGACTGTTGACTGTGAGCTAGTGATGAGCAGACCGTTGACAGTTGACTGTTGACTGTGAGCTAGTGATGAGCAGACCGTTGACAGTTGACAGTTGATTGTGACAGTGCCCATAGTGTCCCTGCAAGGTGATTTCAACCAGCTTGAACTTTTTCGGAGGATATCTCCTACCAGTACGAACAATTTCTGCAAAGACAGGCCAAAACTAAGCATGACATTGTTATAAATGACTACAACACAATCTTAAGAATGGTCCTCGATAAACATGCTCCTTCAAAGGACAGAGTCAGATGAGGGACCAGGCCATGTCCATGGTACAACAGAGGCTAGAGCCAAGAGGCACCTGTGTGAACATCGCTGGAGAATGACCAAGTTTGAAGTTCATCAAGTTAGAAGGTCATCAGCAGCTAAATGTTGAAACTCAAAATGCCTCGATGCTCAAAATGCCTGTGCACAGCCAAGGCAGAGTGAATACTACCAGGACACTCTTCAGAGTGAATACTACCAGGACACTCTTCAGAGAGAATACTACACTCTTCAGAGTGAATACTACCAGGACACTCTTCAGAGTGAATACTACCAGGACACTCTTCAGAGTGAATACTACCAGGACACTCTTCAGAGTGAATACTACCAGGACACTCTTCAGAGTGAATACTACCAGGACACTCTTCAGAGTGAATACTACCAGGACACTCTTCAGAGAGAATACTACCAGGACACTCTTCAGAGAGAATACTACACTCTTCAGAGTGAATACTACCAGGACACTCTTCAGAGTGAATACTACCAGGACACTCTTCAGAGTGAATACTACCAGGACACTCTTCGGAGTGAATACTACCAGGACACTCTTCAGAGAGAATACTACCAGGACACTCTTCAGAGCACTCATAACAAGTCGATGTTCCGGCTTATCAGGTCCCTGGGAACTGAAAAGAAGGCCATTTATCCAGAATTTGAGTCCACTGAAGATGGTTGCAGCAAGTTTACAAAACATTTCAACAAGAAGGTGCAAAAGATTCGGGCTGAGTTAGATGAAGCCCGCTCCTCTAACATAGTCATGTGGGAGAAGGCCTCTTTCAAAGAATCGTTGGTTTCTTTCATGCCAAAATCGGGCGAGGAAATGCACAAGATCGTGTCATGTTTTATAGAGATGTGTGAACTCGATCCTCTGCCAAGCAAGCAATTTCAGCAGTGCCTTCCATCATTGGTACCAGGTATCACTGCTATTACCAACAAGCTGCTTGCAGAGGGAACAGTACCAACATCCTTGAAAGAGGCTCTTGTTCATCCGTCCATTGGCCATCACTGTTGCTACAGAACTACAGGCCTGTTAGCAATTTGCCCCATCTTAAAAAAGTAGTTGCACAGCGATTGTCCGATTATCTCAACACACAGAACATGAATGAACCATTCCAGTCAGCATACAGAAATCTTCATTCAACAGCAACCACTTTGTTGAAGGTCTACTGCAATGTGCGGGTGGCCTTCGTTCACAAGGAAGGCCCTCCCCTACTCACCTACTAGACTTAAACCAGTCTTCGACATGATCGACCACAATATTTTACTCAATCGACTCTACAAGCATTATATATAGGTGGTAGTCCAAGCTGAATTTATTGATGATGTCGCCGAGCAGTGAGATGTACGCAGTAAATAGTAACGGCCGAGCACAGAGCCTTGCAGCACGCCAAACGGCACATGCGTTGGGGACCGGACAAGTAAGACGTGAACCACTTCCTGTTACACCATATCTGTGAGTCAGTCTGCTCAACAGAATGGCATGGTCAATGGTGTCAAATGTAGCGGTTAAGTCAAGCATGACCATCACAACAATGCAGCCAGGGTCGACCACGTAACCAACCAATATATAGAAAGCAAACACTTATTATGATTTTCTATTTCTTTCATTACTATTCTAATAATTCATACACATAGGAATATGACTCCTGAGGGTCATATTCCTATGACATAGCATAGTGACTCGGGTTAGACTATAAAGATAAAACCTAGCAATATATTTAAATAAATCACTTCTTAATCATGATTTTCTTATTTCTTTCATTAATATTCTACAAAATATTGCACATATAAACCTAACTAGACTTAACTAGACCTAACTAGCAACACAGTTAAAAGATACGCTTGTTATCACGACTTTTTGATTTCTTTCATTACAATTACTATAAAAGAAAAATCATCAAAACATTTATCCACCACATCAAACACATCCACCACATCAAACACATCCGCCACATCAAACACATCCACCACATCAAACACATCTGCCACATCAAACACATCCACCACATCGAACACATCCACCACATCAAACACATCCACCACATCCAGCACATCCACCACATCGAACACATCCACCACATCGAACACATCCACCACATCAAACACATCCACCACATCAAACACATCCGCCACATCCACCACATCAAACACATCCACCACATCAAACACATCCACCACATCGAACGCATCTGCCACATCGAACACATCCGCCACATCGAACACATCCACCACATCGAACACATCCACCACATCGAACACATCCACCACAACAAACACATCCACCACATCAAACACATCCACCACATCGAACACATCTGCCACATCGAACACATCCGCCACATCGAACACATCCATCACATCCATCACATCGAACACATCCACCACATCCACCACATCCACCACATCGAACACATCTGCCACATCCACCACATCCCTGACATCCGCCACATCCAGCACATCCACCACAACCCTGACATCCGCCACATCCCTGACATCCGCCACATCCAGCACATCCGCCACATCCACCACATCCACCACATCGAACACATCCACCACATTGAACACATCCACCACATCCTTCACATCCGTTACATCCACCACATCCACCACATCCTTCACATCCGCCACATCCGCCACATCTGCCACATCCACCACATCCTTCACATCTGCCACATCCGCCACATCTGCCACATCCACCACATCCGCCACATCCGCCGCACCTACTATATACACCACTTGATAGGTTGACTTGGGTCACATCACCGTGGCATAGCATTTTGACCTGGGTCTATAATTATACTATGTTATGGTGATATGCCCCCCCTCCAGGCTAACCTTCATCTTCCGCCATACCACATCGGCCTGATCCGTCACATTAAGCACATCTCCCACATCCGCCACCTCACATCCGACACATCCACCAAATCTGCCATGTCCGCAGATGTGCTGGATGTGGCGGACGTGGCGGATGTCATATGGTGGATGTGGCGGATGTGCCGGATGCGATGGATGTTGTAGATGTGGCAGATGTGGCGGATGTGGCAAGGCGGATGTGGTGGATGTGGCACCGCGGATGTGGCGGATATGGCAGATGAGGCAGATGTGGCAGATGTGGTAGATGTGGTGGAAATGGTGGATGTGGCGGATGTGGTGGATTTGGTAGATATGACAAACGTGGTGGGTGTGCTGGATGGGGCATGGTGAACAGGGTTGAAAAAATCATGATTTTGTTTTTTATAAAAAATAAGATTTTTTTCATTTAAATTGGATTTTTTTTTATTTATTTGATTTTTTGGAAATCTGGCATATAGACATTTATATATAGATGTTTATATTTATAAACTCCTTCAAACATGTTCTATTCAAATCGATTTGGGTACATGTCTTAACAGAGGGTACTTGGATGTGGCGGATGTGGTGGATGTCACAGATGTCTATATGTAGACGTGGTGTATGAGTCGGATGTGGCAGATGCGTAGGATGTGGTGGATGTGGCATGGTGGATGTGGTGGATGTGGCGGATGTTGCGTGCCGGATGTTGCAGATGTGGTGGATGTGACGGATGTGGCTGATTTGGCAGATGTGTTGGATGTGGCGGATGCGGCATGTTGGATGTGGTGGATATGGCAGATGTGGTGGATGTGCTGGATATGCTGGATTTGGCGAATGTGGAGGATGTGGCATGGTGGATGTGGTGAATGTGACACATATGGCACATGTGGGATGTGGCAGACGTGGGGTATGTGGTAGATGTGGCATGACGGATGTGATGGATGTGATGGTTGTGGTGAATGTTACGGATATGACAGATGTGGCAGATGCGCTGGATGTGGCGGATTTGGCAGATATGTGGCGGATATGTCGGATCTGGTAGATGTATTACTTTCATAATTTGTTAGGTGTGACCTGTTACATCACTTTACAATATGAATGCTAAAATATTCTAGTATGTGGCTCTTGTGTTGGATGTGGTGGATGTGTTGGATGTGGCGGATGTGTTGGATGTGGCGGATGTGTTGGATGTGGCGGATTTGGTGGATGTGGCAGATGTGTTGGATGTGGCGGATTTGATGGATGTTGTGGATTTGGTGGATGTAGCACGGCGGATATTGGGGATATTGCGGATGTGTTGGATATTGCGGATGTGTTGGATATTGCGGATGTGTTGGATATTGCGGATGTGCTGGATGTGGCGCATATGCTGGATGCATACTGGATGTGCTTGGTAGATATGACGGATGTGCCAGATGTGGTGGATGTGGCGGATGTGGCCTGGTGGATATGGCAGATATGACGGATGTGCCAGATGTGGTGGATGTGGCGGATGTGGCCTGGTGGATATGGCGGATATGACGGATGTGGTGGATGTGGCGGATGTGGCCTGGTGGATATGGCGGATATGACGGATGTGGTGGATGTGGCGGATGTGGCCTGGTGGATATGGCGGATGTGGCCTGGTGGATATGGCGGATATGACGGATGTGCCAGATGTGGTGGGTGTGGCGGATGTGCTGTATGTGGCAGATTTCGTGGATGTAGCAGATGTGGCGTGGCAGATGTGACGGATGTGGTAGATGTGACTCATATGGCGGATGTGGCAGATGAGGTGGATTTGGTGGATGTGGTGTGGCAGATGTGGCAGGTGTTGTGTATGTGGTGGATGAGGCGAAAGTGATAGATGTGGCGGATATGGGGGATGTGGTGGATGTGGCAGATATGGCGGATGTGGCAGATGTGGTGTGGCGGATGGGGTGGATGTGGCGGATGGGGTGGGTGTGGTGGATGGGGTGGGTGTGGTGGATATGTGGTGGATCTAACGGATCTGACGGATGTGCTGGATGTGGCCTGGCAGATGTGGCGGATGTATGGCAGATTTGACAGATGCGGCAGATATGCTGGATGTGGCAGATGTGGCAGATGTGCTGGATGTGATGGATGTGGTGGATGTGGCATATGTGGCGGATGTGATGAACGAGGTGATTGTGGCAGATGTGGCGTGGCGGATGTGGAGGATGTGACAGATGTGGTGGATGTATGGGATGCGTTGGATGTGGTGGATGTGATGGATGTATAACTTTTCATCTGAAATAGTTAGGATTGACCTGTTACATCACCTTGCAATATGAAAACTTAACTATTCTAGTATTTTGAAATGAAAGTTAGCCTGGGGGTCAGATCACCATGGCATAGTATAATTATTGACTCAGGTCAAACTACTATGCCAAGGTGATATGACCCAAGTCAACCTACGAATATGATGGAATAGCATTCTATTAATTCGTACACATACTGCATGTTGAAATGAATGCATTTGTCATTGTCATAACAAAGATATACCACTACAGACACTTGATTGTGTTAATGAACAGCTATGTAGGCAGATTTAACTCCTAAAACTGGTTAAAAATTATATTCTGTGTTCTTGATGTACATACCCTTTTCTGATAGATTAATAGTACATTTTTAAATGTTAATGTGATGTGAAAACATTGTTTGGAAAAAAGTGAAAATTCATCTAAACAATCAAACCAAATTCGTGGATGTATTACTTTTTCATCTGCAATTGTTAGTGGTGACTTGCTACTCCATACTGCAGTAGGAATACAAAGATATTCTACTAATCTAAATAAATTTGGGGGGTCGTTTCGCCATAGGACGAAGTCTGTGATAAAGTGACCCACGGGTCGATATGCTATATGGTATTTTGACCTGCGGGGCGTTTTACTCCCCCCCGGGCCACAATACCATATGACACCGGTAATAATTTAAAAGAACTAAATGGAGTATTTGCCAAATTGTCTACATGGTTTGCTGTACACAAATTGTCTACATGTTTTTTCCGGAACCATGTGCCAGACACTGAAATTAATATTTTCATTAATAATCAACAAATAACCAGAGTACATGTAACCAAAAGTTGCAGCAATTATTTACAAGACAAGATGTCTCATTGGTCAGGGTTGGCATGTAACGAAGCAACAGTACTTCGTTACAATACTTGAGTAGTTATTTCAAGTAATTGGCATGTAATGAAGTAGAACTTTGACAAAATACTTTTACTTGTAACGAAGTATTTTATTTAAAGTAACGTGACTTTTTACTTTGTTACTTTTATTTACTTCGCAATATATTTTCGTTACATTTTTTGCGAAACCGCTGCTGCCAGTGGCGCTCCACCATCAACAACATTTCATAAACTGTGCATAGTCACCAGGCCAAAACCTATTAATATCATCCAATTGCATGCCACTTCGTGATCATATTTGCATACAAACCTCTCTGGGAAATCAACACAACCATTGTTTTATATATAGGTCAATGAACAAAGTCTGCCAAATACTAGCATAGGTCAGGTCAAGGAACATAAATTCACGACACACATCTCCGGTACCATTTAACATTGATTCACTGTTTCATGTGCGGATGACAAATTCATATTTTAGCGCACTGAGTTTGAGTTGTGCATTTGGCATTGTGATGCAATGGAAGCATGCCATTTCACCCCAGTTTATATTGGTGTTGCCTACTAAGCTGCATTTATGAGTTATGACTATACATGTCATTCTTATACATGGCGT
>OY759263.1:205000-362500 GCA_963662155.1 Lamellibrachia columna
ACACAAAGCAGCATTAGTTAAGGAGCAGTGTAGGTTGGACATGAGAGAGTACTCTTTTTCACAGAGGGTGATAAATGAATGGAACAAACTGCCAAATGATTGTGTTAATGCTAGTAGTGTGAATATGTTTAAAAATAGAATTGACAAATATCTGATAAGGGCGGGCTACACATAGATGAGAAAATTGTTGGACTCTCGATAAGCCAATGGCTTCCTTGTCCACTTGCCATCTGGAACTTGTTGTTCGAGATGGTAATCTTGTTAAATCTTGTTAAACGGACATAATGCATAGTCCCACCAGTGTCTGCTATGAAAAGGTTTCACTGTATATATATATATATATATATATATATAAAATATATATATATATATATATATATATATATATATATATATATATATATATATATATATATATAGATAGTTTGACTTCACAGAAAGCAAACATTTGCTCTCATTCTCTTTCAACATAATCCTCAGGTGTAAGATATTGTCATTAATAGTAGCCACCTAACCCAAAGGCCTTAACCCTGACCTACCTCATCTTGAAGTAGTTGTGTCAATGCCTGATTCAGGTGATCTGTCAACAGAATGGTGACTTTAAGGCCAGTTTAAATTCAAACACATACAAAATATACGCATGTTGGGGGAAGGGAAGTAGACCACTTTCCCAATGAGACACATGTTGGGGGAAGTAGATCACTTTCCCAATCAGACACATTTGGGGGAAGGGAAGTAGATCACTTCCCCAATCAGACCCATGTTGGGGGAAGGGAAGTAGATCACTTCCCCAATCAGACACATGTTGGGGGAAGGGAAGTAGACCACTTCCCCAATCAGACACATGTTGGGGGAAGTAGACCACTTTCCCAATGAGACACATGTTGGGGGAAGTAGATCACTTTCCCAATCAGACACATTTGGGGGAAGGGAAGTAGATCACTTCCCCAATCAGACCCATGTTGGGGGAAGGGAAGTAGATCACTTCCCCAATCAGACACATGTTGGGGAAAGGGAAGTAGACCACTTCCCCAATCAGACACATGTTGGGGGAAGGGAAGTAGACCACTTCCCCAATCAGACACATGTTGGGGGAAGGGAAGCAGATCACTTTCCCAATCAGACACATGTTGGGGGAAGGGAAGTAGACCACTTCCTCAATCAGACACATGTTGGGGGAAGGGAAGTAGATCACTTTCCCAATCAGACACATGTTGGGGGAATAAACATAAAATATGATTGTACTCATTCCTACCTTGTAGTTCAGCATTCATGCCACGCAGTTTCTTTATCTCAGCCTCCAGTTTGTGTCTCATCAGTTTCTCAAGATGCTCTCGATGCTGGGACTGCTTTACCAGAGACTCATAGCCATTGTGCACTTTCTCTATTTCCATCTCAAACTGAAAGTGAAACAACATTCAAAGTGCACGATTTCAACAGAGCATTATGTTCTTAGTGTTGGTGGTGAGTTGGCCCTGAGTTAGGAGTTGGTTGTGAGTTGGCCCCAATTGAGGAGTTGGTTGTGAGTTGGCCACGAGTGAGGAATTGGTTGTGAGTTGGCTATAAGTGAGGAGTTTGTTGTGAGTTGGCTCGAAGTGAGGAATTGGTTGTGAGTTGGCCTTGAGTGAGGAGTTGGTTGTGAGTTGGCCTTGAGTAAGGAGTTGGTTGTGAGTTGGCCTTTAGTGAAGAGTTGGTTGTGAGTTGGCCTTGAGCAGAGATGTCAACTTCGAAGCGCAAGTCAGAGTACTGATGTCGTGGCAAACCCCCAACGGCGACCGACAAAGGGTGTTGCGGCAAATGTGTTTGCGGAGGAGTGTATGGGGGTATCCCCTCTCCCAATGTGGGAAGTATATCCCCTCTCCCACTGTGGGAAGTCTGGAATGGATGCTCTGGGATGCGTCATTTAAGAGCCATTTGAGCACCAATTTTGGTTCCCCCAAATTAAGTTGCTTTTAAAGAGAATTATAAGTAATTTTCACCAAACATCAAGATTATTTTCATAATGCCTTATCAAATGGTTGTATTATCAGATGACAGGCTTTCATTCCAATGTTGCAAAATGTGCATAAAATCATCAAAATCAAGTATGTGGACTACATAACTGTTGTACATTTATACAAAGAATGTGCACAGCATCATGACATGCTGACTATTTATTTATATTTATTAATATACATTTATTATTTTTCTTGTACAGCGCATCGATCCGCCATGCGGGAATTAGCACTATAGAAAAATAGTATTATTATTATTATTATTGTAAAACATACATTTTAACAATGATCAAGTGAAGAACTCAAGAACATTACTTAGATAGTCATGACTATCATCAATGGCAATAATGACCATGGACATGGTCCATGTAGTTCAGACAAACATCAACATCGTAACGACATACACGTAGGCATGTTGCATGTAAATGTTATCAATTATGAGGAATACAAGTTACATAAATGTCATAACTACATAATTAATGTTGCTCAGGCAAATATTTGACACTTGTCTAGAATCCAGGCCCACCTCAATTTCGGCGTTATTAACATGCAATTTGTACCAGTAATCATGCACAATGCATACACTGAACTATGGAACATGTAAATTATTAAACATGTTATGCGTAAAAACACATTTAATCACCTTTTTCGAAGCTCAAATTCATGTATTTAACCTGTATTGAATGCCATACTTACTTACTTAATCCTCTTCGTGAGGAAGTGCTCATAAGGCTGACACCAGAGCACGCCACTGCAGTCTATCTCTTGATGTTTTCTCAACCTTCCCCCAGGTCAGGTTATGTTCTTTAATTTCTCGCTCCATCTTTCTTCTCCAGGTTTCTTTCGGTCTTCCTCTCACCCGTTTTCTATCTGGCATCCATCTGAGAGCAGTTCGTACCATTGCTGTCTGCACATTCTCGAGATGTGGCCAATCCACTGCCATCTACGTCGTTTTATCTCCTATGTGATGGGCTGGGTTGATGTTCTTCTATGGAGTTCTGCATTGGAGGTGGTGTCAGGCTAGAATATCTTGAGTATTTTGCGAAAGCATTTATTCAGAAAGACTTCAAGCCTGTGGTTGATAGTCTGTCATTTTCCAGGATTCTGATCCATAAAAGAGGATACTAAGAACATTGCTCTTGAAAAGGCGTATTTTCGTTTTCTGACAAATTTTCCCAGATTTCCAAATGTTTCTGAGTGTAACAAATGCTTCGCCAGCTTTCAACAGTCTTGCATGTATTTCTCTATTGGAACTTCCATCGGCAGTCATCTAGCATCCCAGGTATGTGAACTCCTTCACCTCTTCAATGTTTTCTCCTTGTATTTGTATTGGTTCGTTTGTCCTGCTATTCATCCTCATGTGCTTGGTCTTTGTTTTGCTGGCTTTGAGTCCAATCTTTTGTGCGATAGTGGAAAGCTCTTCTGTCTTTGACTGCATGTCCAAGAGGCAGTGGGATGTTAGGCAGATGTCATCTGCAAAGTCCAGATCCTCTAGCTGGGTTGTCAGCGTCCATCTAATCCCTCTTCTGTCTTTGACTGCATGTCCAAGAGGCAGTGGGATGTTAGGCAGATGTCATCTGCAAAGTCCAGATCCTCTAGCTGGGTTGTCAGCGTCCATCTAATCCCTCTTCTATTTTTGATTGCATGTCCAAGAGGCGGTGGGATGTTTGGCAGATGTCATCTGCAAAGTCCAGATCCTCTAGCTGGGTTGTCAGCGTCCATCTAATCCCTCTTCTATCTTTGATTGCATGTCCAAGAGGCAGTGGGATGTTAGGCAGATGTCATCTGCAAAGTCCAGATCCTCTAGCTGGGTTGTCAGCGTCCATCTAATCCCTCTTCTATCTTTGATTGCATGTCCAAGAGGCGGTGGGATGTTAGGCAGATGTCATCTGCAAAGTCCAGATCCTCTAGCTGGGTTGTCAGCGTCCATCTAATCCCTCTTCTGTCTTTGATTGCATGTCCAAGAGGCGGTGGGATGTTAGGCAGATGTCATCTGCAAAGTCCAGATCCTCTAGCTGGGTTGTCAGCGTCCATCTAATCCCTCTTCTATCTTTGATTGCATGTCCAAGAGGCAGTGGGATGTTAGGCAGATGTCATCTGCAAAGTCCAGATCCTCTAGCTGGGTTGTCAGCGTCCATCTAATCCCTCTTCTATCTTTGATTGCATGTCCAAGAGGCAGTGGGATGTTAGGCAGATGTCATCTGCAAAGTCCAGATCCTCTAGCTGGGTTGTCAGCATCCATCTAATCCCTCTTCTGTCTTTGACTGCATGTCCAAGAGGCAGTGGGATGTTAGGCAGATGTCATCTGCAAAGTCCAGATCCTCTAGCTGGGTTGTCAGCGTCCATCTAATCCCTCTTCTATCTTTGATTGCATGTCCAAGAGGCGGTGGGATGTTAGGCAGATGTCATCTGCAAAGTCCAGATCCTCTAGCTGGGTTGTCAGCGTCCATCTAATCCCTCTTCTATCTTTGATTGCATGTCCAAGAGGCAGTGGGATGTTAGGCAGATGTCATCTGCAAAGTCCAGATCCTCTAGCTGGGTTGTCAGCGTCCATCTAATCCCTCTTCTATCTTTGATTGCATGTCCAAGAGGCGGTGGGATGTTAGGCAGATGTCATCTGCAAAGTCCAGATCCTCTAGCTGAGTTGTCAGCGTCCATCTAATCCCTCTTCTGTCTTTGACTGTCTGAGAGGCGGTGAGATGTTAGGCAGATGTCATCTGCAAAGTCCAGATCCTCTAGCTGGGTTGTCAGCGTCCATCTAATCCCTCTTCTGTCTTTGACTGTCTGAGAGGCAGTGAGATGTTAGGCAGATGTCATCTGCAAAGTCCAGATCCTCTAGCTGGGTTGTCAGCGTCCATCTAATCCCTCTTCTGTCTTTGACTGTCTGAGAGGCAGTGAGATGTTAGGCAGATGTCATCTGCAAAGTCCAGATCCTCTAGCTGAGTTGTCAGCGTCCATCTAATCCCTCTTCTGTCTTTGACTGTCTGAGAGGCGGTGAGATGTTAGGCAGATGTCATCTGCAAAGTCCAGATCCTCTAGCTGGGTTGTCAGCGTCCATCTAATCCCTCTTCTGTCTTTGACTGTCTGAGAGGCAGTGAGATGTTAGGCAGATGTCATCTGCAAAGTCCAGATCCTCTAGCTGAGTTGTCAGCGTCCATCTAATCCCTCTTCTGTCTTTGACTGTCTGAGAGGCGGTGAGATGTTAGGCAGATGTCATCTGCAAAGTCCAGATCCTCTAGCTGGGTTGTCAGCGTCCATCTAATCCCTCTTCTGTCTTTGACTGTCTGAGAGGCGGTGGGATGTTAGGCAGATATCATCTGCAAAGTCCAGATCCTCTAGCTGAGTTGTCAGCATCCATCTAATCCCTCTCCTACCATCTAATCCCTCTCCTGCCTGCACTTTCTACTTTTTGCATGATCCAGTCCATGCTCAGCATAAACAGAAATGGCGAGAGGATGAAGCCTTGCTTCACATCTGTTCTGATTTCAAATGTATATGTTAGACTGTTGTTCCATATGACTTGTGCTGAAAAATCTGTATACAGCATTTCGATGATTTTGACAATCTTGGCAGGAACTCAGTTGTATTTCATGATGCTCCATAACGACTCCCAATGAAGGCTGTCAAAAGCCTTTTCAAAGTGTATGAAAATAGCATAGGCTGATGTATTCCACTATTTGCTCTGCTCTAGTATCTGCCTCAGAGTATATAATGATTATGTGGTCGCTGCAGGATTTTCCTTTCCTGCAGCCTGCCTGTTCTTCCCTGATGTGTTGCTCCAGTGCCTTGGTCAGTCTCTCTTGAATAATGTTGTTTGTGAGTGATAGAAGGTGATAACTCTCCAATTGTTGCAGTTGGATAAGTCTCCCTTTTTGGGTAATTTTACTATCAGCCCCATTTTCCAGGTATGCTTTCTGTTTCACAGATGTCACTGAAGATTTGTCAGAACTCTAGGTGTGACTGTATCTTCAACCTTCAGCATCTCAGCTGTCACTCCATCAGAGCCTGGGGCCTTTCCATTACCCATCACCTTTATGGCCATTTTCACCTCTTCAAGCATTGGTTGGTCTGTGTTCACATCCACATCTTCTTCAGCTTCTGGTATCTGAGCTGTTTCTGTTGGCTCCGGCCTGTTCAAGATGGTCTGGAAGTGTTCTTTCCAGCACTCCAATTTCTCTGTTTCACTTGAGACGAGGTTTCCATTTGTATCCTTGACTGGTACATCAGTGTTTTTCAATCCACCGCTGAGTGTTTTTGTGATCCTACAGAGAGTCTTAAGGTCCTGTTTTCTAGCTGCTACCTCAGCCTCCTCTGTAAGTTCCTCCATGAAAGATTTCTTATCTACTTTAGCCATCCTCTTAACCTCTCTGTTCAGCTCGGCATATCTGCTTTTCAGTCTGTCCTTCAGCCTAATTTTTTGCTTGGTCTCTTTCCTTTCTGAAATCTTTATCCAAGTGTCCTGCTTCACCCATTCCTTCCTTTTCTGTCTTGTATCCCAGAACTTTCACTCCTGCTACATGGATTGCTTGATTGAAGATGGCTATGCTAATTTCTTGTTCTTCCTCCAGGGCGCTAAATCAATTGTTCAGCTCAAGCCGGAATACAGTCTTCACTTCATCGTTCTTCAGCCTCTTTGAGTCAAGCTGTCTTATCCTCTCCTGTCCTCGTTTGGTCTTCCACAGCTTCAGGGTTACTGTTCCTGTGACTAGGTTGTGATCGCTGACCACATCTGCCCCTCTTCTTGTCCTTACATCCTGCATTAAACTCCTCCATTTCTTGTTGACAAGAACATGGTCTATCTGGCTGGTGGTGGCCCCGTCCGGTGAAGTCCAAGTTTTCTTGTGGATTTCTTTATGATGAAAATTGGTCCCCCCAATGAGTAGTTTGTTTTTTTCGCAAAGTTCACAGAGACGTTGTCCATTATCGTTCATGAGTCCACACCTGTGTGTGCCCATATTGCTCTCTCTGCCTGCGTTGTCATTGCCCACCCTGGCATTAAGGTCACCTATCACCAACAGCATGTCATGAGCCGGTACCCTTTGTATCACTTGTTGCAACTAGTCACAAAAAGCTTCCATGTCCTCTTTTTCTGCATCTTCAATAGGGGCATAACACGATATGATAGTGAGCTTAGTGTATCTTGAGTTAAATCTAGCTTGTTCCCATGGGTTTCCGTTCGATGTTTTTTCCAGTTGGCTTCGGTATATTATGGCTACTCCTTCTGCGTGCTGGCTGTCAGTTCTCCTGAGTAGAGTATGGTGTGGCCTGATGCAAGCTGTCTTTTCTCTGTTCCTGTTTTAAATGTCATATTGCTCCCATTATTTGCAAGATGGCGACACTTAAAGCACTGTAAATATGCGAATTCAAGCATCGATAAAGGTGATTAAATGTGTTTTTACGCACAACATGGTTAATAACTTACATAATCCATAGTTCAGTATGTATTGTGCATGGTTACTATACATATTATATGGCATAACGGCGACAATGACGTAGACTTTTATCTTGCTATCAGTGTCGACGTCTGGCAAATAAAAGGGGCAAGATGACAGCTTTCCCCACTGGCATTGGCAATGCTATCAGTGGTACACTCACCCTGAGTCCAGCTTTCCCCACTGGCACTGCTATCAGTGGTACACTCGCCCTGAGTCCAGCTTTCCCCACTGGCACTGGCACTGCTATCAGTGGTACACTCGCCCTGAGTCCAGCTTTCCCCACTGGCACTGCTATCAGTGGTACACTCGCCCTGAGTCCAGCTTTCCCCACTGGCACTGGCACTGCTATCAGTGGTACACTCGCCCTGAGTCCAGCTTTCCCCACTGGCACTGGCACTGCTATCAGTGGTACACTCGCCCTGAGTCCAGCTTTCCCCACTGGCACTGGCACTGCTATCAGTGGTACACTCGCCCTGAGTCCAGCTTTCCCCACTGGCACTGGCACTGCTATCAGTGGTACACTCGCCCTGAGTCCAGCTTTCCCCACTGGCACTGGCACTGCTATCAGTGGTACACTCGCCCTGAGTCCAGCTTTCCCCACTGGCACTGGCACTGCTATCAGTGGTACACTCGCCCTGAGTCCAGCTTTCCCCACTGGCACTGGCACTGCTATCAGTGGTACACTCGCCCTGAGTCCAGCTTTCCCCACTGGCACTGGCACTGCTATCAGTGGTACACTCGCCCTGAGTCCAGCTTTCCCCACTGGCACTGGCACTGCTATCAGTGGTACACTCGCCCTGAGTCCAGCTTTCCCCACTGGCACTGGCACTGGTATCAGTGGTACACTCGTCCTGAGTCCAGCTTTCCCCACTGGCACTGCTATCAGTGATACACTCACCCTGAGTCCAGCTTTCCCCACTGGCACTGGCACTGCTATCAGTGATACACTCATCCTGAGTCCAGCTTTCCCCACTGGCACTGGCACTGCTATCAGTGATACACTCACCCTGAGTCCAGCTTTCCCCACTGGCACTGGCACTGGTATCAGTGGTACACTCGCCCTGAGTCCAGCTTTCCCCACTGGCACTGGCACTGGTATCAGTGGTACACTCGCCCTGAGTCCAGCTTTCCCCACTGGCACTGGCACTGCTATCAGTGATACACTCATCCTGAGTCCAGCTTTCCCCACTGGCACTGGCACTGCTATCGGTGGTACACTCGCCCTGAGTCCAGCTTTCCCCACTGGCACTGGCACTGGTATCAGTGATACACTCATCCTGAGTCCAGCTTTCACCACTGGCACTGGCACTGCTATCGGTGGTACACTCGCCCTGAGTCCAGCTTTCCCCACTGGCACTGGCACTGGTATCAGTGATACACTCATCCTGAGTCCAGCTTTCACCACTGGCACTGGCACTGGCACTGCTATCAGTGATACACTCATCCTGAGTCCATCTTTCCCCACTGGCACTGGCACTGTTATCAGTGGTACACTCATTCACATTCCTGGTGATCACGCACTTGTGCTGCCACAGGGTAATGTTGCTGCTTACTATTGCTATTATCTTAAGTTTTGAACTATACTGTGATTCGACATCTTGCCTTACCATGAATGTCTCTGTGTTACTACAAAAATTGCAACTACGACCTCAATATTTGTATGTTGGTGGATTTTACTGATTTTATGAAACACTGCTGCACCATCCTCTGTGAGCCGTGACTGTCATCATGGCAATAATATACACAAGCTACCAAATGTGCCAACTGTGTCGGCATACTTCAAAATCGATCAGGCGTGTCCCCAAGGCTGTGTAGAACGACCTGAAACAATTGGGTATCTATTGTGCAACACCAACCCACAGAGGCACCACTGGTGGTCGAAGTCAGACGGATAAGACACTTCCTGTGAAACTGTAGCGAGAAATGCCCCCAGGTGTCATTAGTAACAACCTGATTTACGTCAAGCTGGAACAAAATCGCACAACGAATTTGCTTAGAACTGCTGTGCTCAATACCCACTCCGCGTGTGAACTCGACAAATGCCAACAAATCCGGGACCTCATAACAGAAAACAAATCAGACATATGCACAGTCACTGAAACATGGTTTAAGCCATCACACATTGCCATATGTTGTGCCATCTGGATATGCGTTAAAACCTGTACCGCGCGCGCCCCAACGTACGAGGCGGAGGAGTCGCCATTATCGTCTGGGAAACTATGGCACTGACCTCCACATGTTTAAAAATAGAATTGACAAATATCTGATAAGGGCGGGCTACACATAGATGAGAAAATTGTTGGACTCTCGATAAGCCAATGGCTTCCTTGTCCACTTGCCATCTGGAACTTGTTGTTCGAGATGGCAATCTTGTTAAATCTTGTTAAAATCACTGGAATACCTAAACTGTCTAATCAAAGTCGGACTCAATCATTTGCCACTTGTGACTGTTTACAGGCCTCCGCCAAAAACTAAATCTCCATACGTTTCTGTGTTTCTGAAAGAGTTTGCTGATCTTCTAGATGATCTCACACTTTCATCTGGACAGTTGCTGCTCATCGGGATCTTAACTTTCACTTTGACAATCTTACCACTGCACACACTAAATTAATATTGGACCTATTCTCTGCAACGAACCATTAACAGCACATTGCCCAGCCAACTCACAAGAAGGGACATATTCTTGACATAATCACAACACAACATGTTGAGCTGCCTGCGTTAGATATCTCCTGCGATGAATCTGTAAACTCTGACCACTCCACTGTTATGTTCATGATTCCTTTTACACCTGCAGTTCCATCAAACCAACACTAACTATGTGAAAATGGAAAGCCATCAATCATCAGAAATTCTGCCAGGACATTACTTGCTCTCGTCTGCTAGAGCAGGCCAGCCAGTCGTGTTACAACAATACACTGCTGGTGAGTACACCCCTGCTAGAGAGCATACCCTCACCATGAAGAATGACATGCCATCGTACATCTATATTCTTAACCAGTACACCCCTGCTAGAGAGCATACCCTCACCATGAAGAATGACATGCCATGGTACATCTATATTCTTAACCAGTACACCCCTGCTAGAGAGCATACCCTCACCATGAAGAATGACATGCCATCGTACATCTATATTCTTAACCAGTACACCCCTGCTAGAAGCATACCCTCACCATGAAAAATGACATGCCATCGTACATCTATATTCTTAACCAGTACACCCCTGCTAGAGAGCATACCCTCACCATGAAGAATGACATGCCATGGTACATCTATATTCTTAACCAGTACACCCCTGCTAGAGAGCATACCCTCACCATGAAGAATGACATGCCATCGTACATCTATATTCTTAACCAGTACACCCCTGCTAGAGAGCATACCCTCACCATGAAGAATGACATGCCATGGTACATCTATATTCTTAACCAGTACACCCCTGCTAGAAGCATACCCTCACCATGAAGAATGACATGCCATCGTACATCTATATTCTTAACCAGTACACCCCTGCTAGAGAGCATACCCTCACCATGAAGAATGACATGCCATGGTACATCTATATTCTTAACCAGCACACCCCTGCTAGAGAGCATACCCTCACCATGAAGAATGACATGCCATGGTACATCTATATTCTTAACCAGTACACCCCTGCTAGAGAGCATACCCTCACCATGAAGAATGACATGCCATCGTACATCTATATTCTTAACCAGTACACCCCTGCTAGAGAGCATACCCTCACCATGAAGAATGACATGCCATGGTACATCTATATTCTTAACCAGTACACCCCTGCTAGAAGCATACCCTCACCATGAAGAATGACATGCCATCGTACATCTATATTCTTAACCAGTACACCCCTGCTAGAGAGCATACCCTCACCATGAAGAATGACATGCCATGGTACATCTATATTCTTAACCAGTACACCCCTGCTAGAAGCATACCCTCACCATGAAGAATGACATGCCATGGTACATCTATATTCTTAACCAGCACACCCCTGCTAGAGAGCATACCCTCACCATGAAGAATGACATGCCATGGTACATCTATATTCTTAACCAGTACACCCCTGCTAGAGAGCATACTCTCACCATGAAGAATGACATGCCATGGTACATCTATATTCTTAACCAGCACACCCCTGCTAGAGAGCATACCCTCACCATGAAGAATGACATGCCATGGTACATCTATATTCTTAATCAGCACACCCCTGCTAGAGAGCATACCCTCACCATGAAGAATGACATGCCATGGTACATCTATATTCTTAACCAGTACACCCCTGATAGAGAGCATACCCTCACCATGAAGAATGACATGCCATCGTACATCTATATTCTTAACCAGTACACCCCTGCTAGAGAGCATACCCTCACCATGAAGAATGACATGCCATAGTACATATATATTCTTAACCAGTACACCCCTGCTAGAGAGCATACCCTCACCACGAAGAATGACATGCCATGGTACATCTATATTCTTAACCAGCACACCCCTGCTAGAGAGCATACCCTCACCACGAAGAATGACATGCCATGGTACATCTATATTCTTAACCAGCACACCCCTGCTAGAGAGCATACCCTCACCACGAAGAATGACATGCCATGGTACATCTATATTCTTAACCAGCACACCCCTGCTAGAGAGCATACCCTCACCACGAAGAATGACATGCCATGGTACATCTATATTCTTAACCAGTACACCCCTGCTAGAGAGCATACCCTCACCATGAAGAATGACATGCCATGGTACATCTATATTCTTAACCAGCACACCCCTGCTAGAGAGCATACCCTCACCATGAAGAATGACATGCCATGGTACAATGTCTATATAAAAGTTGCAAAAGCCAAACGCAAGCGACACAAACACCAATACAGGAAGACATGGTTATCAGTTCACAGAGAATTGATCATAAATCAGAGAAACAACGTCAACAACATATGCAGTGAAGCGAAGAAGAACCACTACAAGGAAAAGCTCTCCGATGTGCGGAACCAGGCACAATTCTACAACATTGCAAACAAGTTGCTGCATCGTGAGAACACAACACTACCATTGTCTACCAACCTACGAGTGAGAACACAACCCTACCATTGTCTACCAACCTACGAGTGAGAACACAACACTACCATTGTCTACCAACCTACGAGTGAGAACACAACACTACCATTGTCTACCAACCTACGAGTGAGAACACAACCCTACCATTGTCTACCAACCTACGAGTGAGAACACAACACTACCATTGTCTACCAACCTACGAGTGAGAACACAACACTACCATTGTCTACCAACCTACGAGTGAGAACACAACACTACCATTGTCTACCAACCTACGAGTGAGAACACAACACTACCATTGTCTACCAACCTACGAGTGAGAACACAACACTACCATTGTCTACCAACGAGTGTGCTGAATTGCTCGCTAATGATTTTGCACACTACTTTGATGAAAAAAATCAAGATTATTCGCACCAAGCTACAAGAGCCACATGCCCATATTACGAGTACCGAACCTGTGACCACAGATCACGGAATGTCATCTCACTACTTTCGAGCCAATCACACTAGACGATACTGTGAATCTACTAAGCAAGTCATCATCGAAGACTTGCAAACTTGATTTTATGCCTTCAAAGTTGGTAAGGAAGTGCTCAAATGTGTTTTGACAACAACTATCATAACCGTCATGAAGTGTCTGGTGAAAGGAATTCAAATGACAAAATGAAATCTGCTATCATCACACCTTATCGACCTATTATTTGTGCTTTTTATCGAAGCTAGTCGAGAGGATTGTGACAAACAGGTCGATTGTACATATGCGCCAAAACAACTTACCATCTATATGCTGACGACACCCAGCTGTTTCAAGAATTCAGCCTGATTGATGATGCCTCACCTGAGACTGATGACGCCTCACCTGAGACTGATGATGTCTCACCTGAGACAGATGATGCCTCACCTGAGACTGTCATCGCAAAGATGGAACTTTGCATCACCAGTATTCGTTAATGGATGAAAATCAACATGCTGAAACTGAACGATGACAAGACAGAGTTCCTCGTCATTCACCTGAAGTCAGCAAGCCAACAAGTTCTTCCTGATTGTGTATATGCTCGCATATCGCCAACAACGCACGCCAGAAAGCTGGGAGTATCCTTCCTCAAATGACACGTGGCAAACATTTCACGGGCTGCATACTACCACCTGCACAGCACTGGATGCATTTGTAGTTATTTAAACCATGAACATATGAAACAACTTGTACATGCCCTAGTCATCTCGTGCATTGACTGCTGCAATAGCTTCCTGAATGGACTATCAGCGACTTTAATTGGTAAACTTCAGCGAGTGCAAAATTCCTGTGTACGGGCCATAATGATTCGCTCGAAACGCGACCATGTCACACCCATGCTCTTGGAGTTGCACTGGCTTCCAGTAAAATGCAGCATCACTTTCAAGACTCTACTTCTCACTTTCAAATGCCTTCATGGACTCGCACCTCTATACCTATCTGCACTTCTCTCCTTATTGCCCGACTCATCCGACAAGCTACTCCTTAAACAACCAACTTCCCACACGAAAATCAGAGAACAAGCTTTCTCTTGGTCAGCTCCAAGGGCCTGGAATGAACTGACCATCACAATGAGCCAATGAACGAGTGTTGGGCAGTTCAAGGTGGCTCGAAAAACACACCTTTACAAATTTATTTTGGGTTTAATTAATTAGTTATATTAACTATTTATTTTTTTATTAATTTATCTATTTATCCATTTACCTATTTATCTATTATGCATGTATTTGTTATGTTTTTACCCATGTTTTTATTAGTTTTAACTATTTTATTTAGACAATATATTTTATTCTATTTACTAGCAATAATTGCAGATGTATGAACATTAGTATTCAAAATGTATGATTTTATTTAAAAAGTATACATGATCAGCACACCAGAACAATTATTTGGATGGGGCGCTATACAACACATTTATTATTATTATTATTATTATTACACTCGATGAGCACATACCACATTTTTATTCAGAGTTTGTTTTCTTAGTATTTCCGAAGTGTCATCGATAATAAATGTTACAACATGTATTGGTTATGTAAGAATGTCAATTCAATGTACCTCAGATGTGTGTATCAGCATTACGTGTTGCGATATTTCATGCATAAAGAAGATGACAACAACTTTAAAAACGCTCCCGCAAACGTTAATTTGGAAACCTGCTGATCATTTCCCGCGCTGACATGAATGAATGAATGAATGGATGGATGAATGAATGAATGGATGCATAGTAAAGTTGACGTAATTTATAGTACAAATATGCTAAGTAAAAAGTTTGTGATCACTGATTGGCTGGCATCGCTTTGGGAGAAGTCGGTAGGGATTTATGTATGCACCCAGAATCTGGGCGCATACATAATTAGCTAATTACGATGTCATGACATTTGGCTAATTCATAAAATAAGAGTTAACTTTTATCAGTTGACATGATGCAATTTGAATTAACTTTATACTTTGATTATATTGACACAACTCTCCGACAAAAAATTAAAATCAGACAAAAATTATTTTTATGTAGTATCTCAATAATGATGCTGATTGGCAGCTGGGGCTTCATGGGAACACCTACACAGAATGGAGCGGTGACAGCGAATAACAACGAGACCACGCCTCTGCTGCCAGACTCTCTTCTCAGCAGATTCACGAAGCTGAACGAAAGTCTGATAAGCGAGACTAGTAGGGACTCAGAAAAGAGCTCAGACTCTGAGGAGTTTGACAGGCTCGTGTCATGCACAGTAGATGTCAACATATTAAGCTCCACTTACTTGGTAAGTTTTACCCCCGGGCTCTTGTGTAATTGCTGCATGCTTTGAGTTTATAATGCTTTATTTTGATGCATGGCTATACATTGAGTTATTATTAACCAGGGAAAGGGTCACAATCATCATGATTTTTAGGATCCGTGTGATTAGTTTTCATAAGTTGAACTTGACAAAAACAAGCACACATGTTTTCGTAAGCAAAATCAAATTGCAAAATACTCATTAATTAAAACATATTGAAACACTAACATATTCTTTATGAAATACAGTTTGTAAGTTTAAAAAGAACCAAAAAGAACTCAATGATTAGTGTAATAATTTGTTTCTCATTATTGGTCAGGCTCATTATTGCCATGCAATGTCTTTTAAAATATATATTTTTTAGGACTTTGTCACAAATAGTAGTAGCTGGCACTTAAATGTTTATTATATCTTACAAAACATAATAACATTATAAAATTATCACAATATTTTCATTCATAACACTCTTCATCACTTATGAATTGTTGAATATATGCAAACTGCTTGTCAGGCTGCCTGTCAGGCCGCCTGTCAGGCTGTTTGTCAGGCTGCCTGTCAGGCTGTTTGTCAGGCTGTTTGTCTGGCTGCCTGTCAGGCTGTTTGTCAGGCTGTTTGTCAGGCTGTTTGTCAGGCCGCCTGTCAGGCTGTTTGTCAGGCTGTTTGTCAGGCCGCCTGTCAGGCTGTTTGTCAGGCTGTTTGTCAGGCTGCTTGTCAGGCTGTTTGTCAGGCTGTTTGTCAGGCCGCCTGTCAGGCTGTTTGTCAGGCCGCCTGTCAGGCTGTTTGTCAGGCTGTTTGTCAGGCTGTTTGTCAGGCCGCATGTCAGGCTGTTTGTCAGGCCGCCTGTCAGGCTGTTTGTCAGGCTGCCTGTCAGGCTGTTTGTTAAGCTGTTTGCCTGGCTGTTTGTCAGGCTGTTTGTCAGGCTGCTTGTCAAGCTGTTTGTCAGGCCGCCTGTCAGGCTGTTTGTTAGGCTACCTGTCAGGCTGTTTGCCTGGCTGCCTGTCAGGCTGTTTGTTAAGCTGTTTGTCAGGCTGCCTGTCAGGCTGTTTGTTAAGCTGTTTGTCAGGCCGCCTGTCAGGCTGTTTGTTAGGCTGCCTGTCAGGCTGTTTGTCAGGCTGTTTGTTAAGCTGTTTGCCTGGCTGTTTGTCAGGCTGTTTGTCAGGCTGCTTGTCAAGCTGTTTGTCAGGCCGCCTGTCAGGCTGTTTGTTAGGCTACCTGTCAGGCTGTTTGCCTGGCTGCCTGTCAGGCTGTTTGTTAAGCTGTTTGTCAGGCTGCCTGTCAGGCTGTTTGTTAGGCTGCCTGTCAGGCTGTTTGTCAGGCTGTTTGTCAGGCTGCTTGTCAGGCTGTTAGTCAGGCTGCCTGTCAGGCTGTTTGTCAGGCTACCTGTCAGGCTGTTTGCCTGGCTGCCTGTCAGGCTGTTTGTTAAGCTGTTTGTCAGGCTGCCTGTCAGGCTGTTTGTTAGGCTGCCTGTCAGGCTGTTTGTTAAGCTGTTTGTCAGGCTGTTAGTCAGGCTGCCTGTCAGGCTACCTGTCAGGCTGTTTGCCTGGCTGCCTGTCAGGCTGTTTGTTAAGCTGTTTGTCAGGCTGCCTGTCAGGCTGTTTGTTAAGCTGTGTGTCAGGCCGCCAGTCAGGCTGTTTGTCAGGCTGTTTGTCAGGCTGTTTGTCAGGCTGTTTGTCAGGCTGTTTGTCAGGCTGTTTGTCAGGCTGTTTGTCAGGCTGTTTGTCAGGCTGCCTGTCAGGCTGTTTGTTATGCTGAAATCACTTGCATCATCACTTACCTCACGAATCATGGAAAGTGCATGCATCATATGGATTTATGGAAACACAAACAACTGAAAGCAGTTTTGAATTAATGAAGCATTGCTGAGTATTGGGTTCAGTTTATGCAGGCCAATAATGGACTAGATATTTATACTGGACAGCACCAATGTGACAGTGACTAGAATCCAGCATTTTTAAACAAAATATTATAATTTTAGTATTCATTTGTCTAAATACCTTTACCAGATTAATTTACTTATAATAAAGATTGCCTCATGATGTTTGATCTGTACTTATTTATTTTAATAACTTTGTGATTTGTGTATTAAGTTCATTTTCTAACAATGGACAATACATGTTATCTGGTTTCACTGTGTTGGTTAAGCAGTGCAGTTACTTTCTCTGCAATGAACATTTTGAGTAATAAATGTTTTAACATAAGAAATTATGCTAGCTTATTTCACGTACATTTACACGGAATTATGACTAATATACATAGTTCTTGTGGTTATGTATTAAGCTATGTAAAAACAGACTATGCTTAGCTTTTTTTGTCATTGGTTGAATTTCTTTGGGTTTGTAAAAATGTGCTGTATTGCTGCTACCAAAGAGTGCTGCCACTGCCAAAACAGAATACCACCACAAAGAGTGCTGCCACTGCCACAACAGGATACCACCACAAAGAGTGCTGCCACTGCCACAACAGGATACCACCACAAAGAGTGCTGCCACTGCCAAAACAGGATACCACCACAAAGAGTGCTGCCACTGACACAACAGGATACCACCACAAAGAGTGCTGCCACTGCCACAACAGGATACCACCACAAAGAGTGCTGCCACTGACACAACAGGATACCACCACAAAGAGTGCTGCCACTGCCAAAACAGGATACCACCACAAAGAGTGCTGCCACTGCCAAAACAGGATACCACCACAAAGAGTGCTGCCACTGCCACAACAGGATACCACCACAAAGAGTGCTGCCACTGCCACAACAGGATACCACCACAAAGAGTGCTGCCACTGACACAACAGGATACCACCACAAAGAGTGCTGCCACTGACACAACAGGATACCACCACAAAGAGTGCTGCCACTGCCACAACAGGATACCACCACAAAGAGTGCTGCCACTGACACAACAGGATACCACCACAAAGAGTGCTGCCACTGCCACAACAGGATACCACCACAAAGAGTGCTGCCACTGCCACAACAGGTTACCACCACAAAGAGTGCTGCCACTGACACAACAGGATAACACCACAAAGAGTGCTGCCACTGACACAACATGATACCACCACAAAGAGTGCTGCCACTGCCACAACAGGATACCACCACAAAGAGTGCTGCCACTGCCACAATAGGATACCACCACAAAGAGTGCTGCCACTGACACAACAGGATACCACCACAAAGAGTGCTGCCACTGCCACAACAGGATACCACAACAAAGAGTGCTGCCACTTACACAACAGGATACCACCACAAAGAGTGCTGCCACTGCCAAAACAGGATACCACCACAAAGAGTGCTGCCACTGCCAAAACAGAATACCACCACAAAGAGTGCTGCCACTGCCACAACAGGATACCACCACAAAGAGTGCTGCCACTGACACAACAGGATACCACCACAAAGAGTGCTGCCACTGACACAACAGGATACCACCACAAAGAGTGCTGCCACTGCCACAACAGGATACCACCACAAAGAGTGCTGCCACTGCCAAAACAGGATACCACCACAAAGAGTGCTGCCACTGCCAAAACAGGATACCACCACAAAGAGTGCTGCCACTGCCACAACAGGATACCACCACAAAGAGTGCTGCCACTGCCACAACAGGATACCACCACAAAGAGTGCTGCCACTGACACAACAGGATACCACCACAAAGAGTGCTGCCACTGACACAACAGGATACCACCACAAAGAGTGCTGCCACTGCCACAACAGGATACCACCACAAAGAGTGCTGCCACTGACACAACAGGATACCACCACAAAGAGTGCTGCCACTGCCACAACAGGATACCACCACAAAGAGTGCTGCCACTGCCACAACAGGTTACCACCACAAAGAGTGCTGCCACTGACACAACAGGATAACACCACAAAGAGTGCTGCCACTGACACAACAGGATACCACCACAAAGAGTGCTGCCACTGCCACAACAGGATACCACCACAAAGAGTGCTGCCACTGACACAACAGGATACCACCACAAAGAGTGCTGCCACTGACACAACAGGATACCACCACAAAGAGTGCTGCCACTGCCACAACAGGATACCACCACAAAGAGTGCTGCCACTGACACAACAGGATACCACCACAAAGAGTGCTGCCACTGCCACAACAGGATACCACCACAAAGAGTGCTGCCACTGCCACAACAGGTTACCACCACAAAGAGTGCTGCCACTGACACAACAGGATAACACCACAAAGAGTGCTGCCACTGACACAACAGGATACCACCACAAAGAGTGCTGCCACTGCCACAACAGGATACCACCACAAAGAGTGCTGCCACTGCCACAACAGGATACCACCACAAAGAGTGCTGCCACTGCCACAACAGGATACCACCACAAAGAGTGCTGCCACTGCCACAACAGGATACCACCACAAAGAGTGCTGCCACTGCCACAACAGGATACCACCACAAAGAGTGCTGCCACTGCCACAACAGGATACCACCACAAAGAGTGCTGCCACTGCCACAACAGGACACCACCACAAAGAGTGCTGCCACTGCCACAACAGGACACTACCACAAAGAGTGCTGCCACTGTCACAACAGGATACCACCACAAAGAGTGCTGCCACTGCCACAACAGGATACCACCACAAAGAGTGCTGCCACTGCCACAACAGGATACCACCACAAAGAGTGCTGCCACTGCCACAACAGGATACCACCATAAAGAGTGCTGCCACTGCCACAACAGGATACCACCACAAAGAGTGCTGCCACTGCCACAACAGGATACCACCACAAAGAGTGCTGCCACTGCCACAACAGGATACCACCACAAAGTGTGCTGCCACTGCCACAACAGGATACCACCACAAAGAGTGCTGCCACTGCCAAAACAGGATACCACCACAAAGAGTGCTGCCACTGCCACAACAGGATACCGCCACAAAGAGTGCTGCCACTGCTACAACAGGATACCACCACAAAGAGTGCTGCCACTGCCACAACTGGATACCACCACAAAGAGTGCTGCCACTGACACAAAAGGATACCACCACAAAGAGTGCTGCCACTGCCAAAACAGGATACCACCACAAAGAGTGCTGCCACTGACACAATAGGATACCACCACAAAGAGTGCTGCCACTGACACAATAGGATACCACCACAAAGAGTGCTGCCACTGACACAACAGGATACCACCACAAAGAGTGCTGCCACTGACAAAATAGGATACCACCACAAAGAGTGCTGCCACTGCCACAACAGGATACCACCACAAAGAGTGCTGCCACTGCCAAAACAGGATACCACCACAAAGAGTGCTGCCACTGACACAACAGGATACCACCACAAAGAGTGCTGCCACTGACACAATAGGATACCACCACAAAGAGTGCTGCCACTGACACAACAGGATACCACCACAAAGAGTGCTGCCCCTGCCACAATAGGATACCACCACAAAGAGTGCTGCCACTGACACAACAGGATACCACCACAAAGAGTGCTGCCACTGACACAACAGGATACCACCACAAAGAGTGCTGCCACTGACACAACAGGATACCACCACAAAGAGTGCTGCCACTGACACAACAGGATACCACCACAAAGAGTGCTGCCACTGACACAACAGGATACCACCACAAAGAGTGCTGCCACTGACACAACAGGATACCACCACAAAGAGTGCTGCCACTGACACAATAGGATACCACCACAAAGAGTGCTGCCACTGACACAACAGGATACCACCACAAAGATTGCTGCCACTGCCACAATAGGATACCACCACAAAGAGTGCTGCCACTGATACAACAGGATACCACCACAAAGAGTGCTGCCACTGCCAAAACAGGATACCACCACAAAGAGTGCTGCCACTGACACAACAGGATACCATCACAAAGAGTGCTGCCACTGCCACAATAGGATACCACCACAAAGAGTGCTGCCACTGACACAACAGGATACCACCACAAAGAGTGCTGCCCCTGCCAAAACAGGATACCACCACAAAGAGTGCTGCCACTGCCACAACAGGATACCACCACAAAGAGTGCTGCCACTGACACAACAGGATACCACCACAAAGAGTGATGCCACTGCCACAACAGGATACCACCACAAAGAGAGCTGCCACTGACACAACAGGATACCACCACAAAAAGTGCTGCCACTGACACAACAGGATACCACCACAAAGAGTGCTGCCACTGCCACAACAGGATACCACCACAAAGAGTGCTGCCACTGCCACAACAGGATACCACCACAAAGAGTGCTGCCACTGCCACAACAGGATACCACCACAAAGAGTGCTGCCACTGACACAACAGGATACCACTACAAAGAGTGCTGCCACTGCCACAACAGGATACCACCACAAAGCCCAGGCACAATAAGGTACGTTCTTATATAGCGTGGTATCCAGTCCTTGTGACTGCTCAAAGCGCTTTACACTTCACCCCCGACAGACCTGTTCCTTTACACTTCACCCCCGACAGACCTGTTCCTTTACACTTCACCCCCGACAGACCTGTTCATTCCAAGGCCATTTCAACTTCTCTGGGAAGCATTCAGCCAAAATGCTGCCACTGGTCGGAGGGGGGCTGTTTTCGAGAAGGGAAATGCATGTTAAACTGAATTTTTATAAATTGACAAAAGCAAACAGTACCAACAAAGTGTCAAACGTTTTAATATTCTAACACATGGATGATGTTACGATCACTAATATGACCCGATTTTCGCGTATGCGCAGTGCAAGCAAAGCTCCTCTGGTAGTGACCGGAAAACAACGACTTTTACCAATATCATCACGGGAAAATTGGACTGACAAGATTTTGTATGGGAAGGCACGGGGAGCATAATTACTGACTGACACATCGTAATAGAGTACTGGAGGGCCAAATATCGTAATGATTATGCCCAAATCGTAATGGTTGGCATCTCTGCTTGAGTGAGGAGTTGGTTATGATTTGGCCCCGAGTGAGGAGTTGGTTGTGAGTTGGCCCCGAGTGAGGAGTTGGTTGTCAGTTGGCCCTGAGTGAGGAGTTGATTGTGAGTTGGCCCTGAGTGAGGAGTTGGTTGTGAGTTGGCCTTGAGTGAGGAGTTGGTTGTGAGTTGGCTTTGAGTGAGGAGTTGGTTGTGAGCTGGCCTTGAGTGAGGAGTTGGTTGTGAGTTGGCCCTTAGTAAGGAGTTGGTTGTCAGTTGGCACCGAGTGGGGAGTTGGTTGTGAGTTAGCCCTGAGTGAGGAGTTGGTTGTGAGTTGGCCTTGAGTGAGGAGTTGGTTGTCAGTTGGCCCTGAGTGAAGAGTTGGTTGTGAGTTGGCCGTGAGTGAGGAGTTGGTTGTCAGTTGGCCTTGAGTGAGGAGTTGGTTGTCAGTTGGCCATGAGTGAGGAGTTGGTCGAGTGTTGGCCCTGAGTTTGATGTTCACCTTCTGTAGCTTGCAGACTTTCTTGTAGTAGCCATCGAGTTCTGCCCGCAGCGCTCGGTTCTCCTCACTCAGCCTCTCCACCATCTGTGTGGCCCGAGTGGCGATGGCCGCGTGGTCCAACTCGGGGGGCGGCTTACTAGGCAGTCTGCACAGACAACAAGGAAATTTCTCAATATTAGGTAATGACCAACTATTTCAAGAACAGGTCTGTTTGCTGTGATACATTACAAACTGTATTATTAGTATCAGTGACAACATAAGCTGGTCCACAATGCCTCTTGCCACCCCAATAGCTGGTCCACAATGACTCTTGCCACCACAATAGCTGGTCCACAATGACTCTTGCCACCCCAATAGTTGGTCCACAATGACTCTTGCCATCCCTATAGCAGGTCCACAATGACTATTGCCACCCCAATAGCTGGTCCCCAGTGACTCTTGGCGCCCCTATAGCAGGTCCCTAATGATTACTGCCACCCCTATAGGTTATCCCCTGTGACTCTTGCCATCCCAATGGCAGGTCCCTGAGTCACCTCTACTGCTGATACCAATGAATATATTCTTGAGTGCCGAATAAGCGTCCCTATACACGTATTTATTTGATGAAAAATGCCACCCTATACGCACCTTATTTGGCACTATACTATCATTAAATTTAAACATTTGTGCCAGCCTATATTCTCCGATAATTGTGGCAAATTATGCAGGGCATAATTTTTAGGACAGCAATCCCTCTCACTCCCTATAGCTAGCGCTAATCAATCATCCACGGAGCGGTTTACCGCTCGGGCTAAAATCACTTGCTCCCAACTAGAGTTGCATGTGGCTCCCTCTGACGGCTTTCATCCTTTCGAACGACAGTCGTGAATTTAACCGGATCCCGTGCTTCTGAGGATCCTAGATTAGACCGTTAGAATTCCATGATTAGATGAATCCGTCGGAATTCTTAGTTCTCGGGAGCACGACATGGTATATTATTAGTTTAAACGCCTTTATCATTGCGTAAACCGACCGTAAATGGCCGCCGTGCGCAGCGCCTCAAACCGGTCGTAACCGGCTGGTGGCGGTTTCCCATGAAACGGGCTTGCGTATTCAGTTCAATAAAACTTAAATGTTCATTTAAAAATGGAAAATTCCCCGGTTTTTCAAAGATATAAAATGCGGTTACTATATCTGTGGTGACATGAATACGCACATATTCGGCAGAAAAAACCCAAAATACATGCGATCTGCATAGTTTTTAGGGACGCCTTGGCTTCGCGTCGAGTAAAAAAATTGCTTCGACGCTAAAAAGACAAATATAGCAGTGATTTTTTTTGCACTGTACTATTATTTGTTTTTAACAATTTGCCCCCCTATACTGTTATTCGGCACTATACTATTATTAAATTTGACCGATTTGCCACCCTATACTGTTATTTGGCCTATACGTTTATTCGGCACTTAAGAGTAGCCAGCCCTATAGCTGGTCCCCATTTACTCTTGCCACCCCTTATAGCAGGTATGTAACGATTCTTGTCCCCAATGATTCTTGATATTCGTATATAGCTGGTCCCCAATTGCCACACCTATAGCTGGTCTCCAATAACTTCTCATCACAATAGCAGATCCTCGATAACTCTTGCCACCCTAATAGCTGGTCCCCAGTGACTTTTCCACTTCTAAGGAAGGTCGTTAATGACTCTTGCCACCCTTATAGCAGGTCTCCAGTAACTTTTGCCACCTCAATAGCTCGTCCCCAGTGATTCCTACCACCCCAATGGCAGGTCCCTAATGACTCTTGCCACTCCTATAACTGGTCCCCAATGACTCATGCCACTCCTACAGCAGGTCTCCAATGACTCTTGCCACCCCAATAGCAGGTGTCCAATGACTCTTGCCACCCATATAGCAGGTATCCAGTGACTCCTGCCACCCCTATAGCAGGTCTTCAGTGACTCTTGCCACCCCTACAGCAAGTCTCCAGTGACTCTTGCCACCCATATAGCAGGTATCCAGTGACTCCTGCCACCCCTATAGCAGGTCTCCAGTGACTCTTGCCACCCCTATAGCAGGTCTCCAGTGACTCTTGCCACCCCTACAGCAGGTCTCCAATGACTCTTGCCACCCCTATAGCAGGTCTCCAGGGACTCTTGCCACCCCAATAGGAGGTCTCCAATGACTCTTGCCACCCCTATAGCAAGTCTCCAGTGACTCTTGCCACCCCATAGCAGGTATCCAATTACTCTTGCCATCCAGTATCCCACAATCCTTAGTGCTCGTGGTCATGGAACACACCATTGTGAACACTAATGATGTGGCTCCAAATCTCCAGGTTCTAAAGAATTATTCGAACACAAACAATATAAATCTAATTGAAGCATGCTGATTAAAGTATAAAATGACTTTTCCAGTTGGTAATAAAATGCAATAGTAGTGACCGACTGCAGGACCAATGGATAGCTTGACTGACAGACAGACTGATAGACGGACAGGCTGACTGACAAAAGGGCGGACAGACTGGCTGACAGACTGGCTGAAAAACTGGGGGACAGACTGGTGGACAGACTGACGGACAGACTCGTGGACAGACTGAGACAGATTGACAGAACAGATTGGCGGACAGATGAGAGGTTCCCTGAGTTATTTCCATCACATCTGACTAAAGGAATACTTTCCAAATAGAAAAAGTATAAAACTCTTACCTGTCCCCAACAGCTGTCAATTCGTTGAAGCTCAATGAATCAGTACTTTCTACCGATCTCGGCCTCTGGTTGTGTCTACGCAGTTGCATGACCCCCATAGAGGGCGCTAGCTGTAGCTTGGCAAGGCGAGTTAAATCTGGCTGCGAATGTGTGAGAGTCAGTCGGTCAATGCGTTCATACGACCGTCGTAACTCTCCACTTCGAATCAATATGTTATCTGCATGACTTGACGGCTTTACATTCAACATGGCGTACCGGCCAGTCACAGGGGCAGTGGCGGGTCTCGGCGGCTCCATACCATTGGTCACTTCCATCTTGCTGCTGATCGCGTGACTCGGGAGCACATTGGGCAAGGTTGCTGGCAAGGTCAAGTGTTGTGTGCTTGCTGATACTGCAGCATCGAGCTGACGCCAGTTCTCATTGGCCGGTGTTGACACGGCTGTTCCTTTCACCATATGCACCCCCCACTCCTCTAATTGGGTCTCACTTGTGCAATGACATGGCAGAGACGAATCAACAAATAGCTTTGTTTGCAGCTGTTTGTGAGGCTGATGAACTGGCAGCTTCGAAGATCTTTCATTGCGGCTAACAATCTGTGTTGTCTGACTGGCTCCCACTGCCTTGTTGGATTGCTGTTGCTGATGCCAACGCATCAATAAGCTAGCCTCTTCCGCCGACTTTTTCTTTGGCTGGCTAGATGACAGTGAATATCCATGATCATCACTAATATCTGGATGATGCTGACTCAAGGCCAGTTGACTTGCTGGTTTGCTTTGTGCTGCCACCTGGCTGGCCGAATGTGCACTGACAACTTTCGCTTGAGTAGATGAGTCGACTGTCATCCGATGGAACGCTTGGATGCAACAGTCTCTGTCCGGCCGTCTGTCCATGGCCTGTGCTGGGTCGACACTTCCTGTCACGTAGAATGTGCTGGAGTTTGCCGCCTTCACCTCAACGGCAGATTGCGGCATGCCAAGTCGACTGAGGATGCTGTAGGTGTCAGAACCATTGATGTTTGGATCAAAGGTGTTTGGGAAGAGTCCGTGTGTCTCCTCACCCTGGGGCTCCTGGCGCAGGGAACAACTACTCAGGTTCTCCGTTGACGACAGGGACATGTCAGTACTTGTCTCACTGCCCGAGTAGCTCTGACGGAAGCCTGACAACACAAACATGTTCTGATGGAAACCTGACAACACAAACATGTTGTTATGGAAACATGACAACACAAACATGTTCTTATGGTAACCTGACAACACAAACATGTTCTTATGGAAACCTGACAACACAAACATGTTCTGATGGTAACCTGACAACACAAACATGTTCTGAAGGAAACCTGGCAACACAAACATGTTCTGGTGAAAACCTGGCAACACAAACATGATCTGGTGGAAACCTGGCAAGACAAATATGATCTGGTGGAAACCTGGCAACACCAAAAATATTTTAGTAGAAACCTGGCAACATAAACATGACCTGGTGGAAATCTGGCAACACAAACATGTTATGGTGGAAACCTGGCAACACAAATGTCCCTATCCCTCCCCTACATTCCATATTCCCTCTCACCTGGCTGATAGAAGCTGCGTCCTCCCACGAAGCCAGGGTATGGGGGCGGGTCACGCTGCGTCGCTTCTCTCGACCCGCAGGGCAGCACCATCTGTTGGCATCTTGGCCGCATCTTCCTTGAGACAGTGTCTGTCGATGAGGGCATCCGTCGGTGACTGCATCCGTCGGTCACAGCTTCCGTTGTTGACAGCGTCTGTCAGAGACAGCGTGAATCTGTCTGTAAGTCACATCTGGAAATGTTCAGAGCTCTGCAATTTCCTTACAATGTGACAATTAGGGTGTACGTGCAACTTTTTCACTTATCTCATTTCAGAACCAATTTTCAAAAAAGTCAAACCTTCCTTGTCTCCTCTACAACATGCTAGCTCTAGTGTCCACTACAACATGCTAGCTCTAGTGTCCACTACAACATGCTAGCTCTAGTGTCCACTACAACATGCTAGCTCTGGTGTCCACTACAACATGCTAGCTCTAGTGTCCACTACAACATGCTAGCTCTGGTGTCCACTATGACATGCTAGCTCTGGTGTCCACTACAACATGCTAGCTCTAGTGTCCACTACAACATGCTAGCTCTGGTGTCCACTACAACATGCTAGCTCTGGTGTCCACTACAACATGCTAGCTCTAGTGTCCACTACAACATGCTAGCTCTAGTGTCCACTACAACATGCTAGCTATAGTGTCCACTACAACATGCTAGCTCTAGTGTCCACTACAACATGCTAGCTCTAGTGTCCACTACAACATGCTAGCTCTAGTGTCCACTACAACATGCTAACTCTAGTGTCCACTACAACATGCTAGCTCTAGTGTCCACTACAACATGCTAACTCTGGTGTCCACTACAACATGCTAACTCTGGTGTCCACTACAACATGCTAACTCTGGTGTCCACTACAACATGCTAGCTCTGGTGTCCACTACAACATGCTAGCTCTGGTGTCCACTACAACATGCTAGCTCTAGTGTCCACTACAACATGCTAGCTCTAGTGTCCACTACAACATGCTAGCTCTAGTGTCCACTACAACATGCTAGCTCTAGTGTCCACTACAACATGCTAGCTCTAGTGTCCACTACAACATGCTAGCTCTAGTGTCCACTACAACATGCTAGCTCTAGTGTCCACTACAACATGCTAACTCTGGTGTCCACTACAACATGCTAGCTCTGGTGTCCACTACAACATGCTGGCTCTAGTGTCCACTACAACATGCTGGCTCTAGTGTCCACTACAACATGCTAGCTCTGGTGTCCACTACAACATGCTAACTCTGGTGTCCACTACAACATGCTAGCTCTGGTGTCCACTACAACATGCTAGCTCTAGTGTCCACTACAACATGCTAGCTCTAGTGTCCACTACAACATGCTAGCTCTAGTGTCCACTACAACATGCTAGCTCTAGTGTCCACTACAACATGCTAGCTCTAGTGTCCACTACAACATGCTAGCTCTAGTGTCCACTACAACATGCTAGCTCTAGTGTCCACTACAACATGCTAGCTCTAGTGTCCACTACAACATGCTAGCTCTAGTGTCCACTACAACATGCTAGCTCTAGTGTCCACTACAACATGCTAGCTCTAGTGTCCACTACAACATGCTAGCTCTAGTGTCCACTACAACATGCTAGCTCTAGTGTCCACTACAACATGCTAGCTCTAGTGTCCACTACAACATACTAACTCTGGTGTCCACTACAACATGTTAGCTCTGGTGTCCACTACAACATGCTGGCTCTAGTGTCCACTACAACATGCTAGCTCTGGTGTCCACTACAACATGCTAACTCTGGTGTCCACTACAACATGCTAGCTCTGGTGTCCACTACAACATGCTAGCTCTAGTGTCCACTACAACATGCTAGCTCTAGTGTCCACTACAACATGCTAACTCTGGTGTCCACTACAACATGCTAACTCTGGTGTCCACTACAACATGCTAACTCTGGTGTCCACTACAACATGCTAGCTCTGGTGTCCACTACAACATGCTAGCTCTGGTGTCCACTACAACATGCTAGCTCTAGTGTCCACTACAACATGCTAGCTCTAGTGTCCACTACAACATGCTAGCTCTAGTGTCCACTACAACATGCTAGCTCTAGTGTCCACTACAACATGCTAGCTCTAGTGTCCACTACAACATGCTAGCTCTAGTGTCCACTACAACATGCTAGCTCTAGTGTCCACTACAACATGCTAACTCTGGTGTCCACTACAACATGCTAGCTCTGGTGTCCACTACAACATGCTGGCTCTAGTGTCCACTACAACATGCTGGCTCTAGTGTCCACTACAACATGCTAGCTCTGGTGTCCACTACAACATGCTAACTCTGGTGTCCACTACAACATGCTAGCTCTGGTGTCCACTACAACATGCTAGCTCTAGTGTCCACTACAACATGCTAGCTCTAGTGTCCACTACAACATGCTAGCTCTAGTGTCCACTACAACATGCTAGCTCTAGTGTCCACTACAACATGCTAGCTCTAGTGTCCACTACAACATGCTAACTCTAGTGTCCACTACAACATGCTAGCTCTAGTGTCCACTACAACATGCTAGCTCTAGTGTCCACTACAACATGCTAGCTCTAGTGTCCACTACAACATGCTAGCTCTAGTGTCCACTACAACATGCTAGCTCTAGTGTCCACTACAACATGCTAGCTCTAGTGTCCACTACAACATGCTAGCTCTAGTGTCCACTACAACATGCTAGCTCTAGTGTCCACTACAACATACTAACTCTGGTGTCCACTACAACATGTTAGCTCTGGTGTCCACTACAACATGCTGGCTCTAGTGTCCACTACAACATGCTAGCTCTGGTGTCCACTACAACATGCTAACTCTGGTGTCCACTACAACATGCTAGCTCTGGTGTCCACTACAACATGCTAGCTCTAGTGTCCACTACAACATGCTAGCTCTAGTGTCCACTACAACATGCTAACTCTGGTGTCCACTACAACATGCTAACTCTGGTGTCCACTACAACATGCTAGCTCTAGTGTCCACTACAACATGCTAGCTCTAGTGTCCACTACAACATGCTAGCTCTGGTGTCCACTACAACATGCTAGCTCTGGTGTCCACTACAACATGCTAGCTCTAGTGTCCACTACAACATGCTAACTCTGGTGTCCACTACAACATGCTAGCTCTAGTGTCCACTACAACATGCTAACTCTGGTGTCCACTACAACATGTTAGCTCTGGTGTCCACTACAACATGCTAGCTCTAGTGTCCTCTACAACATGTTAGCTCTAGTGTCCTCTACAACATGTTAGCTCTGGTGTCCACTACAACATGCTAGCTCTGGTGTCCACTACAACATGCTAACTCTGGTGTCCACTACAACATGCTAGCTCTGGTGTCCACTACAACATGTTAGCTCTAGTGTCCACTACAACATGCTAGCTCTAGTGTCCACTACAACATGCTAGCTCTAGTGTCCACTACAACATGCTAGCTCTAGTGTCCACTACAACATGCTAGCTCTAGTGTCCACTACAACATGCTAGCTCTAGTGTCCACTACAACATACTAACTCTGGTGTCCACTACAACATGTTAGCTCTGGTGTCCACTACAACATGCTGGCTCTAGTGTCCACTACAACATGCTAGCTCTGGTGTCCACTACAACATGCTAACTCTGGTGTCCACTACAACATGCTAGCTCTGGTGTCCACTACAACATGTTAGCTCTGGTGTCCACTACAACATGCTGGCTCTAGTGTCCACTACAACATGCTAGCTCTGGTGTCCACTACAACATGCTAACTCTGGTGTCTACTACAACATGCTAGCTCTGGTGTCCACTACAAAATGCTAACTCTGGTGTCCACTACAACATGCTAGCTCTGGTGTCCACTACAACATGCTAACTCTGGTGTCCACTACAACATGCTAGCTCTAGTGTCCACTACAACATGCTAGCTCTAGTGTCCACTACAACATGCTAACTCTAGTGTCCACTACAACATGCTAGCTCTAGTGTCCACTACAACATGCTAGCTCTAGTGTCCACTACAACATGCTAGCTCTGGTGTCCACTACAACATGCTAGCTCTGGTGTCCACTACAACATGCTAGCTCTGGTGTCCACTACAACATGCTAACTCTGGTGTCCACTACAACATGCTAGCTCTAGTGTCCACTACAACATGCTAACTCTGGTGTCCACTACAACATGCTAACTCTGGTGTCCACTACAACATGCTAGCTCTAGTGTCCACTACAACATGCTAACTCTAGTGTCCACTACAACATGCTAACTCTGGTGTCCACTACAACATGTTAGCTCTGGTGTCCACTACAACATGCTAGCTCTAGTGTCCTCTACAACATGTTAGCTCTAGTGTCCTCTACAACATGTTAGCTCTGGTGTCCACTACAACATGCTAGCTCTGGTGTCCACTACAACATGCTAACTCTGGTGTCCACTACAACATGCTAGCTCTGGTGTCCACTACAACATGTTAGCTCTGGTGTCCACTACAACATGCTAGCTCTAGTGTCCACTACAACATGCTAGCTCTAGTGTCCACTACAACATGCTAGCTCTAGTGTCCACTACAACATGCTAGCTCTAGTGTCCACTACAACATGCTAACTCTGGTGTCCACTACAACATGTTAGCTCTGGTGTCCACTACAACATGCTAGCTCTAGTGTCCTCTACAACATGCTAGCTCTAGTGTCCTCTACAACATGCTAGCTCTGGTGTCCACTACAATATGCTAGCTCTGGTGTCCACTACAACATGCTAGCTCTGGTGTCCACTACAACATGTTAGCTCTGGTGTCCACTACAACATGCTAGCTCTAGTGTCCACTACAACATGCTAACTCTGGTGTCCACTACAACATGCTAACTCTGGTGTCCACTACAACATGCTAACTCTGGTGTCCACTACAACATGCTAACTCTGGTGTCCACTACAACATGCTAGCTCTAGTGTCCACTACAACATGCTGGCTCTAGTGTCCACTACAACATGCTAGCTCTAGTGTCCACTACAACATGCTGGCCCTAGTGTCCACTACAACATGCTAGCTCTAGTGTCCACTACAACATGCTAGCTCTAGTGTCCACTACAACATGCTAGCTCTGGTGTCCACTACAACATGCTAGCTCTAGTGTCCACTACAACATGCTAACTCTGGTGTCCACTACAACATGCTAGCGCTGGTGTCCACTACAACATGCTGGCTCTAGTGTTCACTACAACATGCTAACTCTGGTGTCCACTACAACATGCTAGCGCTGGTGTCCACTACAACATGCTAGCGCTGGTGTCCACTACAACATGCTGGCTCTAGTGTTCACTACAACATGCTGGCTCTAGTGTCGACTACAACATGCTAGCTCTAGTGTCCACTACAACATGCTAGCTCGTTTGTGCATATTTATTATTTAGTTTTGAATAAAGCATCCGGCAAAAATATATAATTTAGTTATGAATCCTGATAAAATTCAGCAATAAAAAGACAAAAGTGGCCTAGCTCTATATACTATGACATTATATATATATCTCATGTCATAGTATATATATATATATATATATATATATATCTATATATATATATATATATATATATATATATATATATATATATATATATATACTGACATTAGACATACATATTATGACCACAGATATATACTACCAATAATAACTTATTACTATATATCTATAATATGACACTAGATATCTAGTACACTGTACTATTAATAACTTATCACTATATATTTATACTATGACACTAGGTATATATAGTACTAATAATAACTTATTATTATTATATATATATATATATATATATATATATATATATATATATATATATATATATATATATATATATATATATATATAATATATATGATAAGTCAATTCAAAACATTTTACATTATTAAATCGACAGCGCGTATTACTTGAACTATGAGGGAGTTCATAAACAAACTGATTCACAATGGGCTGAATGAATTGAAGAGGGAGTTCATAAACAAACTGATTTATGATGGGCTGAATGAACTGAAGAGAGAGTTCATAAACAAACTGTTTCATGATGGGCTGAATGAATTGAAGGAGTTCATAAACAAACTGATTCACGATGGGCTGAATGAATTGAAGAGAGAGTTCAGAAAGAAACTGATTCACGATGGGCTGAATGAACTGAAGAGAGAGTTTAGAAAGAAACTGATTCACGATGGGCTGAATGAATTGAAGAGAGAGTTCAGAAAGAAACTGATTCACGATGGGCTGAATGAACTGAAGAGAGAGTTCAGAAAGAAACTGATTCACGATGGGCTGAATGAATTGAAGAGAGAGTTCATAAACAAACTGATTCAAGATGGGCTGAATGAACTGAAGAGAGTTCATAAACAAACCGATTCATGATTGGCTGAATGAATTGAAGAGGGAGTTCATAAACAAACTGGGTATATTTAGAAAATACTTCACTCGGATTTCTTGAACTAACTGTACATTGTTGGTTTGAAACTTTGAGTTGATAAACAAACACGTGCTGTAAAAAATGGTAGGTTTCCAATGAAATAATATTTTATTATCTGCTTTGTTTTGATAATGTGAAGACAAAATGCTGACATGTTAAAGCCGAACTAACTTAAAGTGATGAACAAGTGTTCACACTGACCAGACACTGACCAGTCACTGCCTAGACACTGACCAGCCACTGCCTAGACAAGAGTTAATAAAACAATCATTAAGAGTATCGTGCCAGTGGTTTACTAAGAAAACCTTGTTGAACACACATCATCTTTATTTCATGGGCCGTGTCATACTGTTAGATAACACTACATCACTGTTAGACAACCCTACATACTGTTAGACAACCCTACATCACTGTTAGATAACCCTACATACTGTTAGACAACCCTACATCACAAGTGTCGTATTCTGGCAAAATTCACTCTCCAAATGAAAATTTATTTGTAAAATAAAATGTTGGTCTTCAGGCTGAAAAGTGCTTTTGAGTCGCCGAAGCAGAAGCACCAACGAAGGTGCAATATAACAACTAGCTTCCCCGGCATATTGCTACAGCGCTTAATTAGACTGGCCTGGACAAGTAAACTAGTCATGTGATGTATGCAGAAAAAATTGGGGGAAGAAAGTGGGAGGCCGTGTTTTCCAAGTCACTTTGCTTCATTGTGCCAATCGATCACCAGCCACGAATTGTTGCTGACTTTGAAAGAAAATGTTTATTTATTGTTATATTGGTTATATACTGTGTCGTGAGAATGTTATATGTTATATTGGTTATATGCTGTGTCGTGAGAATGTTATATGTTATATTGTTATATACTGTGTCGTGAGAATGTTATATGTTATATTGGTTATATGCTGTGTCGTGAGAATGTTATATGTTATATTGGTTATATACTGTGTCGTGAGAATGTTATATGTTATATTGGTTATATACTGTGTCGTGAGAATGTTATATGTTATATTGGTTATATACTGTGTTGTGAGAATGTTATATGTTATATTGGTTATATACTGTGTCGTGAGAATGTTATATGTTATATTGTTATATACTGTGTCGTGAGAATGTTATATGTTATATTGTTATATACTGTGTCGTGAGAATGTTATATTGGTTATATACTGTGTTGTAAGAATGTTATATGTTATTGTTATATACTGTGTCGTGAGAATGTTATATGTTATATTGGTTATATACTGTGTCGTGAGAATGTTATATGTTATATTGTTATATACTGTGTCGTGAGAATGTTATATGTTATATTGTTATATACTGTGTCGTGAGAATGTTATATGTTATATTGGTTATATACTGTGTCGTGAGAATGTTATATGTTATATTGTTATATACTGTGTCGTGAGAATGTTATATGTTATATTGGTTATATACTGTGTCGTGAGAATGTTATATGTTATATTGGTTATATGCTGTGTCGTGAGAATGTTATGTTATATTGTTATATACTGTGTCGTGAGAATGTTATAATTATGTTATATTGTTATCTACTGTGTCGTGAGAATGTTATATGTTATATTGGTTATATACTGTGTCGTGAGAATGTTATATGTTATATTGTTATATACTGTGTCGTGAGAATGTTATATGTTATATTGGTTATATACTGTGTTGTGAGAATGTTATATGTTATATTGGTTATATACTGTGTCGTGAGAATGTTATATGTTATATTGTTATATACTGTGTCGTGAGAATGTTATATGTTATATTGTTATATTGGTTATATACTGTGTCGTGAGAATGTTATATGTTATATTGGTTATATGCTGTGTCGTGAGAATGTTATATGTTATATTGTTATATACTGTGTCGTGAGAATGTTATATGTTATATTGTTATATACTGTGTCGTGAGAATGTTATATGTTATATTGGTTATATACTGTGTCGTGAGAATGTTATATGTTATATTGTTATATACTGTGTCGTGAGAATGTTATATGTTATATTGTTATATACTGTGTCGTGAGAATGTTATATTGGTTATATACTGTGTTGTAAGAATGTTATATGTTATTGTTATATACTGTGTCGTGAGAATGTTATATGTTATATTGGTTATATACTGTGTCGTGAGAATGTTATATGTTATATTGGTTATATACTGTGTCGTGAGAATGTTATATGTTATATTGTTATATACTGTGTCGTGAGAATGTTATATGTTATATTGGTTATATACTGTGTCGTGAGAATGTTATATGTTATATTGGTTATATGCTGTGTCGTGAGAATGTTATATGTTATATTGTTATATACTGTGTCGTGAGAATGTTATAATTATGTTATATTGTTATCTACTGTGTCGTGAGAATGTTATATGTTATATTGGTTATATACTGTGTCGTGAGAATGTTATATGTTATATTGTTATATACTGTGTCGTGAGAATGTTATATGTTATATTGGTTATATACTGTGTTGTGAGAATGTTATATGTTATATTGGTTATATACTGTGTCGTGAGAATGTTATATGTTATATTGTTATATACTGTGTCGTGAGAATGTTATATGTTATATTGTTATATTGGTTATATACTGTGTCGTGAGAATGTTATATGTTATATTGGTTATATGCTGTGTCGTGAGAATGTTATATGTTATATTGTTATATACTGTGTCGTGAGAATGTTATATGTTATATTGTTATATACTGTGTCGTGAGAATGTTATATGTTATATTGGTTATATACTGTGTCGTGAGAATGTTATATGTTATATTGTTATATACTGTGTCGTGAGAATGTTATATGTTATATTGTTATATACTGTGTCGTGAGAATGTTATATTGGTTATATACTGTGTTGTAAGAATGTTATATGTTATTGTTATATACTGTGTCGTGAGAATGTTATATGTTATATTGGTTATATACTGTGTCGTGAGAATGTTATATGTTATATTGTTATATACTGTGTCGTGAGAATGTTATATGTTATATTGTTATATATTGTGTCGTGAGAATGTTATATGTTATATTGTTATATACTGTGTCGTGAGAATGTTATATGTTATATTGGTTATATGCTGTGTCGTGAGAATGTTATATGTTATATTGGTTATATACTGTGTCATGAGAATGTTATATTTTATATTGTTATATTGGTTATATACTGTGTCGTGAGAATGTTATATGTTATATTGTTATATTAGTTATATACTGTGTCGTGAGAATGTTATGTTATATTGTTATCTTTGGTTATATGCTGTGTCGTGAGAATGTTATATGTTATATTGTTATATAATATGTCGTGAGAATGTTATATGTTATATTGTTATATTGTTATATTGGTTATATGCTACAGTAAGTAAGATGGCCACCGCCGCGTGCTGACGTGTTTCGACGACTGGGGAAAAAGTGTGTAGTTTTAAGTGAAACTAGACGTCTTTTTGGTCTTTGTTTGGGCAAGGACTGCTCTGCTGGAAGATGGAGAATGCGATGATGTGACTGGGCAATCATATGAAAGGTTTACATATGGTAGGAGGCCGTTTTTCTCTGTTGCTGCTCGTTTTGGTTGAGTGATCACATTTACAGACAACACGTGTTCAGCAAGGCACACCTGAGAGATGCCCGGCCAACGGAAGGGCAGCTCTGCCACTGTCACACATGTCAGTGGCTTGGATGTTGATGTGTTAAAGGTAGCTTTCGCTGAAATTCTCTCAGACCATGATGTTCTTAAAGCTTTGAAAAAAAGTTTATATCCACAGGAACTTTCTGATAAGCTTGACTTACTTACTGCAAAGATTGAACAGTTATACAAAGAAACTGAACAGAAAGAAAATAGAATAACCGACCTGGAAAAGAGAGTAGTGTCTCTAGAACTACAAAATGACAGGCTAGAACAATATAGCAGAAGAGCAAATCTGAGATTCGAAGGAATCTCAGAGGCTGTTGGTACACCAGAACTCGAAAAGGAACTCTTGCGTATTCTAAACGACAACATGAAGTTAATTCCCAAAATGCAAACCGAGGAAATTGAACGAGCGCACAGAATTGGACGACTTATTCCAGAGGGACGCCCGCGCACAGTCATAGTGCGATTTAAATCAGAGCGTCGTCGTGATGCCGTGTTTAAAACCCGGGCCAACCTTAAAACGCACAATGCAACAACGGAAACGCATCGTATCTTCGTAAATGAAGATCTAACCAACCAACCAACCTACTTTTTGAGTTGCGGAAACTGAAGAAAGCTGGGAATATTGCAGACTGCTGGTCATTTAATGGAAACATTTTAATGAAAACTCTAAACATGAAAGTTCGCCAAGTGCAAACGAGACAAAATCAATGCTTCGCGGCTTCTGCGACAGTCGTCTGAACAATGACAATTGTGTGAAAAGTGTCTGACACCTTGTGTAGTTACACTATGCATAAGCATTTGTGCATAAACATATTCACACCTTTACACGGTGTTGAAGTCGGACATAGACATTGGCTTATACATGCCGCTAAATGATCATAACAGGACTTTGTATTATTATTATTTATATATTTTTTTTTTTTTTGAATAGGTATACTGTGTTACAGTAATACTATTCATTATATATGAACATATATGTATGACATTATTTGTGGATGACATTTATATATTATATGTATGACATTATTTGTGAACTACTGTATTCACGCGATTGATTGTCGTGGCTTATACATGTTGTTATTTGACCATAAAGGTAGTTTATTTTTTATTTAATCACATTATTCTCATATTACATTACATAGGACTGGATGCCTTGCGTAATAGACTGCATACATGTTTTCACACCGTTTTCACGGCGTTAAAATTGGCCAATGTAGAGACGTTGGCTTATACGAATCGCATCACCAGCTTATACTTGCCGCTGTATGACCATAGCGATATTGTTTTAATTTTTAATTTTTTTATTTTGTATGTTGGTGATTGTTGTTGGTGATATTGCCCTACAACTTGGAATAAGCTAAACTTATGCAAAGATACGTCTAAGTTAACTATTTTTTTTTTCTCCTTGGATTTTCTCACGAAGTTGATCCAAATCTTCGTTACCATTTTTCTTTTCTTTTTGTTGTTATGCTTTTTCATACAAAATGACATGATGTCTATCCCTAATTACTCACCAGTTACTATACTGTGTATTACGCTATTAAAAAATGTGGAAGTTAATATAACAATATTGTTAATATATATCTCTCAAAGCATATTAAATATTATTTATCAGATTAATTATATTAATATAATGGAAAGTACCGTCCATATTATGCAAAACTGCAAATCAAATGGCCTTTGATGAACAATTCCTATCATATTTAGGAGGTATTCAACATAACAGTTTAAGTGACATATTAGATATAAATGATACTGAGATTAATGAATTACAAATAATACGTCGCTCGTCTTATTATGATTTTGACAAGTTTAATGATTTCGCTAAGAAAAACAAAGGTCATTTTAGTATTCTAAGCACAAATATACAATCTTTAAATTCTAAATTTAGTGAACTAGAGGCATATATAGAAGAATTAGATTGTATAAATTTTAAATTCAATATAATATGTATACAAGAGTCATGGAAAGCGGAAGGCGATGATTTTTCTCAATTTGTGTTGCATGGTTATACCGCTATAACTCAGGGTAAAAGTTGTAGCAGTAAAGGAGGTTTAGTAATATATATTGATAATAAATATAAAGCAGAACCAATTATGAATCTTAATATATATGAACATTGGGAAGGACTGATAATTAAAGTAAATGGTGGTAATTTATCAAAATCGTTAACCATCGGGAACATATGTAGACCACCAAGAACAAATAATGAACAAATAAATTCTTTTATAAATGAATTTTCATCAGCTGTAGTATCATTAGAAAATAATAATCATGAGCTAATTATTGCAGGAGACTTTAATATAAACTTACTCAAAATAAATGAAAATGAAACTTATAGCAAATTTTTTTATACTTTAACATCACACAGCCTTTACCCTCAAATAACTCTTCCCACTAGATTTACAAGAACAAACGGAACACTGATAGACAACTTTTTTTGTAAACTTGGTAAAGCTGTATTAGAAAGTACGGCAGGGATATTAACTAAAAGATTCTCTGATCATCAGCCATACTTCATGATTTTAGGCATTACCCAAAAAACAGTACGTCCTCCTAAATATGTAAAAATAAATATATTAAGCACAGAGACAATGCAGAATGTTAGACATGAAATTAAATCAGATGACATTTACAACAAGCTTAATAAAATCCCAAATGCTAATCCAAATTTAAATTATGATATAATATCTAAAGAAATTTTACGGTCTAAAAATAAGCACATGCCAGGTAAATTAGTAAAATTTGATAAATATAAGCATAAAAATTCTACATGGATTACTCAGGGTTTGCTCAAATCAATCCGGTACCGAGATAAACTTTATAAACAATTAAAATTAACTAACCCAAATTCACCGAACTATGAAACAATTAGCATTAACCTTAAAACATATAATGGAATATTAAAGACAAACATTCATGCAGCAAAACAAATATATTTTGAATCATGTTTTAATATGTTCAAAAACGATATAAGAAATACTTGGAAAACTATAAATGATTTTCTCTCTAAGACAAAAACACAAAACAAATTTCCAACATTCTTTAAAGAAAATGATGATAAAATATCAGATAAAAAAGATATTGCTAATAAATTTAATATTTTTTTCACAAACATAGCTCAGACTATTGCAAATGATATTAAATATGATGGCAATAAAAATTATAGTTATTATTTAAATAAACACATAAATACGGTACTTAAATTTCAGAATATTGATGAGGAAACTGTAAAGAATACTATACAAAGTCTTCCTACAAAAAATAGTTGTGGATTTGATGGTATTTCTTTAAAATTAATAAAAAATAATTGAACCTGCTATAATTAAATCATTAACCATATTAATAAACCAAGTGTTAAACACAGGAATTTTTCCTGATGAACTCAAAATTGCCAAAGTAATTCCTATATTTAAGAAAGATGATCCTACATTATTTAAAAATTACAGGCCCATTTCTCTACTTCCAACGATTGCTAAAGTAATAGAGAAAATAATTTTTTCTCAGTTATCATCATATTTCAATGATACTAAACTGCTTTTTGATAATCAGTACGGTTTTAGACCAAACCACTCAACTGAATATGCTGCACTAGAACTAGTAGATAGAATTGTAATGCAAATGGATAAAAATGACGTTCCAATTAACATATTTCTCGATCTCTCTAAAGCTTTTGACACAATTGACCACACAATTTTATTAAACAAATTGAGATATTATGGCATTGATGATGCAGGTCTACTTCTGTTAAAAAATTATTTCAGTAATCGGAAACAGTATGTTGAAATTGAAGAAATAAAGTCTGAAATTCTTCCAATAACAGTTGGTGTCCCACAAGGTTCAATCCTTGGGCCATTGCTATTTATCATATATATAAATGACTTCTCACAAGCTAGTAGCATATTTAAATTTATAATGTATGCAGATGACACAACATTATTTAGTACTTTAACATCTTTTAGGGATAATACACAAGATAACACAATTGAATCTGTAATAAATGCTGAACTTTCCAAAGTTGTTGAATGGTTAAAAATAAATAAACTATCACTAAATAAAGCTAAATCTAAATATATGATTTTTCATGTCCCCAGTAAAGGTATACATTCCCTTACACTTAACATAGATAATACAAATATTGAAAAAGTGGATGAATTTAATTTCTTAGGGTTAATCCTGGATTCAAATTTAAATTGGAAAAAACATACAGAAAAAATAGCTAATAAATGTTCAAAAATGATTGGCATATTAAATAGGCTAAAATATGTTTTGCCTCTAGAAATAAAAAAATTGTTATATAACTCATTAATATTATCACATATAAACTATTGTATTATGGCATGGGGATACAAAGGAAACAGATTAATTAAAATTCAGAAAAGAGCTGTTCGTATAATAACTTTAAGCGGATATAATTCACATACTGAGCCACTTTTTAAGCAACTTAATTTGTTAAAGATAGAAGATCAATTAAAGTTACAAGAATTAAAATTTTACTTTAAATACATCCATAGACACTTACCTGTCTATTTATTAAACTGGCAGATTACTCCAAATGTTAATATACACCTTCATGACACTCGGAAGTCTAAAAATATACATACTGCCAGAACTAAACATGAATTTGCAAAAAAATGTCTTAAATATAATTTGCCATTCATTATAAACCACACTTCTGATATAGTGAAAGAAAAGATATATACTCATAGCCTGCGAGGCTTTACAATTTATGCAAAAAACTTTCTTCTGCAAACATATAAAGACACATGTACACTTCCAAACTGTTATTCATGTCACCAAAATCAGCAATGCTAATTGTTCATTAATGGATGGAAACTCTTACACACATTTGACCATATTAACATGTATAAAAAAAAACACTTACTGCCAGATAAAATCCACATGCTTCTATAATTGAGATAGACATGTAATTAAAAAGGCCAACAAAATAAAAACATTATTAGTCATAACTGGGGTGGCTCCTATGATAGCGATAGTATGTCTTAATGGGAGCCACTGATCCCTACTTGTTTTAACATTAAAGATGTATGCACACCAGTATTATTATATATGTGCATATATTTTATTTGTGTTGATGCATATCTCTATTGTTTCATTATTTGTTATTTTTTTGGGGTCAAAAATAAACTTCTTGTTCTTGTTCTTGTTCTTGTTCTTGTCGTGAGAATGTTATATGTTATATTGTTATATAATGTGTCGTGAGAATGTTATATGTTATATTAGTTACATACTGTGTAGTGAGAATGAGCAAAGAATCGTAGGCGCAGCCACATGATCAATTCGGGATTCACCAAATTCGGTGAGTATGGCGCAGAGTGCTTTACTTGTCGGCCATATGTTCCCCGCTTGGTGCATTTCATGTGCGAGACTATCCAGGATAATTCTGAGTTTTTATTTCAGGTCTGAATCTAATGGCTGCACTCACTTGCAAGCATTTATGCGCACAGCTGCAACTAACTAGCAAGCAACTTTTATACTCTTAGCATCCAAGAGGGCGCATGGTTTAACTTCCGTTATCATCAGGAAGTATTTAAAATTGTGTCAAAACAAAAAACAAAAAAAATTGGAGAGGGATTGCTTGAGCAGTGTTGGTGAAGCCAATCTTGTTCTTGACAAACTGATACCTCATGCAAAAGTATATCTGCATGGTCAAATGTTGTTTAATATATGAAAGCAGGGCACCATATGGGGCATTCTAACCAAGGGTCATGGTATGCTTAATGCTGTGTTCCAGATCATGTCAAAACCATCGACAGCACAGGAGCGAGGCAAGAAAGCTGAGAAAAGTACTACTGGCGGTACATATGCCTAAAAAAGCGTTCCTTTGACCTTCACCCCCATCTGGAGGTACTCCTGGCCACCATGATGGCGAAAATTTATGAGAAGTTTCAGGTACTTCGTCAACAGACGTCTGCTCCTGTCACACCTGGCCCATCTTCAAGGCCAGACAAGCAGATACCTGCCAAAGCTCACTTTCACCAGAAATCACCCAGCAACTTCCCATCAACTCATCCGACTCAGACTACACAGACAGCGACTCTCCTGCCGAAGAGATCGAAAAGCATATCCGCACAAAGGCAAAATGCCACAGACCCTATTCATCAGGTAAAAAAGCTGTTGATATGGGGTGGGCCCAGATAGGGGATGGAGCTACAGACGGGCTAAGAACACGTATTTGATATGGGGTGGGCCCAGTTAGGGGATGGAGCTACAGACGGGCTAAGAACACGTATTTGATATGGGGTGGGCCCAGTTAGGGGATGTAGCTATAGACGGGCTAAGAAAACGTATTTGATATGGGTTGGGCCCAGTTAGGGGATGTAGCTACAGATGGGCTAAGAACACGTAATTGATATGGGGTGGGCCCAGTTAGGGGATGTAGTTATAGACGGGCTAAAAACACGTATATGGGGTGGGCCCAGTTAGGGGATGTAGCTATAGATGGGCTAAGAACACGTAATTGATATGGGGTGGGCCCAGTTAGGGGATGTAGCTATAGATGAGCTAAGAACACGTTTTTGATATGGGGTGGGCTCAGTTAGGGGATGTAGCTATAGACTGGCTAAGAACACGTATTTGATATGGGTCCAGTTAGGGGATGTAGCTATAGATGGGCTAAGAACACGTATTTGATATGGGGTGGGCCCAATTAAGGGATGTAGCTATAGACGGGCTAAGAACATGTATTTGATATGGGGTGGGCCCAGTTAGGGGATATAGCTATAGACGGGCTAAGAACACGTATTTGATATGGGGTGGGCCCAGTTAGGGGATGTAGCTATAGATGGGCTAAGAACACGTATTTGATATGGGGTGGGCCCAATTAAGGGATGTAGCTATAGACGGGCTAAGAACACGTATTTGATATGGGGTGGGCCGAGTTAGGGGATGTAGCTATAGATGGGCTAAGAACATGTATTTGATATGGGGTGGGCCCAATTAAGGGATGTAGCTATAGATGGGCTAAGAACATGTATTTGATATGGGGTGGGCCCAGTTAGGGGATGTAGCTATAGACGGCTAAGAACATGTATTTGATATGGGGTGGGCCCAATTAAGGGATGTAGCTATAGATGGGCTAAGAACATGTATTTGATATGGGGTGGGCCCAGTTAGGGGATGTAGCTAGATGGGCTAAGAACACGTATTTGATATGGGGTGGGCCCAGTTAGGGGATGTAGCTATAGACGGCTAAGAACACGTATTTGATATGGGGTGGGCCCAATTAAGGGATGTAGCTATAGACGGCTAAGAACATGTATTTGATATGGGGTGGGCCCAATTAAGGGATGTAGCTATAGATGGGCTAAGAACATGTATTTGATATGGGGTGGGCCCAGTTAGGGGATGTAGCTATAGACGGCTAAGAACACGTATTTGATATGGGGTGGGCCCAGTCAGGGGATGTAGCTATAGACGGCTAAGAACACGTATTTGATATGGGGTGGGCCCAGTCAGGGGATGTAGCTATAGACGGCTAAGAACACGTATTTGATATGGGGTGGGCCCAGTCAGGGGATGTAGCTATAGACGGCTAAGAACACGTATTTGATATGGGGTGGGCCCAGTTAGGGGATGTAGCTATAGACGGCTAAGAACACGTATTTGATATGGGGTGGGCCCAGTTAGGGGATGGAGCTGTAGACGGCTAAGAACACGTATTTGATATGGGGTGGGCCCAATTAGGGGATGTAGCTATAGATGGGCTAAGAACACGTATTTGATATGGGGTTCCAGTAGATCAGATAGGGGAGAGGCTCCATCTGTTTATGATGTATGCAGTATTCAGGTGTGAGAAGTATCCAGAAGAGGGTAGCCAGCGTATGACTTATATGGATCACGTACTGACAATGCATGCTCACGAGGGGCCCTGAGTTTGGTTTGAGTATGACTATGGTTTCCTTGTCAGGATAGGAATGGTGCTCCTTTCATGACCATGGTTCCAGAAGCACACGACCCCCCCCCCCGTTTCTGTTATGCCTTTAACAAGGGAAAATGTACCAAGCAGGAATGCCGCTTTATACACGGATGTTCCTTTTACAAAAAGGAAGGTCATAGGCAGTTCGTCTGCAGGTCCATGCCTTCTCACATGGACCTACAAACCCCTCCAAAAATAGCTTGAAATAGCCACAGAGGCCAGAGATGATGTCATGAGCCGGTCTGCCCCAATGCTATGTGGTCAGGTTACACCAGTAAAGCCTAATGTTTTGCATGTTCTGTTGCAGGGATGCCCCAATGCTATGTGGTCAGGTTACACCAGTAAAGCCTAATGTTTTGCATGTTCTGTTGCAGGGATGCCCCAATGCTATGTGGTCAGGTTACACCAGTAAAGCCTAATGTTTTGCATGTTCTGTTGCAGGGATGCCCCAATGCTATGTGGTCAGGTTACACCAGTAAAGCCTAATGTTTTGCATGTTCTGTTGCAGGGATGCCCCAATGCTATGTGGTCAGGTTACACCAGTAAAGCCTAATGTTTTGCATGTTCTGTTGCAGGGATGCCCCAATGCTATGTGGTCAGGTTACACCAGTAAAGCCTAATGTTTTGCATGTTCTGTTGCAGGGATGCCCCAATGCTATGTGGTCAGGTTACACCAGTAAAGCCTAATGTTTTGCATGTTCTGTTGCAGGGATGCCCCAATGCTATGTTTCTTGTTGCAGGATGCAACAAGAAACCAACACTTTAGTTACAGGTTTCACTGACAGTTTTCTCATCCCTTCCATTGTCCCATCACATCTCATCCCTTTCACTGTCCCATCAGATCTCATCCCTTCCACTGTCCCATCAGATCTCATCCCTTCCATTGTCCCATCAGATCTCATCCCTTTCACTGTCCCATCACATATCATCCCTTCCACTGTCCCATCAGCTCTCATCCCTTCCACTGTCCCATCACATCTCATCCCTTTCACTGTCCCATCAGATCTCATCCCTTCCATTGTCCCATCACATCTCATCCCTTTCACTGTCCCATCACATATCATCCCTTCCACTGTCCCATCAGCTCTCATCCCTTCCACTGTCCCATCACATCTCATCCCTTTCACTGTCCCATCAGATCTCATCCCTTCCATTGTCCCATCAGATCTCATCCCTTTCACTGTCCCATCACATATCATCCCTTCCACTGTCCCATCAGCTCTCATCCCTTCCACTGTCCCATCAGATCTCATCCCTTCCATTGTCCCATCACATCTCATCCCTTTCACTGTCCCATCAGATCTCATCCCTTCCATTGTCCCATCAGATCTCATCCCTTTCACTGTCCCATCACATATCATCCCTTCCACTGTCCCATCAGCTCTCATCCCTTCCACTGTCTCATCACATCTCATCCCTTTCACTGTCCCATCAGATCTCATCCCTTCCACTGTCCCATCAGATCTCATCCCTTTCACTGTCCCATCAGATCTCATCCCTTTCACTGTCCCATCACATCTCATCCCTTCCATTGTCCCATCACATCTCATCCCTTTCACTGTCCCATCAGATCTCATCCCTTCCACTGTCCCATCAGATCTCATCCCTTTCACTGTCCCATCACATTTCATCCCTTCCACTGTCCCATCAGATCCACCTAAATATGACTGAGACAATCACAAGTCTGTCTGGGATAATATGGGCGTGGTACAGCAGAAGCTGGAAACAGAAAAAGCTAAGCAGAGAATTGCAAGCCCTTTTACATCAGATGCCCTTCAAAACATGGTGTATTCGCCTTTAGGCTTAGTCCCTAAACAAGGGCCAGGCGAATTTTTACTCATTCATGAAATTAGCTTCTGTTAATTCCCATACACTTCCCAAATTTACCAGTGTTACCTTTGAAATGCTAGATGATCGTGTTGAACAACTGGTGGTTTTGGGCAAGGAAGCGTTCATCACAAAAGCTGATTTGCAAGATGCATTCAGCATAATCCGCCTCACCCCTAGACTACATACTGTTAGGTTTCAAGTTTCAGGGACTGAAGTATTTTGACATGTGTCTCCCCATGGATTGTAGCAATTGATGCCAAACCTTTCAATGCAATGGATTAGCCAGCAAAACTTTCAAGTGTCCAGCACGAGCCATATTCTTGATGATTTCATTTTTTTTTTCAAAACACAGTCTGAATGTCATTTCAACCTGTCTCACTTTCTTGAGCTTAGCCACATGGTTAACCTACCTATAAAGCAGTCTAAGACAGCGCTCCCTTCCACAACAGTCACACTTCATGGTATTGAAGTACATGTATTTGATATGGGGTGGGCCCAGTTAGGGGATGTAGCTTGAATCAAACACTTACGTTACCTATGAACAAGGTGACATCCCTTCGCCAGAAACTGATATGCATGGCCAAAAGATAGAAAGCCACTTTGAAAGAAATACAATCTTTGATCGGCTCCGTTAATTTTGCATGCATCCAGGTCATGAATTCCTGCAACGCCTCATTGATCTGACCAGAGGCTGCAGGAGAGGTAAACATTGTATTCTTTGACGACAGACGCTCGCAAAGACATTTCCGCATGGCTTGAATTTCTACAGACCTTTAATGGTCCGTTGTGTTTTTTACCTATCACATGGACATCATCGGATGTGCTGCATGTCACAACAGATGCAAGTAGGTTTGCATATGGTGCTGTCATGGGTGACTCGTGGTTACAGGGCAGTTTTCCTCCTTCCTGGCACTCAGAACACATCTCAATAAAAGAACTCTTACCAATCGTTCTGGCCGTCAGGTGTTGGGGACCAGTACTGACTAACCGATGAGTCTTGTTCTTTTCAGACAATACATCAGTTGTGACGGTGATGAACGGGCAGACAGCCTGGGTCCACAGCTAATGTGTTTGGTCCGCCAACTGATTGTTGCTTGTCTAACATATAATATCTGCTTTTGTGACAAGCACATCTCGGGTAAGAACAATATTGTTGTGGATTTTATCTCGCGGTTGCAGGTCTAACTCTAACGTACACACATAATTCAGCCCAGTCTGGAGGACTAACTCATTGGCTTCCCTGGGACACAGCACCTTGAAAACCATGGATGATGCCTTTGCAACGAGCAGAGCCAACTGGGCAAGGTTTGCAACTTTTGTGAAGCAATTCGAAAGAAAGAGATGCTACTTGCCTGCCTCGTTTTTGTGCACTACCTCAGAAACGAAGGGAAGGCATCCAGAACCATTAGAACCTGCCTATCTGCCATTGCGGAATGACACAAAGCAGACCCCACATGACTACTTGGCTATAAAAACTATCAATGGAGTGGCGCGCTCACATCCTCAGGTGGTGCGCTCACATGACCAGAGCTATCCCCTTTACTCGCAGGATTTGTCCCTAATCATTAAATCTGTTCCACTTTCAAAATGCTATTCTTACACCATTGTCTTGTTGTACAATGTTTAGTCTGATATTCTTCGGCTTTCTAAGGGTAGGTGAGGTAACAGCTAGCCCCCACAACTTCTATGTGTCCCAGAGGTAGCAGCTAGCCCCCACAACCTCTCCGTGTCCCAGAGGTAACAGCTAGCCCCCACAACCTCTCCGTGCCCCAAAGATAACAGCTAGCCCCCACAACCTCTCCGTTTCCCAGAGGTAACAGCTAGCCCCCACAACCTCTCCATGCCCCAAAGATAACAGCTAGCCCCCACAACCTCTCCGTGTCCCAGAGGTAAAAGCTAGCCCCCCCCCCACACCCTCTCCGTGCCCCAGTGCCACATCAAACCCTCTAAATTACGTCTGATTTTTTGGTCACACAAACACAGTGCTGGTCGTCCTTTCAACTTTCTCCAGGCAGAAGGGGGCAGTCATGAGGTGACTTATTATTACCATATGTTAGGGGGATGGTCGTCGGACGACTTATCCTCTGACGGCGAAGCATAAGACAATATACATATATATCATATGGTGAAGAGACGTTAGTGAGAAGGTCTATCCCTCTGTTGGCGGGGGGCGGGGGCAGTCATGAGGCGACTTATCCTTCTGGTGGAGCGGGGTGGGCAGTCATGAGGTGACTTATCCTTCTGGTGGAGCGGGGGGGTCATCAGAAAACATGTTCCTAGTCAACTGAGATTCACTACATGAGACATTGCTAATCAGTGGACAATCTCCCCTTTTTGTGGTGTGTGGGCTGTGTGTCTAGGAGAGTGGCAATACCCTACCAGAAAGTAGGTGTACATTCATTGTTATTGTAATGTACCTCCTCGCTGTGCACGCTGCTGTATGTTCAATAATAGTAATATGTAATTGTAATAGACGTTTTTTTTCTGTAATTTTAATAGAGAAACTTTTTTCAAAACTAATAGTAATATATCCTAAAGTAATAGATAATAGTCTATTACTTTTCTATTACATCTATTATTATTGCTGCAAATTTACAAAATATCAGGTTTGTTTGCATGTTATTCCAACTGCTAGTAATTGTAAACACTGTACAGACAATGGCTGAGCCTCTATTCAAACAACATGAAAAGACCAGTAGGCTGATCATTTGATGGTTTCAGAAATATCTGCTCAATGAAACAAGCAGGAGTAGCAAGCCAATTACTAATTGTTGGGATGCCTCATTTGGGTGGCTATGGCTTCACACATTCCTAGCACAGGGCATGGTTTCAGATATGTGCAGGCAGACAACAAATGTTATCTTAGAGCAGAAGCTGCAACCTGTATTGAATTCAAAGTAAGCTCATCACACCCCACCATAGTTGGACTTGGGCAGAACTCCTGAGTTCTTTTTTTCAACTGCCACTAACATTGCCACGTGGTAACATTGCCACGTGGTAACATTGCCACGTGGTAACATTGCCACGTGGTAACATTGCCACGTGGTAACATTGCCACGTGGTAACATTGCCACGTGGTAACATTGCCACGTGGTAACATTGCCACGCATACCATTTATTCAAATTTGAACAAATGTTCTCACTCAGATCTTTAACAAGATTTAACAAGATTGCCATCCCAAACAACAAGTTCCAGATGGCAAAGTGGACAAGGAAGCCATTGGCTTATCGAGAGTCCAATAATTTTCTCATCTATGTGTAGCCCACCCTTATCAAATATCTGTCAATTCTATTTTTAAACATATTCACACTACTAGCATTAACACAATCATTTGGCAGTTTGTTCCATTCATTTATCACCCTCTGTGAGAAAGAGTACTTTCTCATGTCCAACCTACACGCAACAAAAGAGAGGTAAGCGGGTGAGTGGAGAGGGATTGCCAGGTGGTAAGACAGTAAAGGTTGATGATATGAGAGAAAGGGGGCATACTAGTAGTGTGCAACAGGAAAGGAGCTTTGCTGATGTAGTATCACAGGGGAAAGCGAGGAAAGCCCGGGTATTTATGGGGGATTCCATCATTATGAAAGTGGATAAAATTGTAAATAGAGGAGATGACATAACAGTATGCCTACCAGGGGCAAAAGTAGAGGATATAGCAGAGAAGGCAGGACAGGTCATGGGTGGTGGCACGGGAGGTGCTGTTCTCGTGCATGTGGGAACGAACAATGCAGATAAGGAGGGAACGTCAGCCATCATTGGTAAGTACAGGAGGTTGATCAAGACACTTAAAGAGGCACGAGTTGGGCAGATCGTATTGTCGGGGATATTACCAATAATGGGAGGCAGGGGTGAGGAATATAGGAACTGTAGAAGGATGGCGATCAACACACAGGTACAGAAGGTATGTATGGAGGAGGGAGTAGGCTTCATAGACATGTGGTTAAACTTTGTGGGAAGAGGTGACTTTTTCATGAGAGATGGACTTCATCTGACAGGGAAGGGTGCTGCAGTTCTTGCGTGTGAGTTTGTCAGAGTTGTCGACGAGGGCATAGGTACCATAGATTATTTAAACTAGATGCGCAGGGGGAACTGACAGAGAAAACTCAAAGGAGTACTACTACAAATACACATCCAAAGAAATGTTCACCAATAATTTCAGGCAATGAACTTAAATGTGTATGCTTAAATGCCAGGAGCATAGTAAATAAAAAAAGTGAGTTAGACATTATGGTAGCAGATATTGATCCTCATGTAATAGGCATCGCAGAATCATGGGCAAATGAAGATATAGTAGATGTTGAGTTAGCACTGACAGGCTATGTAATGTTTAGGAAGGATAGACGAGAAAGAAGGGGAGGTGGAGTAATTTTGTATATTAAAGAATCTATCCAAGCATATGAAATTACACTGAAAAGTGAAGCAGATAGTGTGGAAGCAATTTGGTGTAACATAGTTACCAGGAACTCAACATTAACAATAGGAGTAGTTTATCGTAGTCCTAACATAGGACAAGAGGAAGATGTAAAATTACAAAAGGCGATAAGGGAGGTGAGCAAGGGAGAATGTGTTATAATGGGTGATTTTAACCATGGCCATATACAATGGGAATCATTAGAGAGTGCTGGAGGTGACGACCATCAGTTTCTACTTCTAACACAGGATTGTTTCCTTACTCAACATGTCTTGGAACCAACCAGAGGTGGGAATGTGTTAGATTTAATTTTGTCTTCTCAAAATGAATTAGTTGACAATGTTAAAGTACACGAACCTTTGGGTTCAAGTGACCATAACCAAATCCATTGTAATATAAAAGTAAAAACAGGGAATACATATAAAAAACAATGGAGGAGGAACTTCAACAAAGGCAAATATAAAGTGATGAGAACATATCTAGCAAATATAGATTGGAATAACTTGCTGAAGAACAAGACAGCAACAGAATGCTGGACTTGTTTAAAATATGAGATTGAGGGCATTATTGAGAAATTTATTCCATTAAGAAAACAAGGGAAAAGATCCAGGAAAAAACACCTGTCAAAAGAAGCTATTAGAAAAATTGCTCACAAACAGATGCTGTGGAAGGTCTATAAACACACTGGAAATGTAGAAGACTACACAAACTACAAAGAGGCACTTAACCTAGCTACAACTGAAATTAGAAAATCTAAAAGAACCTTTGAAAAAAAATTGGCAAGTAATATAAAAAATGACAGCAAGAGTTTCTATGCTTATGTAAGGAGTAAACAGAAAGTTCGAGATAAGGTCGGACCACTGGAAAACAACAGTGAAAACATAATTTCAGATGGGTTCCAAATGGCAGAGGTCCTGAATGAGTATTTCAGCTCAGTTTTTACCACAGAAGATATCAGCTCACTTCCAGTTCCATTGACTAAATTTGAGGGCAATAAATCAGAACATTTAGGGCAGTTATTTGTAACTCCTGAAATGATAGCAAAGAAAATTAAGAAGATGAAAGATAATAAATCACCTGGAGTTGATGGGATACCACCAAAACTGCTAAAGGAAATTGTTGATCAAATTAGTAAACCACTTGCAAACTTATTTAACTTGTCACTAGAAGAAGGAATAGTTCCTTCAGAATGGAAAGAAGCAAACATTACGCCGCTATTTAAGAAGGGATCGAGGAAGAAGCCAGAAAATTACAGACCAGTGAGTTTAACATCAGTTGTATGTAAATTACTCGAAACATTAATTAGAGACCACATGGTGGAATTCCTCATAAAACATAAATTAATAAATACATCTCAACATGGATTCCTAAAAGCAAGGTCATGCTAACCAATCTCTTATGTTTTTTAGAAGAAATTACAAAGTGGGTAGATGACGGGTCACCAGTGGATGTTGTTTACTTAGATTTTCAGAAAGTTTTCGATAAAGTGCCACATCAAAGATTGTTACTTAAACTAAAAGCCCATGGTATAGGCAATGATGTAATCAACTGGATAGAAAAGTGGCTTACACACAGAAGACAGAGAGTAATAGTAGATGGTAAGATTTCAAACTGGAAATCTGTTTTGAGTGGGGTACCACAGGGATCAGTGTTAGGCCCTATACTGTTTTTAATATATATAAATGATTTGGAGGATGACATATCTAGCAAAGTACTCAAATTTGCAGATGACACAAAAGTATTCAGAAAGGTTACTAATGATACAGATAAACAAAGTTTACAGGATGATCTAGAAAAATTAGTTAAATGGTCAGAAAAATGGCAAATGTTATTCAATTTTGGGAAGTGCAAATGTATACACATAGGACATGGAAATATGGATGAGGAATATAAAATGGGGGATGCTGTACTAGGTAGAACCACACAAGAAAAGGATTTAGGAGTAACATTTAATGGTGACATGAAAGTTTCAGAGCAATGTGGGATTGCTGCTTCGAAAGGAAATCAAATTCTAGGGCTAATTAGGAGAACTATCACGTATAAGGAGAAACATCTAATTGTACCCCTGTACAAAGCAATAGTTAGACCACATTTGGAATATTGTATTCAAGCATGGAGGCCATATCGTAAAAAAGACATAGATAAGCTAGAAAGAATACAACGAAGAGCAACTAAGATGATTCCAGAATTAAGAGACCTTAGTTACGAAAGTTGCTTATTACAATGTGGTTTGACAACACTAGAGACCAGGAGACTAAGAGGAGACCAAATAGAAGTGTTTAAAATAGTGAACGGTTATGAGGATGTTGATAGGAATATGTTCTTCAAACTTAAAGAAGGCAGTAGAACCAGAGGACACGAAGCAGCATTAGTTAAGGAGCAGTGTAGGTTGGACATGAGAAAGTACTCTTTCTCACAGAGGGTGATAAATGAATGGAACAAACTGCCAAATGATTGTGTTAATGTTAGTAGTGTGAATATGTTTAAAAATAGAATTGACAGATATCTGATAAGGGCGGGCTACACATAGATGAGAAAGTTGTTGGACTCTCGATAAGCCAATGGCTTCCTTGTCCACTTGCCATCTGGAACTTGTTGTTCGAGATGGCAATCTTGTTAAATCTAAATCTAAATCTTAAATCTACACTGCTCCTTAACTAATGCTGCTTTGTGTCCTCTGGTTCTACTGCTTTCTTTAAGTTTGAAGAACATATTCCTATCAACATCCTCATAACCGTTCACTACTTTAAATACTTCTTCAAATGGTATACAAATGTATGTTTAGCTGCTACAAAGACTTTGAGTTCATATACAATTCTAGGATTGAGGACCACATTGGAAATAAAACCAGATCACACCAGCACAAGAAAATGAGGTTCAATTAATTTTTTTTCACTTCCAATTCAACTTACTCAAAATCTTTCAATTCGAATTCAAATTTCACTTGGTAAAAATCTTTCAATTCAAATTCAAACTCAGGAATTGAATTGAATAATTCCAATTAATTTTTCAATTCACCCCAGCCCTGTGCACATTATCACACACCTAGTTACTTTACTTTTTACAACTAACTTATTGGTATATTATAGCTTTATTATATTATAGCGTGATAGCTTCAGTTATATAGCAAATAAACTCAACCACATTAAAACAAAAGAGCCAGGCGGCTTTTGACAGTGGATACATTTAAAACTTTATCTCCAATCCGTAATGTTATTGTCGAAGCCGTGGGTGTGACGTTGTCCGTTGTTAAATTTTTTATGTAAAAGTGGGACACCTCGTACAAAAGTAACGGTAAATTGTTAATCGAACATATTTAATAACATGATAAGCGTTAAATGAAACATTTTATACCTACATTAAAACATGCCTAAAACATATAATCTGCCGAATAGCAATTAGTGGTGCGGTCATCACATGCGAACTTGACTTTTGCTTAGGCCTGACAAAGGCCAGATATCGTTATGGTAACAGGGCTAAACATAACTAAGTAAATCTTAATAAAATAATACTAAGAAAACGCATTGATAATTGCTGTACTAGATTTTACCTGACAGGATATCCCACAGGATGAGTGGTACTGTTGCAGTGTTATTTATTTAGATAGTTTATGGCGATCAAAAATGCTATTTATAGCTCTTTATTTCCACAGTGGTTAAGTCCAACATATTTATATTCCCTGACCATGTTTGACAGTTGTTTATGTCCCCTGTAAATGACTGTTTCATACTGATCTTAATAAAGCATATGACATTGCTGCATCGACATGCAAATTCATGTCTTAAATTATGTGTGCCACACGAGCATGTATTGAAAACATGCACCTTATAATAATAATAATAACAGTTCTTTGATGCACCAGTTTCTAGCTTATGCTAATCACTGGGTGTACAAACTAAAAGTCCATTAAAAAATATATATAAATAAGTTAATTAATTAAAACATCATCACAGAAAAGTATATAAAGTTCTCCACGACAATCGTTATAGTCATTAAAAATATGAATTAATAAAAACAATAAATAAATTACTTAAACTAATAGTTATAGTCCATAAAAATAAAAAAATAAATTAAAACTTCATCACAAAAAAGCATATCAAGTCCTCCATGACACCTCTACCTCCCTTGTATGCAGGACCTTTTAGTAACACAACATTTCTATGTGTGGGCAATTCCGGCATTATGGATGTACATTCAGAGAATTCTGGACACTTTGTTACGACGTGCAACACGGCACAATTGGAATAGGCGGATTTTTAAATGGGCATGGTATGTAACCTACCAAGTACTATTAACATGCCAAATGATAGCCCTCCAGCTTTACTCATTTTTGAAGAATGTTCTAAAAATAGCCCTGCTGTGGACGTACTGAGAGAAAATGCATATTGCTTCAAACATTAAAAACATTCTACGAAGTATGAATACATAAGAATATAACAAAAACTAAATGTTTGTACACTAGACTTTAAGTCATAATTAATTATAAATGTATGTTTGGTTATTGTTATTTAATGATAAACAATATGATTAAATAAAAAATACACGTTTTTCGTGTGCTTATTGAATTTTAATAATGTTCAAAATATCCTAGACAAGTCAGATTAGTTATCATAGCATGGGCCCTTGCCTTTCCTTAGAATTTCAAGTATCTTGCCTAGGGATAGGTCCGGGACGAGACCAATATAGTAATGCACCCAGTTTAAAATGTTTCTCCCAGTGGGAAAGTGGAATTCCATCGACACCAGTTATAACCAGCATATTCTTACACACTATAACCGCAAATACAATCACTATTTTAATAATACCTATTACCTTGTTTATTTATCGCGCAACCGCTTCCACGACCGCTAACAGCGATTTGAGCAACGGACTTTCCCGTACATCACTTACCGCAGCGACCAGGCCGAGCCTGGCGCCTTCGAGAATTCTGCCGTCTGTCTGGGTAATAAATCAACTTACACGCTCGTTGACAGTCGATTCAAACTTCGAATCGGATCATTTAAAAATCATTTACACCCAATAAAACCGTTCACAACATATGCATTTGACGAAAACCGAAACAAACGAAAATGTTAGGATGACGCTCCCGAGCTATAGTCCATGTACACCACCCTGCGTCCAGTCACATTACATGTAGTTGATTATGCTGCGTATTTCACCAGCTACAACATCGGTGTACCCACCTTGTTGTCGGCGTTTAGCAGTGTTCTTGCACCTAAGTATGTTCCCATGCAGAGACCCGCCAAGCCTGGGTAGGCAGCCAGATTTAACACACGATTTTCCGAAATTCTGCCCTCTCCTCAGCGCACCAAGCCGCAGATGCCAATATGGCCGCAACGAAATATTCCTGGCATTTCCCCTCCGTGACGTCATCGCAGAGTTTGGCAGCCAAAAAATCAGCGTTTCTTCCCACTAGCTACAGATAGCTACGACTTTCCAGCATGGCTGCTCCATCGAATTCCTTGCTACCTCCGTAATAACCAGTTAGTGCTAAATGTGTCAGATTCCGTCTCTCCTAGAGTAGTGTAAAATTAAATTAATTGTCCCATTCATTTATAAAACACTTCAACAGAATATATACATAACGACCAATTAATATTGATGAAAGAGTCGTGCATGGAATATAACGCCCACTGTTGTCGGGAAACCTGGAAAAACCCTTTAGTAATATATCTAGAAAACCCCTTAGCAATATATATATATATATATATATATATATATATATATATATATATATGCGTGTGCGTGTGCGTGTGCGTGTGCGTGTGCGTGTGCGTGTGCGTGTGCGTGTGCGTGTGCGTGTGCGTGTGCGTCCTTAGCCATGTACTGCTATTGGTGTGTACGGCTAGTACCTAAATGCATAACTACAAAGACCCACCCTTACATTAGCCCACCATTTTATCTACACTTTCTGACGTTTCCTTTATCCTCTCCCCAGACAAATACACCGCTACACCGCCATCACGCGGAGTTGTACTCTCGGGGGTGACGTCAGCTGTAGCGATTGCTAAGCTTGGAACTAAATGTGCATCATGTACGAAGTGATGTGATGTGATAACCAATTAATCACTTGTTTTTTCGGTACTGATTATGTCATTCCACATTCCAGCTGACCGTATGTAACCATGACAATCGTCTGAACTAGACACGATTGACGTTGAATGCGAGGCGAGGGAGTGGTCGAGGCTGTCGTGTCAACAACTGCATCTGTCACAACCTTTTTGTAGAATTATTGTTGGATATTGTTGGATATTGATTCATCTCACCTTTCAAACTGTTTTAGTCGGCAACACTGATTGTTGTACACATTGGTGTAAGGCGCGTTTAAATGTATTTAATATTATTTATGCAAAAATAAAACAGCAAATGTGTTTTGTGGTAATCCAATGAAAGTATTTTAATTATCTGTATATGCAAGACTTTCAGTGCAGCTGCACCTAATATCGTGGTCTTATAATTGAACTTTGAAACCAAAATGTTTCCGAGACAATTCGTGTGCTTTAGATTCAATCGAAAATAAAATGTGGTTAGCAGGCTTATATCTAATTACACCATGTCCTATTGTGTGTGCCTGCGTGCGTGCGTGCGTGCGTGCGTGCGTGCGTGCGTGCGTGCGTGCGTGTGTGCGTGTGTGTGTGTGTGTGTATGTTTTATCAAAAAGTACAAAAACGTTTACAAAAACGTTTACTTTTACTCTTATGGGATTCGAGCCCGCGATCGAAACGTTAGCGTTTGGGTAGCAAGTGCCATAGAAACACGGCTAGAGAGGCGACTGTGCAGGCGTAGAGGAGACCGGGGCTAGTTGTATAGAGGGGCAAGTCGTAACAGAGTCGTTTTACGAAAACATAGCACACATATGGAGATACCATCGAGAATAGTTGGTTGGAAGTCCACCAGCAGACACACTGTCCAAAAATCGGGAGGACTGATGTATTTTTAATGACATGATTAGGCTTAACTTAGAAGTGACCTGTCTACGTCATCCGTTTAAGCCAGGCTTGTGCTATATTTATCCACGGAAAGCAAACCACATGAGCTTAATTCACTAGGGTTCGTATAAAAGCAAAAGTGTATGCTCGCTCATGATGGAATTCATTTTATTTTTGTTGTTGTCTCACTTCGTCACATACCATCATCGCATTCATCATCACCGAGAATATTTTGGAGAATGTCAGGCCCATGGCTTCCAAGCTTCAGAAGAAGAAATATATCAAGCGTACAGTATGATCGAACCAACCTGGGAACGAATGGTAACGGTGAGACAGGAGATATAAAGATGCTACACCTTTAGCCTCACTTCTTGGTCCATCCATCTCAGCACCAGTGACACCCGATCGTCCCGGCAGATGCAAAGAGCCAATGTCCCCAGCACATCCCCACAGGAGCACTATCCGCACAATCTGGCAATCCCATTTTGTGACCACCTGTCTTACAATACAACCGCTTTAACCCAGAAAGCGGGAAAGGTGTTGAGAGTATTGCTCTACTCCCTGGATTCAGTACGGGTACGGGAACTGTACAACATGTAGTGGACGGATTGATGTTCTGGGAGTCAGACATTACGGGTACGGGAACTATACAACATGTAGTGGACGGATTGATGTTCTGGGAGTCAGACATTACGGGTACGGGAACTATACAACATGTAGTGGACGGATTGATGTTCTGGGAGTCAGACATTACGGGTACGGGAACTGTACAACATGTAGTGGACGGATTGATGTTCTGGGAGTCAGACATTACGGGTACGGGAACTGTACAACATGTAGTGGACGGATTGATGTTCTGGGAGTCAGACATTACGGGTACGGGAACTGTACAACATGTAGTGGACGGATTGATGTTCTGGGAGTCAGACATTACGGGTACGGGAACTGTACAACATGTAGTGGACGGATTGATGTTCTGGGAGTCAGACATTACGGGTACGGGAACTGTACAACATGTAGTGGACGGATTGATGTTCTGGGAGTCAGACATTACGGGTACGGGAACTGTACAACATGTAGTGGACGGATTGATGTTCTGGGAGTCAGACATTACGGGTACGGGAACTGTACAACATGTAGTGGACGGATTGATGTTCTGGGAGTCAGACATTACGGGTACGGGAACTGTACAACATGTAGTGGACGGATTGATGTTCTGGGAGTCAGACATTACGGGTACGGGAACTGTACAACATGTAGTGGACGGATTGATGTTCTGGGAGTCAGATGTAGTAGTGGAGCTTCTAATATCCAGTTGATTCCAGCACACGACAACTTCTATTAACTGACTCTAGTATTTATAATTATATTGTGGTTAGAATGTTATCGCTTTTATTTTTGAGATCTCATTCAATTAGTTAACCTTTGCAGAATTTTAGCGCCAAGCCGACCTCAGTGGTTCTTTAACGTCCCACATTGAGACGGCACCGACAGTTGCGTGATCTCCGAGTTACGTGGGATACACAGTCCACAATGTTGAGAGCCAGGTTTATACACCAACTGCACCGTATCGGATGTGCGTCTTGAATTCAGAACTTTGGCATGGAAGGCGGATGTGCTAATCACTACATTTACATTTTTGGGTTTTGTAATATAAGTACACAACGTCAATTAGTTATGTCGTCCTCTTCGTCTTTCTGTGGTGTATGTATCTCACGAAACGCTTTAATCTACCAGTTTGCTCTGTTTACTTTTAGCAGAATGATTCAAATTCAGATCATGAATCGAATGGTGCGTTTTATACAGAGTAGTTTAAAATGCAACGATAGCCCTTCGGGGTATTGGTTCATATGTCTAAAAGTTTCAATTACACCTTGTCTCAGTTCAAACTTGATGCCACGACTTTCTGTAAAATTAAACCTAGCTACTTTTATTATAATATAAGGATAATATAATTATCATTCAGAAGCACTATCAGAAGGGGCTGGACGAGAAACTATTCAACACAGTTTCCTTGACAAAGGATGTGCTGAATAATATGGAGGATGCTCGTAGCACGTTTCCAAAGACGTGTTAGTCTCATTGTGTGCAAATATACTTCAATTGTAATTGAATTGTACACATTGTCGCACGAATAAATATATAGTTTTACTATATTCTACATTACCGTGTCTCTAGTTTGTAAAAATCCCGTTACAGCGCTTCGCATATTCAGTCGTTGACTTGACGGTTTCGACCGCTCCGACATCTCGCATTCCAAGTCGATCGTGTCTATTTCATATGGTTTTTATGGCTACATACGGTCAGCTGGAATTTAGAATGACATAATCAGTGCCGAAAAGAAACAAGTGATTAAGGGTTTGTCAGGGAAAAAAAATACGCCTTTTTAAGAGAAATGCTCTTAGCATCCTCCTTTATGGATAAGAATCATGGAAAATGACAAAGACTACCAACCACACACTTGAAGTCTTTCAGAACAGATGCCTTCGCAAAATACTCAAGTTATTCTGGTCTCCATTGCATAATTCCACAGAAGAACATCAACCCAGCCCATCAGATTGGAGATAAAACGACGTAGATGGCAGTGGCAGTCTTGAGAATGCCGCAGACAGCAATAGTCCGAACTGCTCTCAGATGGACTCCAGATGGAAAACGGGTGAGAGGAAGACTGAAAGAAACCTGGAGAAGAAAGATGGAGCGAGAAATGAAAGAACATAACCTGACCTGGGGGAAGCTCGAGAAAACATCAAGAGATAGACTGCAGTGGCGTGTTCTGGTGTCGGCCTCATGTGTACAGCACGAAGAGAATAAATATAGGAATGTAAGGGTGGGTCTTAGTTGCTATAAACTTAGTTACTAGCACTACAAACGAATAGCAGTACATGGCTGTATACGAAGAGCAGATTTGCAATAAGGCTTACACGCCCTTTGACTGATTCAGAGAAAAGCAAAAAAAAACTGCACTCACTGTGATTATTCATTTCTTTTTTTATTATAAAAAATAGGTGCATGGTATGTTAATTACAAAAAAAATATGCTTTTGCAAATCAGTGACTTGTTTTTCTAGTTATTTTCGTTAATTAATTATATTTGAAATGTGGAAGACATGTTATTAGTTACCGAAAATAATTAGAGAAACAAGTCGCTGATTTGGAAAAGCATGTTTTTTTATAATTAACATACCATGCACCTATCTTGTATCCAAATCCAAAAAGGAATACAAAAGATTAATCACAGTGAGTCCTACATTTTGCTGTGCGTTTCGCTGATTCAGTAATATAGAGAGTAAGCCTGTAAATCTGCTCCTCAAATAAAGCCCCCCAAAGTTGAGTCGTGCATGTGCGTCTGTGTGTGCGTGCGTGCGTGCGTGCGTGTGTATGTGTGTGTGTGCGTGCGTGCGTCTGTGTGTGCGTGCGTGTGTGTGTATGTGTGTGTGCGTGCGAGTCGTGCATGTGCGTCTGTGTGTGCGTGTGTGCGTGCGTGCGTGCGTGCGTGCGTGCGTGCGTGCGTGTAAGCCAATAAAATAACTCCATCAAAACTGAGAGTGTAGAGAAAGCAGAGGCTTTAAACGACCAATTCCAATCCAGTTGTACTAAAGAAGATCTTGTCAACATGACTTCAAAGGGAGAAAGTCCCTACATATGTACGCCAGATATTAATGTGTCATGTAAAGGGATCAAGAACCTTCTAGATAACCTACGAATAAATAAAACTCCTGGTCCAGACCGAATCCCAGTCAGAATTATCAAGGAGTATTCTAATGAAGTAGCACCAATCCTTCAATTCATCTTCAATCTCTCCTTCCACAAAGGAGGATTGGCAAACAGCAGATATATGCACCATATTAAAAAAGGGGATGGAAGTCTACCAAAAACTATCGATCAATCTCTCTGACATCTGTATGTTGTAAGCTTATGAAACATGTCCTATGTCAATCCATCATGGAACATCTAGAAAAAACAGCATCCTTGACAATGCACAATATGGTTTCCGAACTAAGCACTCGTGCGAAAGCCAGTTAATCACAACTGTTGACTTTCTAGTTAAATCTTTAGACAGCAACAAACAGACAGATGTTCTCATACTGAACTTCTCCAGGGCTTTCAGTAATGTCCCTCATCAAAGGCTTCTTCATAAACTTAAACACTGTGGTATACAGGGAAAGACCTGGCAATGGATCAGTACCTCATCAACAGTACGGGACCCATACCGTAAATGCCAAATAAACCAATTAGACTAAAATCCACCGCAGAGCTACCCGCTTTGTATTACATGATTATTCAAGAGAATCCAGTGTCATTAGGGTGTTAACCACACTCAACTGGCCAACCGTCGTGAGCAGAAAGAAAGTCGCAAGACTCTCGGTCTTCCACAAAGCACTACACCACCAAATCGCCGTCAGTTTGTCAAATTATCACAACACGTCTACTCGTCACACCAGACCAAACGGTCGCCATCACTTCATTCCCCATCAGTAAAAACATACTTATTCAAATGTAGTTTCTTTCGACGCACAGTTAATGACTGGAACTCCCTTAGCCCAGAAATATTAAACTGTGACAAAATTATAACTTTTAAATGCAGAATAGAAAATAACTTATTATTGTGTAAAAACTGTGGTCAGCATCCATTCTACTTCCATCGCTACTCTCCCCGTAGAGCCTCGCTCTCGGTCCCGTACTCCCCCAGTCCATCTCTGCAATATTAAAAAAAAAAAAAGGCATTGCCTTTTTTCAAAGATTCGTAAAACGTCACATATTTTTTCCCTAACTGAGTGCGCATGCGTCGGGGTGGTACGAGTCCGTTACATCGCTCCACACATTTCACCCAACACAACATGTTCACCGACACAACAAATGACCACAATTGGTACAACAACTCAACATAATCCACTAATCACGCAGAAACAGACAAACCAAACGACAACAAACGCAACTAATCAAAACAACGCCCTTTACCGCAACACATGAACCAAAATTTCAAAGATGGCGGACCCCCACTGCCGGCGCCGTCCGGGTGAGTTCTTTTCATTTTATCGCTAAGCATTTCATTAGTAAGCTTACTTTTCTTCAAGTCGCCACTGTTTGCATTTGGATCTAACTTTCAGAAAACCATGCTACAAAATGTATTCCAATTCAGATGTCCCTTTAGGAAACATTCGCCTCACCTAGTCCCGCATTCCACGCGGATTAATCTTGGACTAACGCAAATAATCACCGTCACTCTCCTAATAGCAACGATCATTGGAACATGCCAACGCGTATCTCGATCAAATCTCAAAATTAAACCAAAATATTATGCCCTAACTTTGAATCCCCGAATTAAATTCCCACCCAAAATCAAATTCAAATCAGACATTGTTACACATCTGTACCTCAGCAGACTGATAGCACTCTCAGGCGACATCCACCCAAACCCTGGCCCATATGGGCGCCCAATTCCAAATATTACCACTTCTCCATCTAGAAATGAGCAATCAATTTCTACCAACACCCAGTCTGACAGCTCCACGCTTAGTACCCCAACACTCCACACATCACAAAATGCAGGCTTAATTTTCGCCCCAAACCCCCAAAACACTTCAACCCCCGAACGCCACAAGAAAACCCAAGGAAACACACTTAAAGGAATTTTGATAAACACCAACAGCGTTAAAAGCATAGAAAAAGCAACCCAACTAAAGGCAATTATTCAATATACTAACCCAGACATCATATTTCTAGTTGAAACTAAATTAGATGCAAACTATGCTACATACTCTTTCCAACCACCCAACTATGAGGCCATCAGAAAGGACAGGAATGTCCATGGCGGTGGAGTCCTTATAGCCTTCCGTGACAACATTGTAGCTGAACCCCTCCAAAATTTAAACTCAAATTGTGAAATAATTTGGACAAAAATTCACTTTGCACGAAACAAATGCATATACTTTGCATCTTATTATCGACCCCCAAATGACCACTTCCAATCCCTTGAAGCTCTCCACGACTCCCTAACTAAACTATATAGATCACAAAAAACTCCCCCTAACGTAGTCATAGCTGGAGATGTTAACCTCCCTGATATCAACTGGACAAATCACCAGACCACTAACTAACTAATAACTAACGACTTTGGGCTGCAGAACATGGTAAACGACCCCACACGCATCGCTTCTGGCAACATTCTTGACCTCATACTCACCTCAAATCCCTCCATTATCATCAACACCCACACCACTCCTGGTATGAGCGATCACGAATCCGTGACCTTCAATGTCTACTTAAACCCAGTTCGCAACAAGAAACCCCCCCCACCAAGTTTATAGTTACAAATCAGCAGACTGGGACCAACTCAAAGACGACATAGACAAACTAAATCTTGAGTACTTCGACATCGACCCCAACTCACAGGATATAGACATAAACTGGACCTTTTTCCGCGAACGTCTGACTACCTTGATTAACAATAACATACCTAGACGATACACAAAAGCTAAAACCCACCTCCCCTGGATAACACGTGAACTAATTAGAATGCAGAGAAGACGAAACAAAAGCCACAAAAAGGCAAAGCAAACTGGACTAAACAGTGACTGGGAAAAATTTAAGGAACACCGAAAGCAAGCTACTAAAGCATTAGCAAAATCCTACAAAGACTATGTTAACAACCACATTGGAGACTAAATCCAAAACGATTCTGATCATTTATTAAGGCAAATAAACGAGAAAACATTGGCATCCCCACACTTCGAGTACCAACCAATAATTAATGATCGAGATAAAGCAAATGCCCTAAACAACCAATTTAGCTCTGTATTTACCCAAGAAAAGCACCCCATCCCCCAAATAGCCCCCTCTACTTACCCCAACATCCCCCTTCTCGAAATTGGCATAGATGGCGTAATAAAACAGCTGGAAAATCTAAACCAGAACAAAGCTACAGGCCCAGATGAACTCCCAGCCAGAGTCCTTAAAGAAACTGCAAAGCAGATAGCTCCCATCATCACCCAAATTTTCCAACAATCATACAACACAGGTAAACTTCCTAATGACTGGCTACAAGCATTAGTAACTCCTATACACAAAAAGAGCCATAAATCTGACCCAGCTAACTACAGACTCATATCACTAACCTGCATCCTCTGTAAAGTAATGGAACATATCATCCTAAGCAACATGTGGAAACACCTGCACAAGCATAACATCATTCTCCACTTCCAACACGGATTCCAGTCGGGACTGTCTTGTGAATCTCAAATCATTGAGACAGTCCACGACTGGATGACTGCTTGACGCAATCCTGCTTGACTTTGCCAAAGCCTTCGACAAAGTGCCTCACCTACGCTTTTATCAAAATTGACCTCCTACGGAATCACTGGAAACACTCAAAATTGGATCAAATCTTTTCTATCCAACCGCAAACAGAGAGTCTCAATTAACGGTGCCCTGTCGGACATCACAGATGTCACATCTGGTGTCCCACAGGGTTCAGTTCTAGGACCTGTCCTCTTCTTACTCTACATAAATGACATAAATTGGAACATCAAATCTTCTATACGCCTTTTTGCAGATGATAGTATTATATATCGTAAAATTTCTTCAAAAACCGACCACGAAATTCTCCAAACTGACCTAAGCCAACTCCAAACATGGTCAGACAAATGGCAAATGGAATTTAATGTATCTAAATGCGTCCACCTTCCAATAACAAACAAAACTAAACCCAGCACACACAAGTACTCGCTTTCTGGCCAGCCATTATCCACCGTATCCAGCCACTCATACCTCGGAGTAAAATTGGATTCCAAATTAACCTGGACAAATCACGTCACTGACATAACTTCAAAATCTTCGAAACGTTTAGGCATGATTAAACGAACTCTTGGCCCATGTAAACCCGAAGTTAAACAAACAGCCTACAACATGCTAATCCGGCCAAAACTTGAGTACTCTTCACCCATATGGAATCCCCACACCTTTTCACAAGTTAAAAGCCTTGAAAGAGTGCAACACTCTGCTGCCAGATTTGTTAAAAATTATTACAAACGGAACACAAATCCAGCAGATCTACTTAATGCCCTTGGATGGCCAACCCTCGAACGAAGGCGCATTATCAAACAAGCCACTACCTTCTACAAAATTCTAAACAACATTATTGAGATCACCCCCACCCCCCCTCCAGGCCTACTAACTCGCTCTCGAACCCGTGGACAATACATAGCCCCCAAGTGTCGTATAAATGCAATGGTCTTTTCATTTTATCCCAGAGCCATTCGCATATGGAATGTGATTCCACCAAAAATGACCAACATAAAAAACCCAAAATCATTTCAAGAAGCTATTATGGAACTCCCTTTCACCACACCTCCTCACCTAAACTGCCTTTAAAACACAGTGCTCATCGTAAACTTATCCATGGTGTGGGTATGGAGACTGTCTATGTGTGCATGTAGCAAGGCAGCGAAGTATCCATACACACAACCAACCTATTAAAAATGTTCGTTAAACATCCTATACATAAAATAAATAAAACTATCAGATAAAAACCATTTCAGCAACATTAATGATACTAGTCTTTTAATCGAATGTACCACCCACAGCGCATGCGCACAGTCCACCACAAACTCCTGCGTTAGCCCAAGTTTGGGCTGTTTGGAGTAAACCACTTGAGACTTGAGACTCACTTTTCGTCTGCCTCACGAGGCGCACAAGGCTTCCGCAAGAGAGCGCCACTGCTGTCGGTCGGCAGCCCGTCGGTGGTGGCGTTCCATGTCAGCCTGCTCGGTGGTGTCGTCCCATGTCAGCCTGCTCGGTGGTGTCGTCCCATGTCAGCATGTTCGGTGGTGGCGTCCCATGTCAGCCTGTCCCAGGCAGCGACACTACTTTCAAACCAACCTTAAGCTAGCTCCACGCACGTACTATTGTCTATGCTATTTTTGCCTTATCGAGAGGCTGACACCTTGATTGTCCGACTCACACACTGAATTATTTCATGCAGTTACGCTAAACTATTTTTGTAAAAAATTCGCAAAATTTTTTGTTTAATAAATTTTTCGTGTCTAAATACTATACGCAAAACAAAAAAATGGAGATGGAGATGGTTCAGGCACGTGTGCGAATGCATGTGACGCACAACTCAAAACAGCCTTGCGTTGGAGAGCAGATGGTAGAAATACTGGAGAAGAACCGAGACAAAAGAGATGAGAGCAAGCTAGCTGACATGGGACGTCACCACCGAGCAGGTTGACATGGGACGTCACCACCGAGCAGGCTGACATGGGACGTCACCACCGAGCAGGCTGACATGGGACGTCACCACAGAGCTGGCTGACATGGGACGTCACCACAGAGCTGGTTGACATGGGACGTCACCACCGAGCAGGCTGACATGGGACGTCACCACCGAGCAGGCTGACATGGGAAGTCACCACCGAGCAGGCTGACATGGGACGTCACCACAGAGCAGGTTGACATGGGACGTCACCACCGAGCAGGCTGACATGGGACGTCACCACAGAGCTGGTTGACATGGGACGTCACCACAGAGCTGGTTGACATGGGACGTCACCACCGAGCAGGCTGACATGGGACGTCACCACCGAGCAGGCTGACATGGGACGTCACCACCGAGCAGGCTGACATGGGACGTCACCACCGAGCAGGCTGACATGGGACGTCACCACAGAGCTGGCTGACATGGGACGTCACCACAGAGCTGGCTGACATGGGACGTCACCACAGAGCAGGTTGACATGGGACGTCACCACAGAGCAGGCTGACATGGGACGTCACCACCGAGCAGGCTGACATGGGACGTCACCACCGAGCAGGCTGACATGGGACGTCACCACAGAGCTGGTTGACATGGGACGTCACCACCGAGCAGGCTGACATGGGACGTCACCACAGAGCAGGTTGTCATGGGACGTCACCACCGAGCAGGCTGACATGGGACGTCACCACAGAGCAGGCTGACATGGGACGTCACCACAGAGCTGGTAGACATGGGACGTCACCACATAGCAGGTTGACATGGGACGTCACCACAGAGCAGGTTGACATGGGACGTCACCACCGAGCAGGCTGACATGGGACGTCACCACCGAGCTGGCTGACATGGGACGTCACCACAGAGCTGGTTGACATGGGACGTCACCACTGAGCAGGCTGACATGGGACGTCACCACAGAGCTGGTAGACATGGGACGTCACCACCGAGCAGGTTGACATGGGACGTCACCACAGAGCAGGTTGACATGGGACGTCACCACCGAGCAGGCTGACATGGGACGTCACCACCGAGCTGGCTGACATGGGACGTCACCACAGAGCTAGCTGACATGAGACGTCACCACCAAGCTGGCTGACATGGGACGTCACCACCGAGCAGGTTGACATGGGACGTCACCACCGAGCAGGCTGACATGGGACGTCACCACCGAGCAGGCTGACATGGGACGTCACCACCGAGCAGGCTGACATGGGACGTCACCACAGAGCAGGCTGACATGGGACGTCACCACCGGGCAGGTCGACATGGGACGTCACCACCGAGCAGGCTGACATGGGACGTCACAACAGAGCAGGCTGACATGGGACGCCACCATTTATTTATCCAGCTTCATTTTGTCGTATGAATTATTTCAATCTTAGGCAAGCGTGGAATGGCTTCGAGTTCCTGGATGTATGCAAAGAAAGAGACACGGTAGCTTCAAGTCATGGACCTTGGTTAATCGAGGCTATTGTCCTCAGTTTTGCCGGCGGCTCCACAAGAGCAGATGGCCAGAGATAGAGAAGAGCGCGACGAACTGGAGACGGCAGCTGTCGCCGTTGCTAGGGCGGCTTTACCTTTATACAGCGTCTTATATATTATGCAAGACGATATTTGACAGGCATCGTCTAAATGTCGCTAAATGGACACGACACACCGACAACTGCAGAAAAGCGTGAGAGGAAAGACTGAATTTAATGAAAGCTCACATACTCATGTGAAGGAATCTGTACAGTCGTGTGTACAGTCGTGTGTACAGTCGTTTGCTTAGTGCACATTGTGTACATTCGTCTATTTAGCGTACATTGTGACGTGTTGGCATGGGTTATATAAGATTGGCAATATGATCGAAGGGACACACACACACACACACACACACACACACACACACACACACACACACACACACACACACACACACACACACACACACACACACACACACACACACACACACACACACACACACACACACACACACACACACACACACACACACACACACACACACACACACACACACACACACTCACACACACACACACACACACACACACACACACACACACCCACACACACACCCACACACACACACACACACACACACACACACACACACACACACACACACACACACACACACACCCACACACACACCCACACACACACACACACACACACACACACACACACACCCACATACACATACACATACACATACACACACACACACACACACACACACACACACACACACACACACACACACACACACACATACACCCACATACACATACACATACACATACACACACATACACACACATACACACACGCGCGCACGCACGCACGCACACACACATATATACATACATATTTACATATATATATATATATATATATATATATATATATATATATATATATATATACGTCTGTATCCGATTCTTGTCGACTTGTCATATGTCAAAGGTAATCTTGACGGTCTGATCACGGACAAGGAAGACGACTATTATTTTGATTAAACCTCCTTGTTTCTATTCAACAGCTGACTCATTATGTCCTATCATCGTACTTCTGCTTCGAGATCGGCGGGTCTCAACCGCCTGGCATAGCAGTTTCAAAAGCCTGACATCGTTTTTACAACGGCCTGACATAGTTTCAACGGCCTGGCATCGCTGTTTCAACGGCCTGGCATGGCTGTTTCAACGGCCTGGCATGGCTGTTTCAACGGCCTGGCATTGTTGCTGCCGTCGCTGGCTATGTACGTCTCCCACGGCCTACTTGAATGCGTTTTCTGCCAGCGGCACTAACTCATTAATCATCGCATCTTGTAATTCAGATTGATGTCGAAGCACCCAGCCAGTAGGCAATGGCTGAGCCTGCGAAGCGGAGCCACAGAGCCGATAAAACGTTGTCAATAGCGCCTCACTCACTCTGTCATGTAACTGTGTAGTCAAATAATCACGTTTAGTGCAAATGAAAAAATGCTGACAATCAAATCGCGCGTGCATTACAGCGCTCTTCTCCTCTGTCAGACTACAAATGTATCGGTTATGTGAAATAATAAAGCATGGCGTATGTTAAATATAAACCAGGTAATTGGCATTCAGTACGATTTCGGTCCGAACATATAGTGGCTCACGTACATTTAATGTAGTACAAGATGATGTTGTGAGACACAAACAAACGGTGTAGTGGTACACGTGTAGTTATTGTACAAGATGATGTAGTGGCACACGCTCAGTTATTGTACAAGACGATGTAGTGGCACACGTGCAGTTATTGTACAAGACGATGTATTTCAATACTACAGTTATCGTACGAGACGACGTAGTGGCACACGTACATTTATTGTATAAGACGATGTAGCGGCACACATAGAGTTATTGTACAAGACGACGAAGTGGCACACCGTGACACGTACAGCTATTGTACAAGACGATGTACCGGCACAAGTTATTGTACAAGACGATGATGTGGTACAAAGTGACACTTACAACTATTGAACAAGACGATGTAGTGACACTTACAACTATTGTACAAGACGATGTAGTGACACATCGTGACACGTACAGCTATTGTATAAGACAATGTTGTGGCACACCGTGTCACGTACAGCTATTGAACAAGACAATGTCGTGGCAAACATAGATTTATTGTGTGAGACGATGTAATAGCCATGTGCAGTTATTGTACAAGGCGGTGCAGTGGTACACTTACAGTTATTGCACAAGGCGGTGCAGTGGTACACTTACAGTTATTGCACAAGGCGGTGCAGTGGTACACTTACAGTTATTGCACAAGGCGGTGCAGTGGTACACTTACAGTTATTGCACAAGGCGGTGCAGTGGTACACTTACAGTTATTGCACAAGGCGGTGCAGTGGTACACTTACAGTTATTGCACAAGGCGGTGCAGTGGTACACTTACAGTTATTGCACAAGGCGGTGCAGTGGTTCACTTACAGTTATTGCACAAGGCGGTGCAGTGGTACACTTATATTTATTGCACAAGGCGGTGCAGTGGTACACTTACAGTTATTGCACAAGGCGGTGCAGTGGTACACTTACAGTTATTGCACAAGGCGGTGCAGTGGTACACTTACAGTTATTGTACAAGGCGGTGCAGTGGTACACTTACAGTTATTGCACAAGGCGGTGCAGTGGTACACTTACAGTTATTGCACAAGGCGGTGCAGTGGTACACTTACAGTTATTGCACAAGGCGGTGCAGTGGTTCACTTACAGTTATTGCACAAGGCGGTGCAGTGGTACACTTACATTTATTGCACAAGGCGGTGCAGTGGTACACTTACAGTTATTGTACAAGGCGGTGCAGTGGTACACTTACAGTTATTGTACAAGGCGGTGCAGTGGTACACTTACAGTTATTGTACAAGGCGGTGCAGTGGTACACTTACAGTTATTGCACAAGGCGGTGCAGTGTTACACTTACAGTTATTGCACAAGGCGGTGCAGTGGTACACTTACAGTTATTGTACAAGGCGGTGCAGTGGCACACTTACAGTTATTGCACAAGGCGGTGCAGTGGTACACTTACAGTTATTGCACAAGGCGGTGCAGTGGTACACTTACAATTATTGTACAAGGCGGTGCAGTGGTATACTTACAGTTATTGCACAAGGCGGTGCAGTGGTACACTTACAGTTATTGTACAAGGCGGTGCAGTGGTACACTTACAGTTATTGTACAAGGCGGTGCAGTGGTACACTTACAGTTATTGTACAAGGCGGTGCAGTGGTACACTTACAGTTATTGCACAAGGCGGTGCAGTGGTACACTTACAGTTATTGCACAAGACGATGTAGTGACATACGTAGAGTCTTTGTACGAGACGATGTAGTGACACACGTGTAATTAAACAGTCTACACATCCCGTCTCATGTGCGAGCTACACTGCCTGGTTTACATCAATACTTTATCGCGGGTTGCTAGCACAGACTATCAACGTTGGTCGGCATAGCAGGATTAACGGATTAACTGGGAAAACTCACTCTTGATTTATTAATAACTTTGACGACAGTGGCAACGTGATTGCATCTTTCAATCGTTATCACTATTGTTGAAGCCGCAATCATTTCTAATCCCTGCACAATTGCTATATAATTGCTGTTTTGCCATGTTTTCATGACATATGCTTGTATACGAAGCATAGATCGTAATTCAAACATATCACGTGTAATACTGAAATCGGCAGAAAAGCTACATTTGCATAACAACATCGAGAACAATAACGCATCACTGACACTTTGGCCGGAAGAACTATTAGTCATTCTATGTATGTGCGTGCGTGCGTGCGTGCGTGCGTGCGTGCGTTAATGTGTATGTGTGTATGTGTATGTACGTATGTATGTACGTAGGTACGTACGCACGTACGTACATATGTATGTATGTATGTATGTATGCATGTATGTATGTATATATGTATGAATGTATGTATGTATGTATGTATGTATGTACGTGGGTACGTACGCACGTACGTATGTACGTATATATGTATGTATGTATGTATGCATGCATGCATGTATGTACGTACGTATGCATGTATGCATGTATGTATACATGCATGCATGCATGCATGCATGTATGATTGTATTGATGCATGTATGTATGTATGCATGTATATATGTACGCATGCATGCATGCATGCATGTATGTATGTATGTATGTATGTATGTATGTATGTATGTATGTATGTATGTATGTATGTATGTGTGCATGTGTGTATGTATGTCATTTATATTAGTTATCTTAGTATATGTCACTATATAAATCACTTTAGTTTACGTCACTTATACAGTTCGTCTTACCAAATGTCACCTCCATAAATCTTCTGAGCACACGTCAATCATTCACGTTACCTTGGTGTGTGCGACTTGTGCAAGTTACTTTAGTATATGTCATTTATACACATTACTTTAGTGTATGTCTCTCATTCAAGTTACCTTGGTGTATGTCATTCATATACATTGCCTTGGTGTATGTCATTCATATACATTGCCTTGGTGTATGTCTTACATACAAGTTAACTTAGTATATGTAACGTATATAAGTTATATTTGTGTATGTCACTTTATAAGTTATATTTGTGTATGTCACTTATATAAGTTATTTTTGTGTGTGTCACTTAAATAAGTCATCCTAACGAATGTCAATAATATAATATATGTTAGCGTGTGTCATATGCATTTTCTTTGCGTGTATTGAAGCCATTGACGCAGGTGAATGCCAATTTCTCTGAATTTAGCATACAGCTGACACAAACTGAACATCACAATTTAATTTACAAAATAATTATACAAAGCAATATTATCGTTATCCATGCTGGTGTACTCATGCTGGTGTGCTCGTGCTGGTGTGCTCATGCTGGTGTGCTCATGCTGGTGTACTCATGCTGGTGTGCTCGTGCTGGTGTGCTCATGCTGGTGTACTCATGCTGGTGTGCTCATGCTGGTGTGCTCATGCTGGTGTGCTCATGCTGGTGTGCTCATGCTGGTGTGCTCATGCTGGTGTGCTCATGCTGGTGTGCTCGTGCTGATGTGCTCGTGCTGGTGTGCTCGTGCTGGTGTGCTCGTGCTGGTGTGCTCGTGCTGGTGTGCTCATGCTGGTGTGCTCATGCGTAGCATAAACATAGATACAGAACTGAGAGACAGCAGCTCCGTTACAGTTCCATTACTGTTCCATTAGTCATAAACCTTTACATTAAGGCAATCGACAGATTCCTGGATACGACCGATATAATCGGTCACCCTGACTCGCTGGTTAATCCATTCGTTTTGCGCTATTAGAATCTGGCAGGCCCATTTCACGACAGCGCAGTATTGATAATAGTAACATTAGTCGCCATTAGGTTAACGCAATGTTTGGTGTTTGTGTGTGTGTGTGTGTGTGTGTGTGTGTGTGTGTGTGTGTGTGTGTGTGTGTGTGTGTGTGTGTGTGTGTGTGTGTGTGTGTGTGTGTGTGTGTGTGTGTGTGTGTGTGTGTGTGTGTGTGTGTGTGTGTGTGTGTGTGTGTGTGTGTGTGTGTGTGTGTGTGTGTGTGTGTGTGTGTGTGTGTGTGTGTGTGTGTGTGTGTCAGGCTTGTTAACAAATGCAAATGCATTTGAATACGCATTGGAATGTTGAGCATTTGAATGCGCATTCAAACGCTTCCATAAACATTTTAACGCATTTGCATTTGCATTTGAATGTGTATCTTAAACATTTGCATTTGAATGTGTATCTTAAACATTTGCATTTGAATGCGACCCACAAACATTTGATTTGTCAAATGCACAATCAAATGTACAATCAAATCCACGCGTAATTCTTTGAATAATTATTACTGTTAGATTCACTTTCCAAGTTCACAACAAGCCATTGAAAAAGAGCTCTGTAATGAGCAGTACCCTCAGCAGATCATGAAATCATCGTCTGACCTGTGAATCCACTTTCACAACGTGCTCTTTGAAAAAGTGCTCTGTAGGTCAACTGGTCAATGCCTGAGCTGTTATTCATACAACGTGAAAAGACCAACTGGTCTAAAGGTTGATGGCTTCAGAGATTATATATTTATTGAAACAAATCAAACAATGCAGACAAATGACTCCCTTGTGTTGTGTTGGCACTGTTGGGGTGGGTTGGGGTGGCAGCTCATTGGGGGAGTAAACATTAGCAATGCCATCCCTGAATATCTACAGCCAGCGAGAGTGATTAGTGGTAGCTGTAATTATCCACCAGGTTGTCTTCCCAGTGACCCCACCAGTGGACAGTCTATTGTATTGGGTTCCCCTTCCATTCTGGGCTACCTGAAGGATTAGCCAATCATTCCCTGCCATGGTTCCCAGTAAACTGTCAATTGTCTATTCCTCCCTCCCATGTCCACCACCTATGCAGGCCTGGAACTGTGTGACCCAGTGTATGATTCTACACACATGAATGCGATGTAGTAATACTTGGTGGTTACAATAATGTACAACTGTATTTAGTAAATAAATTAATAATGTGTTTGCATACATTACGTTGTTTTTTTCTGAAAATAAGACAAATCGTTAATATAAAGCCAAAACATTTGAAATTATTTCAAATGCTTTTGTAAATGTGTAACCAAAACATTTGCATTTGCATTTGAATGCGATCCCAAAACATGTGCACTTGAATGCGCTCCTGAAAAATGCTATTAGGTTCGCATTTGCAATTGATTCAAGTGAAGCATTTGCATTTGCATTCAAATGTATTGAGTGTGCGTGCGTGCGTGCGTGCGTGCGTGCGTGCGTGCGTGCGTGCGTGCGTGCGTGCGTGCGTGCGTGCGTGCGTGCGTGCGTGCGTGTGTCAACCTAACCTCGCCAACATCAAACAGATGAAAAGCGTGTATAGAACACCTATAACTTCGTGTAGCTGTGGCGTCACAGGGGACGCCGAATTGACGCTGTAAACCTTGCTACTTATGACGCCATCGCAAACATTCCTGCCTAGCCACCACTTGCGGCGCAGTCTCGCCAGCACCCCTTTCTTTTGTAGAAGGCGTACGGCCGAGTTTAGCTTGGGCAGCAGGACTGATCCCTTCTGCACACCCAATGCATATCCTCGCGTCACGAGGAACGGGTCGAGCGTTATGAGGTCACACGGGGGTCTCATGGAGAGGTATTCTCCTATCGTGTTGGGAAGAATAAACGCGTATTTCTCGTGCCTAACTTTGTAGATTCCTTCCTGGTTCGTCCGCGTTAAGGCACCGTTCTTAAAGCGTAACATCTTGCGCCACATGATTTTGTAGACGCTGTTGTTGGACGTGCGGAAGGCGTGTTTGATGACGCCAGCGTTCAACGTGCCGAACTTGATCTCTGATTGGTTGATGAGGTCTTCGAGTGATATTATCTTTGGTTCGGCTCCTCTCGGCGGTTTCCGTAGAAGCACGGTTGCATGCACTTCCATATATGGAACAGTCATGTCAACGGCGCGCAAGCGGTGCTGGGTCGCGAACATTGGTGCAGCCGCAATGTCGATCTTCTGAAACAGGATATTGTCATATGATACAAATGATCTAAATGGCCAACACGACATTCGTGTATAAAATTTATCAGCCTGTAGTGACTATGTCAACATAATGTGTTGGACTAAACATGTCAATCACTGCAACTATTCCTCGAAAGAAACTGTCTGTCGCTGTGTCAACACATCAGACTGCTTTATGCTACGCTTGTAGTAAGTGCAATTAATCTTTACCTGTGAAGTTCAAACCTGTCCACAATCACCTCCTTAAAATGACGCCACAAATTACCACCATGCCTATTTAATAATATGCACTGTAACAGCAGCATTTCATACATTATCACCGATAGCACATAAGTTGCAAACAAAACTACATCAGTTTTACGACAACCAATCAAACAACCAATCAAACAACCAGCTCCTTTCAAGTTGCACAAATAATATTATATACAAAAACGCAATCGGCTATACTTGATATACCATGCTTTATCAGTGTGTATCAATATTCGATATACCATGCTATTTCAGTGTGTATCAATTCTCGATATACCATGCTATATCAGTGTGTATCAATACTCGATATACCATGCTATATCAGTGTGTATCAATACTCCATATACCATGCTATATCAGTGTGTATCAATATTCGATATACCATGCTATATCAGTGTGTATCAATACTCCATATACCATGCTATATCGGTGTGTATCATTACTCTGTATAATATTATTTGCTGTATCGGTGTGTATCAATACTTGATATACCATATTATACCAATGTGTGTCAATACTCGATACACCATGCTATATCAGTGTTTATCATTACTTGATATACCAAGCTCTATCAGTGTGTATCAATATTGCACAGACCAGGCTGTATCAGTGTGTATCAACACTCGATATAACATGCTTTATCAGTGCGTATCAATACTTGATATACCATGATATATCAGTGTGTAGCAATACTCGATATACCATGCTATATCAGTGTGTATCAATACTTGATATTCCATACTATGTCAATGTGTATCAATACTCGATATGCTATGCTGTATCAGTGTTTATCATTACTTGATATACCAAGCTGTATCAGTGTGTATCAATATTTCACAGACCAGGCTGTACTAGTGTGTATCAATATTCGACAGACCAGGCTGCATCAGTGTGTATCAATACTTCACAGACCAGGCTGCATCAGTGCCGCTTCCCAACTTGCAAGGGCACGAAGCAGGGTTGCGTCCTTGCACCAGCCTTGTCTGGGACATTCTTCTCCCTGCTGCTTTCTTGTGCCTTCGGCTCGTCTTCAGAAGGTGTGTTTCTTACATTCAAAGACTGATGACAAGCTGTTCAGCCTGGCCCGCCTGCGTGCGAAAATCAAAGTACGACAGGGCCAGATTAGGGAGATGCTCTTCGCTGATGATACAGCGCTAATATCGCTCACTGAAGAGGACCTCCAGAGGCTCATAGTCCAACTTGCCCAGGCGTGCATATAATTTGGCCTGACCGTAAACGTGAAAAAGACAAATGTCATGGGCCAAGAAGCTTCAGCCATCAGCATTGACGACCACACTCTGGAAGTGGTGCGGGAGTTCACCTACCAAGGGTCGGTCATCACCAGCATTGACGACCACACTCTGGAAGTGGTGCGGGAGTTCACCTACCAAGGGTCGATCATCACCAGCATTGATGACCACACTCTGGAAGTGGTGCGGGAGTTCACCTACCTAGGGTCGATCATCACCAGCATTGACGACCACACTCTGGAAGTGGTGCGGGAGTTCACCTACCTAGGATCGATCATCACCAGCATTGACGACCACACTCTGGAAGTGGTGCGGGAGTTCACCTACCAAGGGTCGGTCATCACCAGCATTGACGACCACACTCTGGAAGTGGTGCGGGAGTTCACCTACCAAGGGTCGGTCATCACCAGCATTGACGACCACACTCTGGAAGTGGTGCGGGAGTTCACCTACCTAGGGTCGATCATCACCAGCATTGACGACCACACTCTGGAAGTGGTGCGGGAGTTCACCTACCAAGGGTCGGTCATCACCAGCATTGATGACCACACTCTGGAAGTGGTGCGGGAGTTCACCTACCTAGGGTCGATCATCACCAGCATTGACGACCACACTCTGGAAGTGGTGCGGGAGTTCACCTACCAAGGGTCGGTCATCACCAGCATTGATGACCACACTCTGGAAGTGGGAGTTCACCTACCTAGGGTCGGTCATCACCAGCATTGACGACCACACTCTGGAAGTGGGAGTTCACCTAACTAGGGTCGATCATCACCAGCATTGACGACCACACTCTGGAAGTGGTGCGGGAGTTCACCTACCAAGGGTCGGTCATCACCAGCATTGATGACCACACTCTGGAAGTGGGAGTTCACCTACCTAGGGTCGGTCATCACCAGCATTGACGACCACACTCTGGAAGTGGGAGTTCACCTACCTAGGGTCGGTCATCACCAGCATTGACGACCACACTCTGGAAGTGGGAGTTCACCTACCTAGGGTCGGTCATCACCAGCATTGACGACCACACTCTGGAAGTGGGAGTTCACCTACCTAGGGTCGGTCATCACCAGCATTGACGACCACACTCTGGAAGTGGGAGTTCACCTACCTAGAGTCACGAGCAACCTCTCAATCAACATAGAGATAAATATGCGCATCGGAAAGGCAGCATGTGTCATGTCAAGGCTATCCAAGAGGGTATCGGAGGACAACATGCTCACTGAGAACTCGAACATACCAGGCTTGTGTCTTAAGCACCCTTATCTACTATAGCGCAGCGTGGACAACGTATGTGAAGAAGGAAAAGCGCCTCAACAGTTTTCACCTCCGATGCTCCAGACGCATGCTTGGCAGAAGCACACGCCAAACAAGGATGTCATTGAACGTGCGACATCCCTATCATGTTCGTCCAGTTAAGTCAGCGCCCATGGCTTAGCAATGCAGTATCGTTGTGTATCAATACTCGATATACCAGGCTGCACCATTATACCAATAATCGATACACCAGGCTGAATCGCGGTGTATCAATACTCACAATATCAGGCTGTATAAGTGTGTTTCAATACTCGACATACCAGGCTGTATAAATGTGTATCAATATTCGACATACAAGGCTGTATAAGTGTGTATCAATACTCGACATACCAGGCTGTATAAGTGTGTATCAATATTCGACATACCAGGCTGTATAAGTGTGTATCAATATTCGACATACCAGGCTGTATAAGTGTGTATCAATATTCGACATACCAGGCTGTATAAGTGTGTATCAATATTCGACATCCTAGGCTGTATAAGTGTGTATCAATACTCGACATACCAGGCTGTATAAGTGTGTATCAATATTCGACATACCAGGCTGTATAAGTGTGTATCAATACTCGACATACCAGGCTGTATAAGTGTGTATCAATATTCGACATACCAGGCTGTATAAGTGTGTTTCAATACTCGACATACCAAGGCTGTATAAGTGTGTATCAATATTCGACATACCAAGGCTGTATAAGTATGTTTCAATACTCGACATACCAAGGCTGTATAAGTGTGTATCAATACTCGACATACCAGGCTGTATAAGTGAGTATCAATATTCGACATACCAGGCTGTATAAGTGTATATCAATATTCGACATACCAAGATTGTATAAGTGTGTTTCAATACTCGATATACCAAGACTGTATAAGTGTGTTTCAATACTCGACATACCAAGGCTGTATAAGTGTGTTTCAATACTCGACATACCAAGGCTGTATAAGTGTGTATCAATACTCGACATACCAAGGCTGTATAAGTGTGTTTCAATACTCGACATACCAAGGCTGTATAAGTGTGTTTCAATACTCGACATACCAAGGCTGTATAAGTGTGTTTCAATACTCGACATACCAGGGTTCATATATCGTGTGTCAATATTCGACATACTAGACTGTATATGTGTGTGTGAATACTCAATATACCAGGACCGAACTAGGTATTCACGTCATGACGCAGCCATCGTGTACGAAATGGTGCGTGCGATGACGAAGTCAAGTCGCCAGACTCCACTGTCGGCGGGCACCATATGTTGGATTCACGTGTATCCAAGCTTTCTATGCTAGTGAACAGCAAGTACCAAAACATATGTATCTGGTGACCTAATTATTATGATTTCTGAACATCACATGATCCAAAGTTTGCATCAGCAGAAACTGCATATAGAAGCATCCCGGTGTCAGCTTCTTCCTGGGTATTGGCAGTCTCTGTTTTCTTTTGCACCCATACTACTGGTGGACTTTACTAACTCACCATCGTAGAAGCCTCCAACGACAAGGAGTGTACAAGCTGGATGTGCTGGCAGCCACTGTGATACATGAGACACCACATATTCACTGAAAACATTCAGGAGTGATTGCTTGTTAGATGGTTCTTTGAGGAATATTTTTCCATGGAGGTTCCGGGCGTTCACTAATCACCTGATAGGGCTTGTAAGCAGATTTGGATCCTGTCCGACGGTCACGTTCAGCCTCGTCACATATATCAAAGACTTCCACAACTGTGTCAGCTTTCTGAAATCCTGTTAGGAATTGCCTGAAGTATGATACTGCTAATGCTTCGAAGGAATGGAATGTGTCCCCTGTCATCACTTGAATGACAGCCATGGCATCCCTAATATACACTGTGGCTGTTGAGTTGCTTTCTATGAGTTCCAATACTCTCCCACATTGAGCTTCTAGTTGATACTCCAGTTCAGCTTTGTTTGTTTTCCTCATTGTACCATCAGCATGGAAAATGGCCGTTGGCACTGACCCTATGCAGTGGCCAAGTACGGTTTCCATGGAAACATCTTCTCTGCACTTCGCTAATGACAGGGCTCGGCTGAACACATTTCTGGACTGTTTACCGCTGTTACTTCATCACCGCCAGACTTAAAATTTCGTCTATTAGTCATGCCTCTGAAGTTGATAATGTGGTTGTATAAACTGCATTTCTCACCCTACTCGAGTGCACCAAACACAAATCTCTCCAGCTGTTCCTCCCTTGTACTTGCTATGTTGAGGAGTGCGTTGTATGCCGCATCCATCGTTGTATGCCGCGTTGTAAGTTGATGATGACTTCTGGGTTCAGACTCGAATGGTCACGTTGTTGGCAGCATGTAAGAGCACGTGCTCTTCGTCCTTCTTGAGTGTGGATGCAAGTACCTCTTTGTGACTCTTGTCTTCGCTACTTGTTGAGTGTGGGCCTTCAAGTACCTCTTTGTGGCTCTTGTCTTCGCTACTTGTTGAGTGTGGGCCTTCAAGTACCTCTTTGTGGCTCTTGTCTTCGCTACTTGTTCACAAGCCACTTCTTTCTCGCATTGCCTTTGCATATTCGCTAATGACGTGCCTCGACAGCGTCCACCTAATGAGAGCTGGCTTCTTTCTGGTCAGTCCTACTATGCCTCTGCTAATCTTTGAATCTTTAATGGCGGTTTTCTCTGTGTCGATCCAGATCCGATTGAAACAGACAGGAATTTGACGAATTACAAATTCTCCCGCGTCAATGGCATTTTGAACTTCCTGAGTTTCAGCATATCAAGGATGTAGACTGGAGTCCACCTGGCATAGTTCGGTCTGTTTGCAGCAAAGAAATACGGAACCATGGCTTGTGTGTGTCAGTAGGTGAAGGCCCCAGTTTCCTTCTCGCTCTGCATGAATATTCAAAAGATGGATCTGTAGAGCATAAAGTAGCTGATCCCAGAATTTGAATGTAGGTGACTGGTCACATCCCCATGCCTGGAATTCTTCCAGCTGTGGCACTGAGTGCTGGATTAGGATGTCATCAAATTCTTGCATGAATGTTGTGTCCAAGGACACAGACTTGTATGCTTGCTGAGCATCTGCCAACCTTTCCCTGACAATTGGTGAAACTATATGCGCTCCTTTACTCTTATCGCACTATGCCACAAATGCAGAAAGCTTCAGAGCATTCAAAGCCTCATAGATGAGTATTAGGCCTCTTACAGCCCGGCTGAACTGTTTGCCAGCAAGCATTTGGTCTGCAGTGGAAGCGGTGTAAATACCATAATCAACAAGAAAGTCCAGCAAGGCAGCATTGCCCCAAAATTTTACTATGCATGCAATGAAGCAAGACTATCTGTGGAAATCTCCCATTCGTATGACATGGCCACCAAGTTCTTCAGGCAAAGTCCATTTCACTTGGTGAGCAGCAACGTAGAACTGCTGATCTATGGTTTGAACAGCATTATAGTGTACACAGTGGTCGTGTCGGCGAGTTTGGCATCAACGATTGGCGCATATGCAACAGCTGTGTAGCTAGTTTTCTTTGGGAAGAGCTTGTGGTTGAATCCAGACCAAAATGGAATTACCTAATTTGGAGTAATGATGGTTTAATTTGGCACTGGTAACACACCACGAGGCACTAGTCTAAGGAGACACCAGGCGAGGTCTGGAACAGGATTCATGCCCGTCTTACATGAGTTCAACTTCTCAAGAACATTCTCTCTTCGAACTGTATCTTTGGTTTCTCGAATGCTACATATTGCATATGATACTTTGACATATGATACTTTGACATATGATACTTTGACATATGATACTTTGACATATGATACTTTGACATATGATACTTTGACATATGATACTTTGACTGCTCACAAAGAGGAAGTGACTTCGACTTGCCATGCTTTATTGATATCTTCCTTGTTGCTGGACTATCTGTAGACTGTTCTTGGAATATCACCGTAGCCATCAAGTGAAATGTATTCTTCCCACCTACCGTTTCGGCATTGATATTAACATTGTCATCTCCTTCGTGGATGAGGTATCCACCATCGGTAATTGATATTAACATTGTCATCTCCTTCGTGGATGAGGTATCCACCATCGGTAATTGATATTAACATTGTCATCTCCTTCGTGGATGAGGTATCCACCATCGGTAATTGATATTAACATTGTCATCTCCTTCGTGGATGAGGTATCCACCATCGGTAATTGATATTAACATTGTCATCTCCTTCGTGGATGAGGTATCCACCATCGGTAATTGATATTAACATTGTCATCTCCTTCGTGGATGAGGTATCCACCATCGGTAATTGACACAATGCTATTGTGAACACAAACACCTTCTTGAAGTGAGTCTATTTCTATTTCTGCAGATCTGGTCATGAATCGCCTCAGGTCGTCATAGCTCATACAAACACTATGAAGATGTAAAGTGTCAATCAAATAACGGGATCCAAACTCGTTTAGCAGTTGTGCAGCAAGGCCCATATGCAGGTGTAATGACTTTAGAACAGTTGAACACCATGTATTCAGCAAAAGAGATACACTTCCCACGAATGGCCTCTGCAGTCGAACAATCAGTGCTCATAGAGTCGTATGTCTCTGTGTTGGTCAACCAAAGAATTAACGTTTGGAGCATATGGGGTACAAAGGCAGGTGACCTCGCATGGTGTTGGGTAGTGATCTGATGGTTCAATTTGACTATCTAAGCCCTCAGAATGGACATAACATTGTACAGGATGGCTTGCTCTGTAGAGACGGGTTCATCATACTCGTCGGACAGATCACCTGCAAGGTCCAGCGAAAGAGATGACTTGAGTTCCTACTTCAGACTACCAGCAGCCAGGATAGCATCACCCAATGTTATGGTGCTGCACAAAACTATAGTAGACTGGCTTTGTCTGTGTTGTGCAACAAATTAAACTGCGGACCTATAGTGTTTTTCAAGCTGTGGAACATGTGCTCTTTCTTATGGTCATATTAGTGATGCATGTTTGTTGAGAACCAGAGTACCCTGGTGTTTCTGGTCTTGGCAGTACCTTGGTGCGTTCCACATTTGTTTTGCTTGTGTATTTATGGAAACAACTCCTGTGGTATAGCCATTGTGGCACGTCTTCAAGGAAACTCATCTAGTAGACGGTGAAAAACTTCGTCTCTTCTGGTTTCCGCAGCCTCTAACACTGATTTCTGTCCAGCACTCAATGCTTTTGAAAATTTTACATTGCTCACGGTTCCCAGGCAAATGATACATTTTGAAAAATGTATTAACTGTCGTCGTCTCTTCTCTTCTCTCGTTAAATTTAGTGGCTTGACGCCATTATAACAAAGGTATTTCTATTATCGCTCATGATGGTCCAATGTGAAAACTGATTTTACACGCCGAATACAATATTACATTGCTGTATTATGTCATCTTATATTGGAGGTTGACTTGACTTCCGGCTACTTGGACTTGGTGCAGCGACTTGAATTTGGTGTAGATCATTTACAGAAAAACGCGGTATATCAAATAGAATAAGTATTACTATTGAATATATATTATACACAAACGTATTGTAGACATATATTAGGAAACAGGTTTTGTTAATTATTAGTCAGAGGGAGTATTTTAGAGTAAGTTAGTTTCGGATTCTGTCAGGGAATTCAGCGAGCGTTAATAGGATTGTTTACTATTCGAAAATTGAGATAGCATAGTGAATACTCAGTAACATTGGAATATTGTTTAGAATAAGTATTAGTATTATACATATATTGTTCACCAACTTTTTGTAGACATATATTAAGAAACCGTTTTTGTTAACAGAGGTAGTATTTTTTCCCGGATTCAAACTCAACGAGCGATAAAAGGTAGTTTGTTTACAGGTCGTGAATTCGACCCGTGCATCGAGCTATCGTTTACATTGGCTAATATATATATAAGATAAAGTGATTTATTTACTTAAATTACATACATAAGGTAATATCTGGCATAGTGGTAGTAAACGTTTTCGGTAAAAAGGAATTAACAGCAGGATTTTAGCGTAAATTAGTACACACTGACTTCGTTGTTTTGTTACACAGTGTTCTCCGTATTCGCTAGGTGGCAGGTTTTTTTTTCTCATGCGAGGTTAATAGAAGACACAGTTAGCAAGTATATTAGACTAAAGTGTTCTTTTGATAAAAAAAACAGCCTTATTCAAGGCTAACGTAGCAAACTAATTAAAACTAAATTGTATGATGGCGCCGTGCAAACGGCAGTTAAAGGTCACAAGGCACTTAATTTGTGGCAGTTGCAGTAACTGGGTGGACTTCGTCAAGTCTGGGTGCGAGAAGTCCTGGGCTGAGGTCCAGGCAGATAGTTTTAGTTTTGAGTGTAGGGGATGTACGAAGATGAAGGAACTAGAGGTGGAGTTGGAAGAGCTGAGGCTGCTCGTTGTGGCAATGGTGGGAAGGGAACAGGGGGGTTGTGCCAGTAGTTCCGGTGGGGGAACAGTAGATGATAAAGTGGGGAAAGACACAAGAGATGCTAGGGAGAGCCCACCGCAGCGTGGGAGGAAGCTGAGAGGAGGGAAGGTGACAGGTCGTAGGGAGACAGGACGTAAGGAGACGGGAGGGAAGGGGTCTGGACAGAATGTGATGGAGGGGATCGAACGGAAGAGTTATTCTGCAGCAGTGATAGAGGGGGTGAGGAAGAGAGCGAGGGTGTTTGTGGGGGATTCGATAGTTAGGAAGACCGACAGAGTCTTAAACAAGGGAGATGATGTGGTGGTCTGCTTGCCTGGAGCCAAAATAGAGGCGATAACTGAGAGGGTAAAAACATCGTAGGGTCGGGTAAGGGTGGATCTGTTTTAGTACACGTAGGGACAAATAACGTAGAGAGAGAGGGTACAACTGCCATAGTTAGGAAACATAGGCAGTTGGTCAGAACACTAGAACAGACGCGGGTTGAGCAGGTAATACTGTCAGGGATTTTACCTGTAATGGGCAGGAGGGGTCACAAATATCGAAATTGTCGGGGGATGGCAATTAACATGTTAGACCAGAAGCTATGTAGGGAAGAGGAAGTTGGATTTGTGGATTTATGGGGAAGTTTTGTTGGGAGGGCTGATATGTACATGAAGGATGGGCTTCATTTAAGTGGAAAGGGGGCGGCAGTATTCGCGGACAAACTTTCAGCAGCAGTAGATAGTGACCTGGGTACAGTGACAAATATTTTTGGAAGTAAACATTCTTTAAACTAGAAGTGCAGGGGGGTTACCTAGAGGTGTCTCAAGCAGAACAAGAGGCCACTAGCACAGATAAACCAATATCATATCATCCGAAAAACATCTCTGAAAAAGGTTATAGATGCGTATGTTTAAATGCAAGGAGCATAGTAAATAAGAAAAACGAATTAAACATTATGGTAGAAGATATTGACCCTCACATAATTGGTATAACTGAATCATGGGCCAACATAGGTATAACAGATGCTGAATTAGGACTGACAGGATATGTAATGTTTAGGAAAGATCGAATAGGAAGAAGGGGCGGGGGAGTTATTTTATATGTTAAAGAATCTATTCAGGCCTATGAAATAAAACTAGAAAGGGAAGCAGATTGCGATGAAGCGTTTTGGTGCAAAATTGTTTCAGGAAATTCAAAATTAACTATTGGATTAGTTTACCGAAGTCCAAACATTATCGAAGAGGACAACACAAAAATACGCTATAAAGGAAGTTAGTAAAGGTGAATGTATCATAATGGGAGATTTTAACCATGGACACATACAATGGAATTCTCTAGAGAGCACAGGGATTGAGGACCAACAATTTCTATTTTTAATCCAAGAAAGCTTTCTTACTCAGCACGTACTAGAACCAACCAGGGGAGAAAATGTATTAGATATAGTTTTGTCGTCACAAAAAGAATTAGTGGACAATGTAAACAATATTTGAACCATTGGGTAATAGTGACCATAATCAAATACATTTTGACATCAATGTAAAATCAGAAAGTAAAAATAAGAAAACGTACAAGAGAAACTTCCACAAAGGTAACTACAAAGATATGAGAAAATACTTAGCAAAGCTAGATTGGAATAACATGCTGATGAATAAGACCGCAATTGAATGTTGGAATATTCTAAAATATGAAATTGAGAGTATCATCGATAAATTTATTCCCTTCCAAAAACAAGGAAAACGGTGTAGAAAGAAACACTTGTCAAAAGAGGCTATTAGAAAAATAATGCTAAAACAAACTATGTGGAGGGTTTATAGGCGTACCAGAAAGGACGAAGACTATGCAAAATACAAAGAGGCACTTAATGCAGCTACAACTGAAATCAGACAATCTAAAAGAAGCTATGAGCAAAAACTAGCATGTAACATAAAAAATGACAGCAATAGTTTTTATGCATATGTCAGGAGTAAACAAAACGTACAAGACAAGGTTGGACCTCTAGAAGACAGTGCTGGAAATATAATATCACAGGGGCTTTTAATAGCGGAAGACCTAAATGGTTACTTCAGTTCAGTGTTTACCAAAGAAGATATTAGTTCATTACCAGTTGCTGATGCTAAATTTCAGGGGGCTAAATCTGACTATTTAGGTCCGTTAGTTGTAACTCCAGAATTGGTAGCTAAGAAAATAAAGGCAATGAAGGATAACAAATCACCGGGAGTGAAACGGATTCCTCCAAAATTACTAATGGAAACAGTAGAACAAATCAGTATACCACTTGCAAGAGTATTCAACTTGTCATTAAAAGAGGGAGTTGTTCCGTTTGAATGGAAAGAAGCAAACATCATACCATTATTTAAAAATGGTTCGAGAAATAAGTCAGAGAATTACAGACCAGTGAGTTTAACGTCAGTGATTTGTAAATTATTAGAAAGGTTAATTAAAGACCATATGGTGGACTTCCTCTTTAAGCATTAATTATTAAATTCATCTCAACATTGATTCCTTAAAGCGAGGTCATGCTTAACAAATATGTTATGTTTTTTGGAAGAAATCACTAAGTGGATAGACGTTGGATCGCCAGTAGATATTATCTACTTAGATTTTCAGAAAGCTTTTGACAAAGTGCCACATCAAAGATTACTTCTTAAATTAAAAGCCCATGGTATCGGGGATAGCATAACTGACTGGATAGAACAATGGCTGACTGACAGAAGACAACGAGTTGTAGTAGATGGAGAAGTTTCAAATTGGAAATCGGTTTTGAGTGGGGTACCTCAAGGATCAGTATTAGGACCTATATTATTCTTAATTTATATCAATGACTTGGACGACAGTATAACAAGTAACGTACTGAAATTTGCGGATGACACAAAATTGTTTAGAAAGGTTAATACTGATGGTGATAAACAACATTTACAAAACGATCTAGACAGATTAGTGAAATGGTCTGAGAAATGGCAGATGTTGTTCAATTTTGGGAAATGTAAATGCCTACATTCAGGACATAGGAACTTGAATGTAAACTATAAAATGGGAGATACTGTTCTGGGTACTACTGTAAAAGAAAAGGACTTAGGAGTTACAATAAGCGCTGATATGAAAGTTTCAGAGCAGTGTGGTATTGCAGCTTCAAAGGGTAATCAAATTCTTGGATTGATTAGAAGAAACATAACATACAAGGGAAAAAAGTTAATTATACCTCTTTATAAAGCAATAGTTAGACCTCATTTAGAATACTGTATACAAGCATGGAGACCATATCGTAAGAAGGATATAGATACGCTTGAACGCATACAAAGGAGAGCAACTAAAATGATTCCAGAACTGAGAGACCTTAGTTATGAAGAACGCCTGAAAGAATGTGGTTTAACAACTCTAGAGACAAGGATGTTAAGAGGAGATCAGATTGAAGTTTTTAAGATATTGAATGGGTATGAAAATATTGATAGAAATATGTTTTTCTCACTCAAGAAGGATAGCAGAACTAGAGGACATGAGGTAAAATTAGTAAAGGATCAATGTAGATTGGACATCAGGAAGCACTCGTTCCCACAGAGGACAATAAATGAATGGAACAAATTGTCTACAGATTGTGTAACTGCTAGCAGCGTGAATATGTTTAAAAACAAGGTTGACACATATCTCAGGAGGGCGGGCTATAAATAGATGAACATTGTTGGACTCTCGATAAGCCAATGGCTTCCTTGTCCACTTGCCATCTGGGCCTTTGGCTTGGATGGCAAATCTTGTTAAGGTGTTTGTTGAAAGAGCCGTTGCCTTAAACATCATTACGTTAGGTTAGATTCAGGCAAATTCAAACTTACCAACCTTAGCCTAAGTCAAGCAAACATCGGGGAAACTACCTTTCGATCTCACGATTGGCAGGTATAGCCTAATCGTGGATTCTCCCGCTGAAAATGGGAACTTCGCTCTACACTTACTGCACCAGTTGACAACGCGACATCATAACTACCTTTGACAGTGAGCTTTCACCTTTAAGCTTTGTAATGATGCATAATGTGATTGTGTGTGTGTGTGTGTGTGTGTGTGTGTGTGTGTGTGTGTGTGTGTGTGTGTGTGTGTGTGTGTGTGTGTGTGTGTGTGTGTGTGTGTGTGTGTGTGTGTGTGTGTGTGTGTGTGTGTGTGTGTGTGTGTGTGTGTGTGTGTGTGTGTGTGTGTGTGTGTGTGTGTGTGTGTGTGTGTGTGTGTGTGTGTGTGTGTGTGTGTGTGTTTGTGGGGGGGCATTTAAGTCGGTTTGGTAGGTGGTGAACTCCGCTATATACGTTGTCCTTTACCGTAATATTTGCCACGGACACAAGGGGGTCTACGAATCCCCCTCAGGGGCTTTGGGGGTCGTGAGACCCCCGTGGATCCGCTGATGTTATTCAAAGACGCGTCAAAAGCAACTTACTGATCACATAGCGCGAAAAGCGGAAACTAAAAATATCAAAACGATGCAACAAAAATGTCTTGTCATCATGGATACTAAACAAATGCAAGTTATAGTATGTTTACCTTCTGCCATAGTTGACCAATCAAACCGTTCCATTCGCCGTTGGGCTGACGATAACCGTATCTCCCGTCAGGCACTTCAGCAAGGTCATACCGGAAGTTGACGATACGTGCGAGCTCCTCTAGTAAGTCTTTGATGTAGCCGTAGTATTTCATGGGGCCAGTAGCGTTGGTATGACGCGGATTTATCATCATGTACGGCTCTATCTGCAGACAGTTTGCATGCGCTCATACAGATATAACTCATTTTGATTTTGTATTTATGTTAAATATTTGGAAATTAATTAATTTCCAAGAAACATAAACAAAATGGTCATATGTGCTATGTAAGGCCGTTTCTATAATAATGTATGGCAATGCACAATGTAATGTGCTTATTCGATGGGCTTGTGTTCACAATGTAATGTGTTTATTGAATGGGATTTTGTTCAAACATTTGCACAGTATTTTTCATTGAACTTTTTTGATTAAATCACTGACAATGACACCCGTTGCTGCAACGAGGGCTGCAGACTCCCCCCAAAGTCTCCCAATATACACGATTTATGACAGCGCCAAAGTCTCACAATATACACCATTTGTGACAGTTTCAAAGTCTTCCAATATACACCATTTGTGACAGCCCCAAAGTCTCCCATATACACCATTTGTGACAGCCTCAAAGTCTCCCAATATACAACATTTGTGACAGCCCCAAAGTTCCCAATATTCACCATTTGTGACAGCCTCAAAGTCTCCCAATATACACCATATGTGACAGCCCCAAAGTTCCCAATATACACCATTTGTGACAGCCTCAAAGTCTCCCAATATACACCATTTGTGACAGCCTCAAAGTCTCCCAATAGACACCTTTTGTGACAGCCTCAAAGTTTACCAATATACACCATTTGTGACAGCCCCAAAGTCTCCCAATATACACCATTTGTAACACCCCCAAAGTCTCCCAATATACACAATTTGTGACGACAGCGACAAAGTCTCCAGTATACATTATTTGTGACAGCCTCAAAGTCTCCAGTATACATTATTTGTGATAGCCTCAAAGTCTCCAGTATACATTATTTGTGATAGCCTCAAAGTCTCCAGTATACATTATTTGTGATAGCCTCAAAGTCTCCAGTATACATTATTTGTGACAGCCTCAAAGTCTCCAGTATACATTATTTGTGATAGCCTCAAAGTCTCCAGTATACATTATTTGTGATAGCCTCAAAGTCTCCAGTATACATTATTTGTGATAGCCTCAAAGTCTCCAGTATACATTATTTGTGATAGCCTCAAAGTCTCCAGTATAAATTATTTGTGATAGCCTCAAAGTCTCCAGTATACATTATTTGTGACAGCCTCAAAGTCTCCAGTATACATTATTTGTGATAGCCCACAGTCTCCAGTATACATTATTTGTGATAGCCCACAGTCTCCCAATATACATTATTTGTGACAGCCCCAAAGTCTCCCAATATACATTATTTGTGATAGCCCACAGTCTCCCAATATACATTATTTGTGACAGCCCCAAAGTCTCCTAATATACATTATTTGTGACAGCCCCAAAGTCTCCCAATATACATCATTTGTGACAGCCTCAAAGTCTCCCAATATACATTATTTGTGATAGCCCACAGTCTCCCAATATACATTATTTGTGATAGCCCACAGTCTCCCAATATACATTATTTGTGATAGCCCACAGTCTCCCAATATACATTATTTGTGATAGCCCACAGTCTCCCAATATACATTATTTGCGATAGCCCACAGTCTCCCAATATACATTATTTGTGATAGCCCACAGTCTCCCAATATACATTATTTGTGATAGCCCACAGTCTCCCAATATACATTATTTGTGATAGCCCACAGTCTCCCAATATACATTATTTGTGATAGCCCACAGTCTCCCAATATACATTATTTGTGATAGCCCACAGTCTCCCAATATACATTATTTGTGATAGCCCACAGTCTCCCGATATACATTATTTGTGATAGCCCACAATCTCCCAATATACATTATTTGTGATAGCCCACAGTCTCCCAATATACATTATTTGTGATAGCCCACAGTCTCCCAATATACATTATTTGTGATAGCCCACAGTCTCCCAATATACATTATTTGTGATAGCCCACAGTCTCCCAATATACATTATTTGTGATAGCCCACAGTCTCCCAATATACATTATTTGTGATAGCCCACAGTCTCCCAATATACATTATTTGTGATAGCCCACAGTCTCCCAATATACATTATTTGTGATAGCCCACAGTCTCCCAATATACATTATTTGTGATAGCCCACAGTCTCCTAATATACATTATTTGTGATAGCCCACAGTCTCCCAATATACATTATTTGTGATAGCCCACAGTCTCCCAATATACATTATTTGTGATAGCCCACAGTCTCCCAATATACTTTATTTGTGATAGCCCACAGTCTCCCAATATACATTATTTGTATACGACTTACCATAACCGTTGATATTCTGACGTTGTATTTGGGATGTGGTGGCTGATGCGATGTCACATCTGTAGAAACATTGATAATTAAATAACCTATAATTAGCCGGTTAGATATATTTATAAGTAACAACAAAGACAAAGATAAAGGTAGCTAACTACTGCAAATGATCGCTACATGGGACGCATTCTTAACAAACAGAAACTATGGTTAATACTCACAATATCTTCAGGGATTTCTGAAATCCCAATCCCAAAACGAAAAAAGCATTTAGCGGCTCTTGTACACCCACGCGGTACCCAAAAGGTGTGTGCTGTATTCCTCACTTGTACACCTACACGGTGTGTATTGTGTTCCTCACTTGTACAGCCACACGGTGTATGCTGCATTCCTCACTTGTACACCCACACGGTGTGTGCTGTATTCCTCACTTGTACACCCACACAGTGTGTGCTGCATTCCTCACTTGTACACCCACACGGTGTGTGCTGTATTCCTCACTTGTACACCCACACGGTGTGTTCTGTATTCCTCACTTGTACACCCACACAGTGTGTGCTGCATTCCTCACTTGTACACCCACACGGTGTGTGCTGTATTCCTCACTTGTACACCCACACGGTGTGTGCTGTATTCCTCACTTGTACACCCACACGGTGTGTATTGTGTTCCTCACTTGTACAGCCACACGGTGTATGCTGTGTTCCTCACTTGTACACCCACACGGGGTGTGCTGTATTCCCCACTTGTACACCCACACGGTGTGTGCTGTATTCCTCACTTGTACACCCACACGGTGTATGCTGCATTCCTCACTTGTACAACCACACGGTGTATGCGTATTCCTCATTTGTACACGCACATGGTGTGTGCTGTAGTCCTCAATTGTACACACACACAGTGTATTCTGTATTCCTCACTTGTTCACCCACACGGTGTGTGCTGTATTCCTGATTTGTACACCTACACGGTATATGCTTATTACTCACTTGTACACCCACATGATGTGTGCTGTATTCCTCACTTGTACAAACTCACGGTGTATGTTTGTTGTATTCCTCACTTGTGCACCCATACTGTGTATGCTCTATTCCTCTATTGTACACCCACACGGTATGTGGTATATTCCTCACTTCTACACCCACACGGTGTATGTTGTTTTCCTTACTTGTACACCCACACTGTGTATGCTTATTCCTCACTTGTACACCCACATGGTGTGTGCTGTATTCTTCACTTGTACACCCACACAGTGTATTATGTATTCCTCACTTGTTCATCCATACGGTGTGTGCTGTATTCCTTGTACACCCACACGACACATGTACACCCACACATTGTATACTGTATTCCTTATTTGTACATCCACACAGTGTATGTTGTATTCCTCTCTAGTATACCCACACGGTGTACGCTTATTCCTCTCTTGTACATCCACACGGTGTATGCTTATTCCTCACTTGTATACCCACACAGTGTGTGCTGTATTCCTCACTTGTACACCCACACGGTGTGTGCTGTATTCCTCAATTGTACACCCACACGGTATATGGTATTTTCCTCACTTGTACACCCACATGGTATATGCTGTAATTCTCATTTGTCTTTGAACTCAGTGATCGAGCAAGCCGTCAATTCTCTCTTCTTGTATAGTTTGACCCAAATGCAATGACCATGTATAGGCAATTTTTTGCACATGCCACATTCATCCACGCTCAACTCTACTAATAAGATATAATTCAACTGTAAACGTTAACACATTTCCACACTAATACAACATGTATTAGTGGCCAATGTCAATGTTGTTTGTTTTCTTTAGCCTAATGACTAGTGCGAGCGTTTTCCGTCAAACAGGACCGTCGCAGACTCCCTAAGGACACATAGTCAGCTTCCGTCTAAGAGGACAATGGCAATGGCCCTTGGGACACGTAGACACAATCCGTCTAAAAGGACGGGGGCAGTGGCTCTAAGGACACGTAGACACATTATGTCTAACATGATGGTGGCAGTGGCTGTAAGGACACGGAGACACATTCCGTCTAACAGGATGGTGGCAGTGGCTGTAATGACACGTAGACGCCTTCTGTCTAACAGGATGGTGGCAGTGGCTGTAAGGACACGTAGACACATTCTGTCTAACATGATGGTGGCAGTGGCTCTAAGGACACGTAGACACATTCTGTCTAACAGGATGGTGGCAGTGGCTGTAAGGACACGTAGACACATTCCGTCTAACATGATGGTGGCAGTGGCTCTAAGGACACATAGACACATTCTGTCTAACAGGATGGTGGCAGTGACTGTAAGGACACGTAGACACATTCTGTCTAACAGGATGGTGGCAGTTGCTGTAAGGACACGTAGACACATTCCGTCTAACATGATGGTGGCAGTGGCTCTAAGGACACGTAGACACATTATGTCTAACAGGATGGTGGCAGTGACTGTAAGGACACGTAGACACATTCTGTCTAACAGGATGGTGGCAGTGGCTGTAAGGACACGTAGACACATTCCGTCTAACATGATGGTGGCAGTGGCTCTAAGGACACATAGACACATTCTTTCTAACAGGATGGTGGCAGTGACTGTAAGGACACGTAGACACATTCTGTCTAACAGGATGGTGGCAGTTGCTGTAAGGACACGTAGACACATTCCGTCTAACATGATGGTGGCAGTGGCTCTAAGGACACGTAGACACATTATGTCTAACAGGATGGTGGCAGTGACTGTAAGGACACGTAGACACATTCTGTCTAACAGGATGGTGGCAGTGGCTGTAAGGACACGTAGACGCCTTCCGTCTAACAGGATGGTGGCAGTGGCTGTAAGGACACGTAGACACATTCTGTCTAACAGGATGGTGGCAGTGGCTGTAAGGACACGTAGACACATTCTGTCTAACATGATGGTGGCAGTGGCTCTAAGGACACGTAGACACATTCTGTCTAACAGGATGGTGGCAGTGACTGTAAGGACACGTAGACACATTCTGTCTAACAGGATGGTGGCAGTGGCTGTAAGGACACGTAGACACATTCCGTCTAACATGATGGTGGCAGTGGCTCTAAGGACACGTAGACACATTCTGTCTAACAGGATGGTGGCAGTGACTGTAAGGACACGTAGACACATTCTGTCTAACATGATGGTGGCAGTGGCTGTAAGGACACGTAGACACATTCTGTCTAACAGGATGGTGGCAGTGGCTGTAAGGACACGTATACGCCTTCCGTCTAACAGGATGGTGGCAGTGGCTGTAAGGACACGTAGACACATTCCGTCTAACAGGATGGTGGCAGTGGCCCTAGGGACACCTAGACACTTTCCGCCTAGACGGTGGCAGTGGGAATCGATGGAACTAACGTTGAGATTGTGCGCAGATGTGTTTTCGTCCGGAATCATTAGACGATAAGTGTCGGTGGCGGATCGACTGATTTAATTCTCTTGGATGTGTCGAGTTCTCACGGAACTTACCACCTGCTGCAATCTCTCCGTCGTTCACACCAGCTGCAATCTCTCCGTCGTTCACTTCCGCTGCAATCTCTCCGTCGTTCACTCCAGCTGCAATCTCTCCGTCGTTCACTTCAGCTGCAATCTCTCCGTCGTTCACTCCCGCTGCAATCTCTCCGTCGTTCACTTCCGCTGCAATCTCTCCGTCGTTCACTCCCGCTGCAATTTCTCCGTCGTTCACTCCCGCTGCAATCTCTCTGTCGTTCACTTCCGCTGCAATCTCTCCGTCGTTCACTTCAGCTGCAATCTCTCCGTCGTTCACTTCAGCTGCAATCTCTCCGTCGTTCACTCCCGCTGCAATCTCTCCGTCGTTCACTTCCGCTGCAATCTCTCCGTCGTTCACTCCCGCTGCAATCTCTCCGTCGTTCACTCCCGCTGCAATCTCTCCGTCGTTCACTTCCGTGTAATGCATTCTTAGTATATTGCTGCGATTCGTTTGATTCACATTTCGCTGTATTCCTGTGGCAGCTGAGCGCGTTGCATTACACCCAACGAAAGGGCGAAGAACTGGAAACTAATTGGAATTTGCATTGACCAATTAAATGCATAAATAACCGAATATAGTCGAATTATTTTGGCATAGACATGCTAGGAGTCGTCAATGTGAGAACTAGTATTGTCAAATCGTTCTACACGTAAATGTTGTTGATCCTTTGTAATGCATCAACGTGTCAATCTGGGCCGGATCTAGGATTTGGGAAGAAGGTATTATTTCACAACATATTATTTGAGTGACTAGCCACTGAGCGTTAAGTGGTGTTAGATGAACAGCGGCGTGACATATTATATGAGTGACTAGCCACTGTGCGTTAAGTGGTGTTAGATGAACAGCGGCGTGACATATTATATGAGTGACTAGCCACTGTGCGTTAAGTGGTGTTAGATGAACAGCGGCGTGACATATTATATGAGTGACTAGCCACTGTGCGTTAAGTGGTGTTAGATGAACAGCGGCGTGACATATTATATGAGTGACTAGCCACTGTGCGTTAAGTGGTGTTAGATGAACAGCGGCGTGACATATGATATGAGTGACTAGCCACTGTGCGTTAAGTGGTGTTAGATGAACAGCGGCGTGACATATTATTTGAGTGACTAGCCACTGAGCGTTAAGTGGTGTTAGATGAACAGCGGCGTGACATATTATATGAGTGACTAGCCACTGTGCGTTAAGTGGTGTTAGATGAACAGCGGCGTGACATATTATATGAGTGACTAGCCACTGTGCGTTAAGTGGTGTTAGATGAACAGCGGCGTGACATATTATATGAGTGACTAGCCACTGTGCGTTAAGTGGTGTTAGATGAACAGCGGCGTGACATATTATATGAGTGACTAGCCACTGTGCGTTAAGTGGTGTTAGATGAACAGCGGCGTGACATATTTGTGTTAAAATCATCGAAAGAATTGACTTTAGTCGTTAGATCAGGTAAATATCAAAATAGTGGATATTCAAAATGGTAAACACCGTATGGGTCAATACTGATTATGGGCATGACCTCCATCCTCTCGCCAATCACATGATAAACTTACGAAATTTCACCAAGGAATAATATCGTGATTTTTCAGCATTTTGATCTTCACTTCAATAAATTGAACAAGCATTAACTAATTTAATAGTTTTATTGATGATTTAAAAAAAACTACATACAAAAGTTGCACAAACGAGCAAGCATGTTGCGGAGGATACTAGGTAGATTTGGTTTTTCGCAAACTTAATTTGAAATGAGACTAGCACAGCGATGTGGCGGGCATCTGGAGCAAAATGTGCACTGTTCAGATGTTCTCTTGTGTATACGAAGTACATCTTTGTCATGTGGAATAACTTCACATAACACATGTTCATCAAAAATGGTGGGGTTTGCAAAAAATATATAAAAACGTGGTGTATAATATGTTTTTGATTTGATAATCTTATTAAAACAACATAATGAACATACATTGTATGTATATAAAGCATAACAGTCATCATTGATTATAATTCAAAAATATACTTCTGCTGATACAATAAAATAATGTCAGTATTATTAGCGGTACTTCCCAGTCACAGGCCACTGGGATTGAAACAGAAATAGGTACTTCCCAGTTACATGCCACTGGGATTGAAATAGAAAAAGGTACTTCCCAGTTACATGCCACTGGGATTGAGACAGAACCAGGTACTTCCCAGTCACAGGCCACTGGGATTGAGACAGAACCAGGTACTTCCCAGTCACAGGCCACGGGGATTGAAACAGAAACAGGTACTTCCCAGTCACATGCCAGTGGGATTGAAGCAAAACCAGTTACTTCCCAGTCACATGCCACTGGGATTGAAACAGAACCAGGTACTTCCCAGTAACATGCTACTGGAATTGAGATATAACCAGGTACTTCCTAATCACATGCCACTGGGATTGATACAGAACCAGGTACTTCCCAGTCACATGCCACTAGGATTGAAACAGAACCAGGTTCTTCCCAGTCACATGCCACTGGGATTTAAACAGAACCAGGTACTTCCCAGTCACATGCCACTGGGATTGATACAGAACCAGGTACTTCCTATTCACATGCCACTGGGATTGATACATAAATAAATACTTCCCAGTCACATGCCACTTGGATTGATACAGAACCAGGTACTTCCTATTCACATGCCACTGGGATTGATACATAAATACATACTTCCCAATCACATGCCACTGGGAATGGAACAGTATTGATCAGGAAAAGGCACTAAGGTTGCATGGAAAACATATTGATTTTGACAACACAAAGACACACGCAATATTGGAAAATTAGCACAGGCAAATTTAGCTTTATATAAATACCACTGAGTGTCAGACAGTCCTAGTAACCCAGGGAAACGTTGGGGAAAAAGAAGGGAGGGAAGTCGTTAACCTGTTATTTCATTTTGAGAAAGTAAAAAGGGAAGGGAAACCGCTCACCTCTTATATCCCGTTGGGAAATGTAAAGAAAGGAAGACATTCCGTTTTTGAAATGCTAAAGAATGGAAGAGACCCTGCTTACCTGTCGTGCCGCCGGACGTGATGAGTGTACACAAGGCACAAACAGCCGCAGCAACACCAGCGTCAACCCTCGGCGACATTCCAACGGTAGGTGGGCTGAGTCGTCACCAACTGTATGAGTGCTAGGTCTTCCCAATTGTCTGTGGCCTGAGTCGTCAGTTGCGCGTGAAGCCACTGTCTTACACAGACCGAGTGAATTCTCTTGCGGCCTCACTCCTAGTGGCTTCCACCTTACTCAACGTATCGATCATAATTTATGTTCGCTTTAGAAAAAAAATCAGATATCACACCGGAGTCGATAAACCTGCTCGAGAATAGGTCTGCTCCAGTAGTCACAGAGGTGGTGACGTCTGTTGTTGTCACAGAGGTGTTGACGTCTGCTATAGTCACAGAGGTGGTGACGTCTGTTGTTGTCACAGAGGTGTTGACGTCTGCTATAGTCACAGAGGTGGTGACATCTGCTGTTGTCACAGAGGCGGTTACTTTAGTCACCGACGACACACTTAATGTCACACGCTCTTTGTACAATTCTCGACAACTCACTATTGTGTGAATCGTTAATTCAACCAATTCAACTTCGTCAATACATATTGATCTATATGAAGACTCTATTCGACATAACCCAGTGTACGTTGTGTTGACCACTGGTCCAGCCTAATCGCACCCCGCGTTGACTAGTCGTCCAGTCCAGACACACTCTGCGTTGACCAGTCGTCCGGCCTCCACGCACCGTCTTCCACAGTTCGCGCACCAGCTGGTGGTCCGTCCGCACACCGCTCTGTCGGCCCGTGCACTGAACAGCGTACGACTTGCCGCGAGCTGTTGGCAGCCCGCGACGTCAGTGCGGGTGTAGCTGTGTTGGTCAGCGGCAATGGTTGGCTGTGGCGTGGCGACGATTTTTATACTGACCACGCACACTGCCACATTGATCTCTCAGAGGATCGGCTGGCGTGAGGGTTCTGCCTTGTACTCTAGGCTTTAATATCTTTAGTAGAACCGCCAGTAAGACTGGTTTACCAGGTTATTCTTCAGCAACTGTTTGTCAGTGTATGGTGCCGAGACCTGCATTTTGCTTTGTTTCTCTCAATATTACAGAGAAGTATATCCCGAAAAGAGTTGGGGCCAGAACACAGCCTTGCTTCACACCATTTACAATGGGAAAGGGTCCTGATATCATTCCATCGACTTGGGCAGTTCCTTGCATATTTTCGTGCAATCATTTCATAAGATCAAGTAAGATAGGAGGACATCCAACTTTCTTGAGAATATTGAAGAGTGCTTCTAGATTCACGTTGTCGAAAGCTTTTGTGAGATCCACAAAGGCCACGTGGAGTGGCATATGTTGCTTCCTTGTTTTGTGAGAATCACAAAGGCTACGTGGAGTGGCATCTGTTGCTCCCTTGTTTTGTGAGATCCACAAAGGCCACGTGGAGTGGCATATGTTGCTCCCTTGTTTTGTGAGATCCACAAAGGCCACGTGGAGTGGCATATGTTGCTCCGTTGTTTTGTGAGATCCACAAAGACCACGTGGAGTGGCATCAGTTGCTCTCTTGTTTTGTGATATCCAGAAAGGCCACGTGGAGTGGCATATGTTGCTTCCTTGTTTTGTGAGAATCACAAAGGCCACGTGGAGTGGCATCTGTTGCTCCGTTGTTTTGTGAGATCCACAAAGACCACGTGGAGTGGCATCAGTTGCTCTCTTGTTTTGTGATATCCAGAAAGGCCACGTGGAGTGGCATCTGTTGCTTCCTTGTTTTGTGAGAATCACAAAGGCCACGTGGAGTGGCATATGTTGCTCCCTTGTTTTGTGAGATCCACAAAGGCCACGTGGAGTGGCATCTGTTGCTCCCTTGTTTTGTGAGATCCACAAAGACCACGTGGAGTGGCATCAGTTGCTCTCTTGTTTTGTGATATCCAGAAAGGCCACGTGGAGTGGCATCTGTTGCTCCGTTGCTTGTTCTTGTAGTTGCTACACACAGAAAATCATGTCTACAGTTCCTCTGCCTGAGCGGAAACCACACTGTGAGTCAGGGTACACTGTTTCGGCCAGTGTGCCAATACGTGAAAATATTTTCCCTACAACACTTAGAAGAAATATTCCTCTGTAGTGATTACAGTCACTTCTGTTGCCCTTGTTTTTGTACAGAGTTATTCTATTTGCGCCCCTCATTTCCTGTGGGACTGTGCATTCTCGCCAACACTGTAGAGTGGTGATAACAATACTTGTCTGCCAACCTTGGTCAGGTCTACAAGAATCGCATCTCTGCCCGAGGTTTTGTTATTTGACAGTCTGGCGACAACTGCCTCCATCTCTATGAACTCTGGTTCATCGTCGAGTTCTTCCATAATCTCCACGGATGACACTTTGTTAATTACAGTCGCAGTGCAGGGTCTTTCCGTGCCGTAAAAATCGAAGAAGTTTTCAATCCATCGATTCATTTGGTCAGCTCTTTTTGTTAGTGTGACGCCATCTTTCGATCTGATAGGCGCTGTTTTCTTTACTGTGGGGCCTATAGCTGTTGTCATGCCTGCATACATACTTTTCAAGTTCGCAGTTGTTGGCGCTGTCTCTATATCCTCACTTAGGCCAACATAGTATTGATTAAGTGTTTGTCTGGCAGGTCTTTGAGCTAGACTGCGAGACTCGCTGTAGCGAGCACTGGTTTTCACATTTGGCATGCTTTTGAATTCCAAAAGCGCCTTACGTTTTGCTTCAATCGCCGGTTTCATAGTATCAAGACTAGTTTCAAGTCTGGGTTGCGATGAGAGCTTACGCCAAAGGTGTCCAAGGCTGATTGATGAATGGTTTGTTTGAGAAGTTGCCGGTACTCATTTGCTTTCCCGTTTTCTTCTAATTGACCAACTCGGTGTTTCAGGGTTGTGTTTCAGGGTTGTGTTTCAGGGTTGTGTTTCAAGGTTGTGTTTCAGGGTTGTGTTTCAGGGTTGTGTTTCAGGGTTGTGTTTCAGGGTTGTGTTTCAGGGTTGTGTTGTAGTCCGCAGTAAATTGTCGAATACAAATATTGGCTATATCAACTCTGGCTTGCCCATGTTACTTTCCTCGATGGTGGAATTTCCATTCATATTGCGACGCCTAATGAGAACGAGGTCTAGATGATGCCATGTTTTGCATCTAGGATGCCTTGAGGAAACCTTGTGGTGGTCTCTGCACTGTGTGTAGGTCTTAGCGACACAGAGTTGGAATTTAGCACTCAGCTCTAGGAAATGCTGTCCGTTGTAATTTATTTTCCCAATGCCGAAAGTACCTATAGTGTCCGGCCAGGATTCTCTGTCATTGCCCACGCGAGCATTGAATTTCCCAAGTAGAATTAGCTTGTCTGATTTGGGCACATACTCAACTACTTGTGCAAGTGCTGCATAGAAGAGATCTTTGACTTCTGGTTGAGCTAGCAATAATAATCGTGGCGTGACCTTTCTCCAGAGAGATGTGCGCTGTCATAATAAGATCAGATATTGCATGTGGTCCCTCTAGCGTGCTGCATAAGGTGTTCTTCACAACAAGTCCAACGCCGTGTTGACGTTTGGAGCCAGCTGGTTTCCCTGATCAGTATATCGTATACTCAAGTTCTCTAATGGCGCCTTTCTCAAGTCGTTTTTTTGAAGTGCTGCAATATCAACTGGACTTTTGGCCAGTTCACGGTCGACGCCAGCACTTTTTCTGGAATCGTTAATCAAATCATAGTCCGGGGACATGCGAGGGGTCATAGTCCAAACATTCCACGTGCCAAGGCACAGTTTTTGTTAAATCTTTGCAGTAGGTGTGTGGGTTGCAGTCTGATAATATATCTGCACACCCAGGCAGACATATACATACTGTGGCGGGTCAGATCCTTATTGTTCGGGGGCTGCCAAGTTAGGAGCGGGCGGATACTGAACATGAGACAAACGTCTCTCCCACTGTCGGAGGTGGTCCCTGGCGTCAGGCTCTACGCCAATCGAACGGTTGACTTAGAACCGGTATCTACCATTTCCCGTGTTGTTTTTTGTCCTGTGTATCATGGACAAGCAGAGTGTTCTCTCCGTCAAAAGATGATGCAGTTAATGCCAGGGCAGTATGAAAGCGTTCCTGGTTTGCCCTTATGACTCGATGGTATGAGATTTACTTCTCTCGACCGATTCTGCTGTGCTCTGGAGGAAAGTCATGTCTGTTACGTCCAGCAACAGGTGGGTTGCAGCCTTTGGGTAAAATCCTGCTCGCAAGGCAGCGGGTTGCTAGTTGCCTATAGCTGGGACGTGGGTTAGTGACAGCAGCAGAGCATGTCCACACACCGGTGGGTCGTCACACTGCACCTCTGGAGCCCTATGCTGCTCCGAGATCCCTCGTCTAATTAGCCTTGTGCCTCACGGTGACCAATATCCGTTAGTTACCTCGGGGAGGTTATGACGAGAGCCTTGACTTAGGAAAGGCTGTTGCCCTGGCAGACAAAGCTTACACACACGCTGCTTTTCGTTTCGCTGAAGCTAGCCAACGATGGAAGCTGAAAACAGACGTGACAAGCACAACTACTCGCTTCCACACTTAACGCGTCACTGAAACCTGCACTGCAATTTCTTATTAATGTTAATTAATCTATATCTACAAAGCGAAGTGCCCTGATGCCCTGATGCCCTGATGCCCTGATGCCATGATGCCATGATGCCATGATGCCCGCCCGCCCGCCCGCCCGCCCGCCCGCCCGCCCGCCCGCCCGCCCGCCCGCCCGCCCGCCCGCCCGCCCGCCCGCCCGCCCGCCCGCCCGCCCGCCCGCCCGCCCGCCCGCCCGCCCGCCCGCCCGCCCGCCCGCCCGCCCGCCCGCCCGCCCGCCCGCCCGCCCGCCCGCCCGCCCGCCCGCCCGCCCGCCCGCCCGCCCGCCCGCCCGCCCGCCCGCCCGCCCGCCCGCCCGCCCGCCCGCCCGCCCGCCCGCCCGCCCGCCCGCCCGCCCGCCCGCCCGCCCGCCCGCCCGCCCGCCCGCCCGCCCGCCCGCCCGCCCGCCCGCCCGCCCGCCCGCCCGCCCGCCCGCCCGCCCGCCCGCCCGATCACTATCTGACAGCTGTACTGCTACACAATCGATCATTAACTGACCGCTACACTGCTACAAAATGGATTACTAACTGACCACTGAACTGCTGCACAATCGATCACTAACTGACCGCTGTACTGTTGCACAATCGATCACTATTTATCCGCTGTACTGCTAAGTAATCGATCACTAACAGGCCGCTGTACTGCTAAGTAATCGATCACTAACTGACCGCTGTACTGCTAAGCGATCGGACACTAACTGAGCGCTGACCTGCTGCACAATCAATCACTAACTGACCGCTGTTTAATGCTACACAATCGATCACTATCTGACAGCTGTATTGCTGCACAATCGATAACTAACTAACCGCTGCAGTTTGCTACAAATGCAGTCACTAACTGTCCGCTCTACTGCTATGCAATGGATCAATAACTGACCGCTGCAGTTTGTTATACCTGTGGTCACCAACTGTCCGCCCCACTACTTCACAAGTGATCACTAACTGACCGCTATTCAGCTACGCAATCGATCACTGACTGACAAGTATTATCACTTTAAAACAACAGTGCAACATACGATGCACAGTCCAAGTAACTCGTCTATACACAAGTGTTGTAAATAAATTCACAGAATGCTCAATCAATGATTTCCTAAGAACAGTTTGTACAACGGTGGATAAACGGTAGCACAAGGCAACGTGGACTGGGGATGTCAACCAGGACCACTGTATGCGAGGTTTACCACGTCCCGACCTGACCTGGTGAGTTGTGGTGATTCCCGACACGTCTATCTGCCACGATCTGTATTCAAGTAGTCCTCACGCCGTGTCGGCGTCGCGTGATCTCGACTTGTTAGTCTTATTCCCACGGAGCCAGTCGAGCAGCTGCACTTGCGGATGTTCATTTATAGCCGTACACTAAACGGCAGCTGCCCAGCTTTTATTAGAGATGTTTCCAGTTGTGGCTTACACACAGGGTTTATTTGATTTCCTGAACAATATGATCTCCACTGCGAGTTCAAGCCGCTAACCTAATTAACATGGAACGTGAACGTGACACTATGTGAACGTGGAATTACGTGAACGTGAACTTACGTGAACGTGACAGTACGTAAACGTGGACATAAGTATTCGTTGACATAAGTGAACACGAATATCGTGAGCATGGACATAAGTGAACGTAGACGTACGTCAATTTGGACACCCGTGAACGTACTTGAACGTAAACGTACGTAAATGTAGACGTACGTGAAATTAGACACAAGTGTACGTACGAGCCTGTTTTCTTGTCTTCGTCTCCCTACTGCGTCACTGCCTCCCTGTGGTGTTTGTTCCTTCCTCGTTTTCTCACTTGTTCTCTCCTGCGTCTCCACATCGACGCGCCGCCTCGACCGTCACCGCCTCCACCGTCACCGCCTCTTTTAGCCTCTTAATTACTTCCTAATTAATAATTGCTCGTTGCTTTTATTGCCGACCCTGAGCTGACCGGGCGTCGTGACGCAATTAGTGCCGGCGTCGGTCCACTTCAAAGTTGAGATGTACAATTAACGCAATCATTCTGAGCATTGCGACACCGAAACTGCAGTTGTAGTATCTCTGCACACACCCCACAACCGCGAACACACGCCCGCAAGCACGCATACGCATTTATATATATATACACATATATATATATATATATATATATATATATATATATATATATATATATATATATATATATATATATATATATATATATATATATATATATATATATATAATTTATATATATATATATATATGTGTGTGTGTGTGTGTGTGTGTGTGTGTGTGTGTGTGTGTAGGCGTGCGCATGCGTGGGCATGAATGCATGCGTGTTAGAGTGTGTGTCTGCGTGTGCGCGTATGTGTGTGTGCATGCGTGTGTTGTGTCTATATGCATACACGAATGTGCGCGCGTTTGTGTGTTTATGTATGTTTATGTGCATTCGTGCGTGCATATGCATATATCTAAATATATATATATATATATATATATATATATATATATATATATATATATATATATATACGTACGCGTATGCGCACGAATGCATATACGCACGTACACACGCAATCATTGATTGCACCCCATTGAGCAAGGTATAAGTTTTTTTTTAAATAACAATGACCGTTCTTCGTGTTTATATTGTTATTTTAGTATTTCCTTTTGCAGATTTATTTTTTATTTTGTAATTGTTACAAAGTTTCCGTTGCTTTGCTGTATTTGCAATGTTTCTCCGCCAAACAGTCTTGTTTTGTTGCATGTTTGTCGGTGTCTTTCTCACGGCCTTTGTGAAGAATGGTCCACCAAATTGGTCTTTCCATGGCAGCAGCAGCCCATGTTTCATGTGGGGTATTAGATGACTTTATATCTCGTTTTACACCACCTCTGAAGCGAAGGTGTGGTGTGCCTTCTGTTCTTCTTCTTCCAGTAGCTCGCCAATGAAGACCTATTTCAGAAGTCTGTTCTCCATCCTACATACATGTCTGTACACACGTCTTATATACATGTCTGTACATACGTCTTATATACATGTCTGTACATACGTCTTATATACATGTCTGTACATACATCCTACATACATGTCTGTACATACTTCTTATATACATGTCTGTACATACATCCTACATGCATGTCTGTACATACGTCTTAGATACATGTCTGTACATACATCCTATATACATGTCTGTACATACGTCTTACATACATGTCTGTACATACGTCTTATATACATGTCTGTACATACATCCTATATACATGTCTGTACATACATCCTATATACATGTCTGTACATACATCCTACATACATGTCTGTACATACGTCTTATATACATGTCTGTACATACATCCTACATACATGTCTGTACATACGTCTTATATACATGTCTGTACATACATCCTATATACATGTCTGTACATACGTCTTACATACATGTCTGTACATACGTCTTATATACATGTCTGTACATACATCCTATATACATGTCTGTACATACATCCTATATACATGTCTGTACATACATCCTACATACATGTCTGTACATACATCCTACATACATACATACGTCTTATATACATGTCTGTACATACATCCTATATACATGTCTGTACATACGTCTTATATACATGTCTGTACATACATCCTATATACATGTCTGTACATACATCCTACATACATGTCTGTACATACATCCTACATACATGTATGTACATACATCCTATATACATGTATGTACATACGTCTTACATACATGTCTGTACATACATCCTATATACATGTCTGTACATACATCATACATACATGTATGTACATACATCCTATATACATGTATGTACATACATCCTATATACATGTATGTACATACGTCTTACATACATGTATGTACATACATCCTACATACATGTATGTACATACGTCTTACATACATGTATGTACATACATCCTACATACATGTATGTACATACGTCTTACATACATGTATGTACATACATCCTACATACATGTATGTACATACGTCTTACATACATGTATGTACATACATCCTACATACATGTTTGTACATACATCCTACATACATGTTTGTACATACGTCTTATATACATGTCTGTACATACATCCTACATACATGTTTGTACATACATCCTACATACATGTCTGTACATACATCCTATATACATGTATGTACATACGTCTTACATACATGTATGTACATACATCCTAGATACATGTATGTACATACATCCTACATACATGTTTGTACATACATCCTACATACATGTTTGTACATACGTCTTATATACATGTATGTACATACATCCTACATACATGTTTGTACATACATCCTACATACATGTCTGTACATACATCCTACATACATGTTTGTACATACATCCTACATACATGTTTGTACATACGTCTTATATACATGTCTGTACATACATCCTACATACATGTTTGTACATACATCCTACATACATGTATGTACATACATCCTATATACATGTATGTACATACATCCTACATACATGTCTGTACATACATCCTACATACATGTCTGTACATACATCCTATATACATGTATGTACATACGTCTTACATACATGTCTGTACATACATCCTATATACATGTCGGTACATACATCCTACATACATGTATGTACATACATCCTATATACCTGTCGGTACATACATCCTACATACATGTATGTACATACATCCTATATACATGTCTGTACATACATCCTATATACATGTCTGTACATACATCCTATATACATGTATGTACATACGTCTTACATACATGTATGTACATACATCCTACATACATGTATGTACATACGTCTTACATACATGTATGTACATACATCCTACATACATGTTTGTACATATATCCTACATACATGTCTGTACATACATAGATTGCTGACGAGTGGCTGGATGCCTATGCTAGGGAAAATGTCTTTGTTTGTGATTTTGTCATGCCAACGAATGCCTATTAATAATTGGCATAAGTATTACCGTTCCGATGCATCGCATGTGGAAAGAGAATAGTGTTTCACCAGACATGTCCAGGAAAACGCCCAAGCAATGAAAAGACTTTGCCCGAACGTTTAGTCCGCCAATATTAAAAAAAAATCAGAATGTGTTTGTATCTGAGTTCGTAATGTTCACGGTGTATTCATTGGCAGCTGTGTAAACGATTGCCCGACACATTAAACGATTATGCGGTCGTCGATAACGCAATCGATTCCTAGAGTAAAGCTTGGAAATTCAGTCAGACTAGTGAGTCGAGATATTTGGGTGATGTGAGTTATTGGGCTGACGTGATTGGAGATGTGAGTTTCTGGGTTGACGTGATTGGTGATGTGAGTTACTGGGCTGACGTGATTGTCGTCGGTGACAGCAGACTGCGCCAACCGACTAGTCGTCCACTCTCGTGCAAGATGCGATCATCACGACAACTTCGACCGAAGCCGAATTTATCAGCAGAACGAGCGAGAGTCAATGGGATGGCCATTTGAAATAGAACCACCGACAATATATGCGGTTGTAGGGGTTGTGTCTATGCTGCACAAATTGTATATTATGTTGAGTAACTAATTGGAGTAACTTCTCTCACTTTAATATTGCATATTAATTGTTGCTGTGTTTAAATAAGGTACCTTTAAGTTATATTTTTACCAGATTGCTGATGCTAATAAAAACAAATTGGATTGTAATGCTTATCTTTGTCATCTTGCCCTATGTCTCCTACATGTTAATTGCATTACATAAATTAATTAATTAATTAAATATTCAATTACACAAATTTATTTATTATTTACCGTAGCCTCATATAGTAAACTAATACATGTACTTGGGTCATTTTTCTACACTTCAGGTATTCTCATTTCAGTGCAGCGCTATTCGCTCGGTATTTTATAAAATGTAATATATCACTTGATCTGCTCTTGATTTGCAGATGTTGCAGAATTATCCTCGCGATGTTCCTTAATAAAACGTCAAACAGCGCATTTGTGATTCGCCGAATGATTCCAGATGCAAACGCAACCGACATGTCATGTAATAAAGTTGTCGCATGATCAAAAGCAATAAAGTTGGCACATTTATCATCTGCTTTGGATATGCCTCGTTCTGTTGATGAACTGACGCGATCGTTGACGTCGACGGTCTGCGCCAGGCGTAGGTTCACGAGTAGACCGATTCATTTGTTGCTCGCCTTCAGACAAAATCTTGTGATACAAGTTTATTACTGGGAAGTGACAGTCGGGGATAAGTTACCACCAAAGTCTATTGTGTCACTGGGTAAGTAATACAAATTCATAGTGTCAAGGGGTACATAAACACAGGTAGTAGTGTCACGGATTAGTAATCAAAGGTCATGTTGTCACGGGGTAAGTAGCCAAATATTATAGTATCACGGGGTTAGTAATTAAAGTTCATAGTGTCACATGGTACGTAAATACAGGTAATAGTGTCACGGGGTGAGTAGCCAAAGATCACAGTGTCACGGGGTAAATAACCAAAGTGCATAGTGTCACGGGGTAAGTAATCAAAGGTCATTGTTTTACGGGGATAGTAATCAAAGTTCATAGTGTCACATGGTACGTAAATACAGGTAATAGTGTCACGGGGTGAGTATTCAAAGGTCGTAGTGTCACGGGGTAAGTAATCAAAGGTCATTGTTTTACGGGGCTAGTAATCAAAGTTCATAGTGTCACATGGTACGTAAATACAGGTAATAGTGTCACGGGGTAAGTATTCAAAGGTAATAGTGTCACTGGGTAAGTATTCAAAGGTCATAGTGTCACTGGGTAAGTATTTAAAGGTCATAGTGTCACGGAGTGAATGGATGAATAAATGTTTACTTAGGATCACAATGTATAAGAAGTGTGTGCTAAGGGCATAACAAATGCATACATAGCACATAAGATGACAAAGAACATAACACAATATACAACGTTTTTCATGTATCCATAAAAACTGCAATAAGATTCGATATACAATCAGTTGCGTCAAGTGCCTATCAAATTTGGTAGCATATTCAAAGTCTGTAGGATGCAAAGCTTTCTTGAAACGTATTTTAGATGTTGAGTTGACACTGAGTTCAGGTAATCTGTTCCATGTGGACACAACTATTTTAGATGTTGAGTTTACACAGAGTTCAGGTAATCTGTTCCATGTGGACACAACTATTTTAGATGTTGAGTTGACACTGAGTTCAGGTAATCTGTTCCATGTGGACACAACTATTTTAGATGTTGAGTTTACACTGAGTTCAGGTAATCTGTTCCATGTGGACACAACTATTTTAGATGTTGAGTTGACACTGAGTTCAGGTAATCTGTTCCATGTGGACAAAACTATTTTAGATGTTGAGTTGACACTGAGTTCAGGTAATCTGTTCCATGTGGACACAACTATTTTAGATGTTGAGTTGACACTGAGTTCAGGTAATCTGTTCCATGTGGACACAACTATTTTAGATGTTGAGTGTACACTGAGTTCAGGTAATCTGTTCCATGTGGACACAACTATTTTAGATGTTGAGTTTACACTGAGTTCAGGTAATCTGTTCCATGTGGACACAACTATTTTAGATGTTGAGTTTACACTGAGTTCAGGTAATATGTTCCATGTGGACACAACTATTTTAGATGTTGAGTTGACACTGAGTTCAGGTAATCTGTTCCATGTGGACACAACTATTTTAGATGTTGAGTTGACACTGAGTTCAGGTAATCTGTTCCATGTGGACACAACTATTTTAGATGTTGAGTTGACACTGAGTTCAGGTAATCTGTTCCATGTGGACACAACTATTTTAGATGTTGAGTTGACACTGAGTTCAGGTAATCTGTTCCATGTGGACACAACTATTTTAGATGTTGAGTTGACACTGAGTTCAGGTAATCTGTTCCATGTGGACACAACTATTTTAGATGTTGAGTTGACACTGAGTTCAGGTAATCTGTTCCATGTGGACACAACTATTTTAGATGTTGAGTTGACACTGAGTTCAGGTAATCTGTTCCATGTGGACACAACTAACAAAACTGTTTTTTTTGCTATATTAAATCTAAGGGGTGTTTATAAGCTTAAATCCGTGACCTCGAGTCGAAATAGTAGTATTTAAAACAGGGTTATTACAAGATATGAGGTTATTTTCAGCTTCATTTACATGCAAGATATTATATATAATGACAATGTCATGATAAATACGGCGGAGTTAAACACTATCTAGTTACAGATAGTCGAGTAATTTCGTAGGTAACCATGATAGTGATCGAGTTGGCAACTGCTATATACCAGGACCATGAAGAATCGTTTCACATTCTCTACCTGGTCCGCCCAAGTAGTGCTTGGCTGATACTGTGAACCGGGATTCCTGTACATGGCGGAACAATAATTCATAAGTCTTGATGAGAGCCTCAACATTAGCAGTATGAACTAAATAGATAGATATTGATTGTGTCGTAAGCTTTGCAAACAAATAGTCGAAATGTGCTGCTTAAATAAACAATGATCATCAAATGACACACCAAGATCTCGGTGCACATTAACATTGAGAAGATGCACCCCTTTCAAATGGTAAATAGTCGAGGTGTTGTTTCCAATCGTCAGTACACAACATTCATGCTCAGCTACACTGCTCGGCCCACGAATTCAATAAGGCGATCTTGCATAATGGCAGTTCGGAAACATCCGAGAACACATTGGATATGTTTGAGTCATCAGCGAAACAGCACACATTAGTGGTAGTAGTCAAATGGTCGTCAAGTAGATCATTGATATACAAAACAAATAGAAGAGGACCGGTACGTAAACCTTGCGAGACACCAGACGAGACATTACAAATGGTCGTCAAGTAGATCATTGATATACAAAACAAATAGAAGAGGACCGGTACGTAAACCTTGCGAGACACCAGACGAGACATTACAAATGGTCGTCAAGTAGATCATTGATATACAAAACAAATAGAAGAGGACCGGTACGTAAACCTTGCGAGACACCAGACGAGACATTACAAATGGTCGTCAAGTAGATCATTGATATACAAAACAAATAGAAGAGGACCGGTACGTAAACCTTGCGAGACACCAGACGAGACATTACAAATGGTCGTCAAGTAGATCATTGATATACAAAACAAATAGAAGGGGACCGGTACGTAAACCTTGCGAGACACCAGACGAGACATTACAAATGGTCGTCAAGTAGATCATTGATATACAAAACAAATAGAAGAGGACCGGTACGTAAACCTTGCGAGACACCAGACGAGACATTACAAATGGTCGTCAAGTAGATCATTGATATACAAAACAAATAGAAGAGGACCGGTACGTAAACCTTGCGAGACACCAGACGAGACATTATTTAACCAGAAAACGTTTCACGTATTTTAACTCGTTGTTTGCGATTGTTTAAGAAACTGGTGAACCATTGCATATTCAAATGCTTTAGAAAAGTTTATATACACCGTGTCAACGAACCGTTTTGTGGACATAGCCTTAACCCACAAGCACAAGTGGTAATTTATGCTGTCAGCCAACATTCGTTCAAACAAACGGCGTCTCCTTTCTTATAGACAGGAGCGATATAAGATTTCTAGAGAGAAGAACATGTACCCCTGTCGAATGACATTTTGAAAATAATATACAATGGAGTTCACAGTTCGTACGAAAGGCCGTTTAGAACAGCGGATGGAAAACCATCCAGACTAGGGCTGACTTTATTAGGCAGCCTTCACATGACTTTATTAAGCACCCTTCACATGAATTTACGCATAAGCTCTGGGGAGAAGTTAATGTTTGATAATTCGACATTTGTACCCATGTTCAGTGTAAAGGTATATCGCCCTTAAAGAACACAGACGACAGTTGTCTGTTGTCTGTTTAATACATTGACCTTATCGGTGTTACCAACTGCTAACCGATTGTGCATACCGATAGGCAGATGTTTACAATTGGACAGGCGTTTACATTTGGTTTAACAAATCTTATGTTTATGGTAGTTTGTAAAATTTCTCTTAAGCACGCACTGAGCACATCTGGAAACAAGAGTCCAGGAAAGTCGTGAGCATTATGTTTATCGTGGGACACTTGAGGGTAAGTAATAAATTGTCACAATGTCACTGGGTAAGTAACAGCAGGTCAAGGGTAAGTAACTACAGGTCACCGTGTCACGGGGTAAATAACTACACGTCCCTGCGGCCCACCCTCCGTCCCAGCGTCCTGCACTCCATGAACCGCCCACCAGTCGTGGAACGCCCACCCGTCGTGGAGCGTCCACCCGTCGTGGAGCGTCCACCCGTCGTGGAGCGTCCACCCGTCGTGGAACACTCACCCGTCGCTTCCGACGTCTATGTGATTGTACTTAAACTCTGAATACAATGGTTACTCGAAACACGTGTAAGCCCAACGAATGGTGTTAACTCGAGACACGCCAAGGAAAGACGGGTCTGTCACTAGATACACGTCAGCTCAACCGACTAGGTGGACGTAGCGCCATCCCGTCTTAGACGACCGGTGAAACGCAGGCAACAAGGGACCCAGTAAGCCGACAGTTCCCACTAAGTGCATCGGCTATTAGTGCACGAATGATGTTCCCATCTCCCTCCAGACTCAATTTAATCCGTGACACTGGCGCTTCGGCTGACCCACGGCGCCTTTGATGCAAGCATCATGTCCAAGCTCCACCGTTGTTGATTTGTCGTCTCAATCTTTGATGACCTCCAAGCCACCGCCTCTGACGTCACATACATTTATGTACGACTGTCTTAACGTGCAACTTATTCTTAGTTTATTGAACATTTTATTGGTCTTTAAAACATTTGGCAAACGCATAATTAAACATCACAGGCCGGTTATTAATGTGTTTGACGTTTCTGAAGTCGTGCGCACGATACACAACGTTCATCAATAATAGAGCATCAGTTCCGTGGTCGTGATTGCCTCAGACGACACTAATCCCGCCTGGAAGACGCCATCAAAGACTGTACAAGCTCGCTTGTAGTGTCAGCCTGAATAAAGACGCATCTTGCGTCAGCTGGAGACGAGGCTGAAGACAGGTGTTGGTCCGCCAGTGGCGGCCACAACAGACAGTCCATCCATTACAAGGCGCTAAGTATTCCCCACACGGGCCGCTACTTATTAATAGTTGCGTGCATATGAAGGTGCGTCTTATTACGATACGGCGATTGGATGATTGAAGTTTCTTCATACAACGCCGGATGGAGAGACTCGACGAACGATGACTGACAAGTTTATTCACTTCGGCACGAACGTTCTGACTTCTATCAAAGACATTCATCGGTCTTGACGCCGAGGTGCATTTGACGGTTTCCGGCGCCGGCCGCTGTCGCGTCTCGTGTCGTGAATGCCACAGCGACGTCTTTGTCATAAACCGATTACTGTAATGGCGTGTTCGATATGAATCGATCGAAAGTGAAAGACACTCGCAAACTTGCCGCGATTTGCATTTAGCAAGTGGACTGATTTAGAGGGTCGTGTGTCAAAGCGCAAGCGTTCATGCCTGTGGAAAGTTGTGCTTGCTCGCGTGTGCAGGTGTTCTCCTGTCTGCAAGCTTGTTATTTCAATACCCTACTGGGATAGACTCCTATTTTGCATTAACCCACTAAGACATTTGAGTTTGAGTTGCCCAAGTACAAACCACGGACTCGATGACGTTTGGCTATTGTTTGTTGCACTCGTCAGACAGCGTCTCACGAGAGAAAACAATCGCCATGAATTATTAGTATTGACGGCTAAAGATGCATTGTTATGTATGCAGGTGATTTGATGGTTAAACGTATCAATGAATCATCCGTGGCATTGTTTCTTGAACCGTCTCGTGCGTTCTGGATTCCGTTTGCGCACGCATGGCACAGTGATTAGAATGTAGCCTAACATTGATGTATAACAACACACTAATCATCGTGTTGAAGACGCCATTTGGCCCGACTAGATCATTTGTTTCACTACTTAGTCAACATAAGCCAAAGCTTCCGCTGTCTGTCAGTATCTAAATATGTTTATGGCAACAGTTTGCCAATGCAAATGGACATTGCCATAGTCTTTAAGATCTGCTTTGGTGACATCTTTATACATCAGCTTAGATTTGCTTACTCCCCATAGAGAGTGACTTCCGGGGACGGTCAATGGACATCCGTTGGACGTGCCCAAGCCATAGTAGTCGCCCAAATGAATGCTGCTCAGATGTTTTGACTAGTAGCGTTGCAGAATCTGTTGGTGTCTGCCATTTCATGCTAAGGACCAGACTCTTGCAGCGTGCGAGTCTCCTGTGGCTCGGCGTGGTCGTCTATTTGACGCTGAGTCTGAGGAGACCACGAGTTGTGCAGTGTTGGAGACACTGTCTGTGCCTCGGAATTAGAGCAGAAGGCAGCGTCATAGACTAGGCAAATAATCTCAAAAGGGCTCTAGAAATCACGTTAGGGATACCTAAATATTACAAGCTGTCATCCATGTCAGGGTTTATCTATAATCTTTACCGGTCACAAAAAGCCCGGATGACACTTTCTATTGTAATTGTTTAATGTGTAGTGTGCTATTTAGCGAAGACGGTGTTAAGATCTTGTCGCGATTTTGCAATGTATACATAATCGGAAGTAACTCAACTAATCATAGAGCTAAATAACTAAGTGTAATATTATAATATCTGGAATAAGGAGAACTATGTGAGGTGTAAATAATGATATCAATATTTTAGCAATATTCGACAAAAAAACATAAAACGTAAACAAATATATCAACATTTTATTTTGGTTTCTGGACCAAAGGTGTACAATAGTTTCCATAACGTCTTACGTACCTGGTACATGCCAATTACTTTTAACACAAAATAATGCCAGTTCATTTCCAAACAAAAATAACTCCAACTGGTTCGATAAATAATGTAATAAGATTCAGTGACAACCCAAAATATAACGTTACCCCCTTTATTTGTCATTGCCGCCAGATTGATATAAAGTTGGTGTCATTGTATGATTTTTTGTTTTAAATGTAACTGACCCAGCTGCAACGGTGTCAGTTTCATAATGTTATGAAATATAGCCAACTGTGTGGTGTGCCCAGTATCAGAAACAATGTTGTGAGTGTATATGTAGATGTAACCAGGGCCCGTTTCAGAAGTAAGCACCTACGTTTCACCAGTGTATGCAAAATATATCGAATGTAATTCCAACGTTCCATACGACATATAAAAGCTTTATATTCCACGAAATTAAACCAACGAAATAAGACAGAATCGGATGTGGGATGTGGGACGTGGGATGTGGGATGTGGGATGTAGGATGTGGGATGTGGTAGCTGTAGTTGTGGATTGTCATCATCGCTCGTATTTTCTCATGCAACAGAAAATCTTGTGTCAATTCGCACACACGAATGCACGCGGGCGTTTCGCACGCACGCACGCACGCGCGCGCGCGCGCACGCACGCACGCACACACACACACACACACACACACACACACACACACACACACACACACACACACACACACACACACACACACACACACACACATTATACTGTGTTTCCAAACACATGAATAAACAAATCGCATCTACAGAACCCAATTGAACGAACATTGGTGTTTGTCGTTGCCTGAGTTGTATTAAAATGACAAATGGTGTAACATTGTTATACAATTTGTTATACAATTTAAAACCAAAACCATTGTATATGTAAATACCACTCCAAAATGCAAACGTTGCCACGATTAGATGCATAGGTAATCGAAACCGAAACTTTATACCGGATGTGCCAGCACAACAATTTCCCGTTCTGGTCAGAGCAGTAACACAACTACAGCCGTTGATGCAGCAGTACGTATACAGTTGAGGAAGTAGAGCAGTAACACAACTACAGCCGTTGATGCAGCAGTACGTATACAGTTGAGGAAGTAGAGCAGTAACACAGCTACAGCCGTTGATGCAGCAGTACGTATACAGTTGAGGAAGTAGAGCAGTAACACAGCTACAGCCGTTGATGCAGCAGTACGTATACAGTTGAGGAAGTAGAGCAGTAACATGACTACGGCCGTTGATGCAGCAGCACGTATACAGTTGAGGAAGAAGAGCAGTAACACAGCTACAGTCGTTGATGCAGCAGCACGTATACAGTTGAGGAAGAAGAGCAGCAACACAGCTACAGTCGTTGATGCAGCAGCACGTATACATTTGAGGAAGAAGAGCAGTAACACAACTACAGCCGTTGATGCAGCAGTACGTATACAGTTGAGGAAGAAGAGCAGTAACACAGCTACAGTCGTTGATGCAGCAGCACGTATACAGTTGAGGAAGAAGAGCAGCAACACAGCTACAGTCGTTGATGCAGCAGCACGTATACAGTTGAGGAAGAAGAGCAGTAATACAACTACAGCCGTTGATGCAGCAGTACGTATACAGTTGAGGAAGAAGAGCAGTAACACAGCTACAGTCGTTGATGCAGCAGCACGTATACAGTTGAGGAAGAAGAGCAGCAACACAGCTACAGTCGTTGATGCAGCAGCACGTATACAGTTGAGGAAGGAGAGCAGTAACACAACTACAGCCGTTGATGCAGCAATACGTATACAGTTGAGGAAGAAGAGCAGTAACATAACTACAGCCGTTGATACAGCAGTACTTATACAGTTGAGGAAGAAGAGCAGTAACATAACTACAGCCGTTGATGCAGCAGTACGTATACAGTTGAGGAAGGAGAGCAGTAACATAACTACAGCCGTTGATGCAGCAGCACGTATACAGTTGAGGAAGGAGAGCAGTAACACAACTACAGCCGTTGATGCAGCAATACGTATACAGTTGAGGAAGAAGAGCAGTAACACAACTACAGCCGTTGATGCAGCAATACGTATACAGTTGAGGAAGAAGAGCAGTAACACAACTACAGCCGTTGATGCAGCAGAACGTATACAGTTGAGGAAGAAGACCAGTAACATAACTACAGCCGTTGATGCAGCAGTACGTATACAGTTGAGGAAGAAGAGCAGTAACATAACTACAGCCGTTGATGCAGCAGCACGTATACAGTTGAGGAAGAAGAGCAGTAACACAACTACAGCCGTTGATGCAGCAGCACGTATACAGTTGAGGAAGAAGAGCAGTAACATAACTACAGCCGTTGATGCAGCAGCACGTATATAGTTGAGGAAGAAGAGCAGTAACATAACTACAGCCGTTGATGCAGCAGCACGTATACAGTTGAGGAAGAAGAGCAGTAACACAACTACAGCCGTTGATGCAGCAGTACGTATACAGTTGAGGAAGAAGAGCAGTAACATGACTACAGCCGTTGATGCAGCAGTACGTATACAGTTGAGGAAGAAGAGCAGTAACATAACTACAGCCGTTGATGCAGCAGCACGTATACAGTTGAGGAAGAAGAGCAGTAACATAACTACAGCCGTTGATGCAGCAGTACGTATACAGTTGAGGAAGAAGAACAGTAACACAACTACAGCCGTTGATGCAGCAGCACGTATACAGTTGAGGAAGAAGAGCAGTAACATAACTACAGCCGTTGATGCAGCAGCACGTATACATTTGAGGAAGAAGAGCAGTAACATGACTACAGCCGTTGATGCAGCAGCACGTATACAGTTGAGGAAGAAGAGCAGTAACACAACTACGGCCGTTGATGCAGCAGTACGTATACAGTTGAGGAAGAAGAGCAGTAACATGACTACAGCCGTTGATGCAGCAGTACGTATACAGTTGAGGAAGAAGGGCAGTAACATAACTACAGCCGCTGATGCAGCAGCACGTATACAGTTGAGGAAGGAGAGCAGTAACACAACTACAGCCGTTGATGCAGCAGTACGTATACAGTTGAGGAAGAAGAGCAGTAACTTAACTACAGCCGTTGATGCAGCAGCACGTATACAGTTGAGGAAGAAGAGCAGTAACATGACTACAGCCGTTGATGCAGCAGCACGTATACAGTTGAGGAAGTAGAGCAGTAACACAACTACGGCCGTTGATGCAGCAGTACGTATACAGTTGAGGAAGAAGAGCAGTTACATAACTACAACCGTTGATGCAGCAGTACGTATACAGTTGAGGAAGAAGAGCAGTAACACAACTACAGCCGTTGATGCAGCAGCACGTATACAGTTGAGGAAGAAGAGCAGTAACATAACTACAGCCGTTGATGCAGCAGCACGTATACATTTGAGGAAGAAGAGCAGTAACATGACTACAGCCGTTGATGCAGCAGCACGTATACAGTTGAGGAAGAAGAGCAGTAACACAACTACGGCCGTTGATGCAGCAGTACGTATACAGTTGAGGAAGAAGAGCAGTAACATGACTACAGCCGTTGATGCAGCAGTACGTATACAGTTGAGGAAGAAGGGCAGTAACATAACTACAGCCGCTGATGCAGCAGCACGTATACAGTTGAGGAAGGAGAGCAGTAACACAACTACAGCCGTTGATGCAGCAGTACGTATACAGTTGAGGAAGAAGAGCAGTAACATGACTACAGCCGTTGATGCAGCAGTACGTATACAGTTGAGGAAGAAGAGCAGTAACATAACTACAGTAGTGGATGCAGCAGTACGTATACAGTTGAGGAAGAAGAGCAATAACATAACTACAGCCGTTGATGCAGCAGCACGTATACAGTTGAGGAAGAAGAGCAGTAACATAACTACAGCCGTTGATGCAGCAGTACGTATACAGTTGAGGAAGAAGAGCAGTAACACAACTACAGCCGTTGATGCAGCAGCACGTATACAGTTGAGGAAGGAGAGCAGTAACACAACTACAGCCGTTGATGCAGCAGTACGTATACAGTTGAGGAAGAAGAGCAGTAACATAACTACAGTAGTGGATGCAGCAGTACGTATACAGTTGAGGAAGAAGAGCAATAACATAACTACAGCCGTTGATGCAGCAGCACGTATACAGTTGAGGAAGAAGAGCAGTAACATAACTACAGCCGTTGATGCAGCAGTACGTATACAGTTGAGGAAGAAGAGCAGTAACACAACTACAGCCGTTGATGCAGCAGCACGTATACAGTTGAGGAAGGAGAGCAGTAACACAACTACAGCCGTTAATGCAGCAGCACGTATACAGTTGATGAAGAAGAGCAGTAACATAACTACAGCCGTTGATGCAGCAATACATATACAGTTGAGGAAGAAGAGCAGTAACACAACTACGGCCGTTGATGCAGCAGTACGTATAAAGTTGATGAGGAAGAGCAGTAACACAACTACAGCCGTTGATGCAGCAGCACGTATACAGTTGAGGAACAAGAGCAGTTACATAACTACAGCCGTTGATGCAGCAGCACGTATACAGTTGAGGAAGTAGAGCAATAACACAACTACGGCCGTTGATGCAGCAGTACGTATAAAGTTGAGGAAGAAGAGCAGTAACATAACTACAGCCGTTGATGCAGCAGTACGTATAAAGTTGAGGAAGAAGAGCAGTAACACAACTACAGCCGTTGATGCAGCAGCACGTATACAGTTGAGGAAGAAGAGCAGTTACATAACTACAGCCGTTGATGCAGCAGTACGTATACAGTTGAGGAAGAAGAGCAGTAACACAACTACAGCCGTTGATGCAGCAGCACGTATACAGTTGAGGAAGAAGAGCAGTAACTTAACTACAGCCGTTGATGCAGCAGCACGTATACAGTTGAGGAAGAAGAGCAGTAACATGACTACAGCCGTTGATGCAGCAGTACGTATACAGTTGAGGAAGAAGAGCAGTAACACAACTACGGCCGTTGATGCAGCAATACGTATAAAGTTGAGGAAGAAGAGCAGTAACACAACTACAGCCGTTGATGCAGCAGCACGTATACAGTTGAGGAAGAAGAGCAGTAACACAACTACGGCCGTTGATGCAGCAGTACGTATACAGTTGAGGAAGAAGAGCAGTAACATAACTACAGCCGTTAATGCAGCAGCACGTATACAGTTGAGGAAGAAGAGCAGTAACACAACTACAGCCGTTGATGCAGCAGTACGTATACAGTTGAGGAAGAAGAGCAGTAACACATCTACAGCCGTTGATGCAGTAGCACGTATACAGTTGAGGAAGAAGAGCAGTAACATAACTACAGCCGTTGATGCAGCAGCACGTATACAGTTGAGGAAGAAGAGCAGTAACACAACTACGGCCGTTGATGCAGTAGCACCTATACAGTTGAGGAAGAAGAGCAGTAACATAACTACAGCCGTTGATGCAGCAGCACCTATACAGTTGAGGAAGAAGAGCAGTAACACAACTACGGCCGTTGATGCAGCAGCACGTATACAGTTGAGGAAGAAGAGCAGTAACACAGCTACAGCCGTTGATGCAACAGCACGTATACAGTTGAGGAAGAAGAGCAGTAACACAACTACTGACTGGAGCCTTTGCCTTCTTTAAATCTTCTAAAGATCCCACTCGAAAACTTAGCACCAATGGCCTGGACAGAGTACATCCAGCTATGGTTGAATGTAAACGATATCAAGATTACGAAAGAGGGGACATTATTGAAAGAGTAGAAGTTTTGAATCTCAGCGATGTAATGCAAGAGACTGAAATCGTGTATCGTAAAAGAACTGTTATGTTACATTCACAAGTTCATTGCATCTGAGGAAACTGGAAAAAAAACTTTCAGGCTAAAAATCACCTTGAACCTTCTACAAGCAGCAGAGGACACGATTTAAAGATAAGTTGCAAAGGCTGTTCCAGGGGTAAATCGAGCTTGTGCCACAGCTAGATCCCCACGAACCAAACTATTATTCCCGGTAGTCCAAGCGAAAGTAGTAGTGTGAAGGAGACAAAATACGATTTGGAAGGCGTAGTGTCAGAACAAGTTTGCACACTAGCCAGTTTTTGGGCGAAGATGTTCAAAACATCTTGGCCTTGCATCACACGGACCTTAAAATAAGAGCAGATGTAAAAATTCCCCACAGTATGACAATTGTGCCTCAGTGAACATAGACGATGCACCTAAGCTTGTGCCACAAACTCTCTATTTGTTTCTAAGTGTGATGCTTACAGGTGAGTCGGGACAAAAAGATGAAGATGCTGACGACACCACCAGAAGGCTATCTCTTAATTTTGGCCAAGACATCGTGCATGCTATATCAACGGGTAAAACTCTTACCCCCAAACATGTTGGCCTCGAAATGAATATCCACCAAGCAACGCGATCAAAGACTCTTGTGAGCCTTTTTCACGATGCTGGGCATCAGGTACAGTCAGGTACAGTCAGGTACAGTCACGTACAGTCAGGTACAGTCACGTACAGCGTGTTGACACAACACAGTTACAGTCAGGTACAGCGTGTTGACACAACACAGTTACAGTCAGGTACAGCGTGTTGACACAACACAGTTACAGTCAGGTACAGCGTGTTGACACAACACAGTTACAGTCAGGTACAGCGTGTTGACACAACACAGTTACAGTCAGGTACACAACACAGTTACAGTCAGGTACAGCGTGTTGACACAACACAGTTACAGTCAGGTACAGCGTGTTGACACAACACAGTTACAGCCAGGTACAGCGTGTTGACACAACACAATTACAGTCAGGTACAGCGTGTTGACACAACACAGTTACAGTCAGGTACAGCGTGTTGACACAACACAGTTACAGTCAGGTACACAACACAGTTACAGTCAGGTACAGCGTGTTGACACAACACAGTTACAGTCAGGTACAGCGTATTGACACAACACAGTTACAGTCAGGTACAGCGTGTTGACACAACACCGTTACAGTCAGGTACAGCGTGTTGACTCAACACAGTTACAGTCAGGTACAGCGTGTTGACACAACACAGTTACAGTCAGGTACAGTGTGTTGACACAACACAGTTACAGTCAGGTACAGTGTGTTGACACAACACAGTTACAGTCAGGTACAGTGTGTTGACACAACACAGTTACAGTCAGGTACAGTCACGTACACAACACTGGCAAAGAGAACATTGGACAAATTCATTGAAAATGGTAATTTTTCATTTCACCCAAATTCATTGAAGGCAAATTTCTCCAATTTGCAGCGGACAATATCGATATCATAGAGGAAACTCTCGATAGTAAAGGGACATTCCACCCAGATGGTTGCGTTCAAAGAGGAGAGCCAACAGGTCAAAGGCTCCCTCAAAATGCCGGAGGAGTTACAGCAGTTGAATCATGCACCCGAAACCATTGCTCGTCCAATACCTCGATTTGCTGTTGATGTTGACCTTGAGCGCTATGAACCAGATCCAATCATGGCCACGACAGCAAACATCAAAGACGTGTGTTGGCTACTCACAAAACACTACAGCACCGCTGACCAGTCAGTACCTGCTTGGACAGGCTTTAATCAACTCATGATTACAAACATGCAGCAAGTAACATCCGTGGGCTACCTACCGATCATAAATGCGCCCGCATATGAATCGACCCATGAAGAAGCTGATACCCACATTATACTACTACAGCTGGCGAAGCAGGGATTGAACGTATTATCATCGCGTGTAGAGACACTGATGTGTTGGTATTTGTGATTCACTTTGCAGCACAACTGAGGCGAGAATTATGGATGAGAACAGGAATAGAAAAACAGCGACGCTTCATTGCTGTTCATGACGTACAGTTACCTCCAACTCTCTAAAGGAACTTCCCAGCATATCATGCATTAACAGGATGTGAAACTGTCAGTCAGTTGAATTGACACGGCAAAACGTCAACATGGAAAACATTCCAGAAGCATGCAGTTCTGTTAGATCGTCTTGGACGCGGAGCTCTTTCTGAAGCCACAGAGAAACAAGCAGAGGAATTCACCTGTATTAGCAATACAGCCATCAACGAAGTGCGTTACAGACTATTTCAGAAAGATACCAAAGATAGAGAAAAGCTTCCGCCTTGAGTTGTCTTTCCAAACACACCCAATGCGCCCACTACAAGAGCCGTGTTTGGTATTTGGCAGATAGCACGTCCCCTGACCAAGCTTCACCCATCAATAATGGCTGGTACAAGGATCAGCAGTGGACAACTTCACCCACAGCTGATGGTAGAGGAACCCTTACCACAGGAATTCTCAGATATTGCGTATTGCAAATGAAAATGGTTGGACGGATATGGTTGCTATTTTGTGGAGCAAAACATTGAACAATCCGAGCCCCTTCCCGGAATGGAGAAAGGGTGGCATTTAACAGGTGGATAAGATTACCATGTGTAACAATATAAGTTTTTATTAACATGTAATAATGTTTTAATATCAGTATTATTAATTGGGGTTTAATTAAGATATGCTTCCCAAAGACTGTAGTGTTTCACTTTCTGACAATCTTGAAAATATGGGGGTAACATTGATTTGTGCATAATAATCAGTAATTTGCCATCGTTTACCGAATTAGTTGGTGTTGTTTTGTTTGGAAATGAACTGGTATTATTTTGCGATAAACATAATTGCCATGTACCATGTACATAAGAAGTTATGGAAACTATTGTAAACCTTTGGTCCAGAAACCAAAATAAAATATTGATATATTTTGGTACGTTTTATGTATTTTTGTCGAATATTATTATAATATTGATATAATTATTTACACCTCACATAGTTCTCCTTATTCCAGATATTGTAATACTACATTTAATTAAGTTATTAATGATTAGTAGAGTTACAGCCGATTGTGTATACATTGCATAATCTTAACACAATCATCGCTAAACAGCTCACTACACAATAAACAAATTACTATAGAAAGTGTCATCCGGGCTGGTTGTGACCGGTAAAGTGTCATCCGGGCTGGTTGTGACCGGTAAAGTGTCATCCGGGCTGGTTGTGACCGGTAAATTGTCATCCGGGCTGGTTGTGACCGATAAAGTGTCATCCGGGCTGGTTGTGACCGGTAAAGTGTCATCCGGGCTGGTTGTGACTGGTAAAGTGTCATCCGGGCTGGTTGTGACCGGTAAAGTGTCATCCGGGCTGGTTGTGACTGGTAAAGTGTCATCCGGGCTGGTTGTGACCGGTAAAGTGTCATCCGGGCTGGTTGTGACCGGTCAAGGTCATAGATAAATCCTGGCATGGGGGACAGCTTGTAACATTTAGGTACCCTTGATGTCAATTTTTAGATTTTTTGCCTAGTCTATCATCTGCAAGGCCTCGGACACATGTACCATTATTGTTTTAGTGTGTTAGTGTGCGTGTGCGCGCGTGCGTGCGTGCGTACGTTCGAGCGCATGCATTTTGACAAAAAAGTAGCTTAATAGTTGGCAAACACTCTTAATGTAGCAAGTGGAAGAAGAAACGGATAAAATAAATACATGACTGTCCACCGTCTACAAGGTGAGACGATGACAGACGTGTTCGGTGTAATTTAAATAACTTGGCTCATCGTGTTTATCACTTCCGTGACATCTGAAGAACAGGGCAATTCTGTGATACAGACGCAGAGGATTATTAATTTAGTTTGCGAAGACAGATGTCGTCCCATTACGCTGACGTTGAAGATGTTCCGTGGATGAGCGAGCATTTCCTTCCGTGAAATGCGTACAATACGGGCGATCGTCGCTGTCAACACGGCGTCGCTATTGAGTTATTGGTGTATCTTGTTTCTACGAGTTCTATTTCATGATCGCTGACATTTCACGGCTTCGTTTAAAAATGTCATCATGTTATTTATTAATTAGAAATATTAATGCGCCAACGCTTCAATGTTGGACAACTTCTATGTCTCCCTTATACATTAAAGTCCACCTGTCGGCAATTACTTACTCTACAACACCGATTGAACGGCGTAAAAAGTTCTAGTACATTAACAAGTCACGGAATGTTAACCAACGGTCTGTGTCCGTGATAGTTCTGTTAAAGTACCGCATGTGTCCGTTGTAGTTATGTTAAAGTACCGCCTGTGTCCGTGATAGTTCTGTTAAAGTACTGCAAGTGTCCGTTGTAGTTCTGTTAAACTGTTGTTTGTGTCCGTGGTAGTTCTGTTAAACTGTTGCTTGTATCCGTGATAGTTCTGTTAAACTGCTACTTATGTCCGTGGTAGTTCTGCTAAGCTGCCGCCTGTGTCCGAGGAAATTCTGTTAAGCTGCCGCTTGCGTCCGTGGTAGTTCTGCTAAACTGCCGGCTGTGTCCGTGGAAGCCCTTGATTAACGAGAACGTTAGAAAGTCACGATACCGCGATGAAGGCGTCGGGTATAATTGGTCTTCTATTTCGTCCAGATGGAATCAATGTTAACCGAATTTGTTTCTATTTCGCCGCGGCAATGTCGTTTCGTCTTGGTGGCCCCGACTGAGAGCCTAGTTAGAGCGGATCGATGCATGTCAGTGGTAACTGCTCACAATCAAGTCGCAGCTTCGAAGGACAGACGGCTCTGCCGGGTAGAACAACTTGCAAGATTGTTTATGCAAATGTCTCAATGTGCGATTTTAATTATTTTCGGAATTAATGACTTCGGCCGGACGCCGTGTAGCACATTTGTATACCACAATTGTCATGTGAATGAATGAATAAAAGAGATAGGCACACTACACTGGCTGTACGTTTAGCTGGATTGGTAGATTTGAGGACACCTCCTATACAAGCAGTGGCCTATTTGTGGGGTGCATTGGGCCATGCCTCCATTGGTTTACATTTTCCCGGTATATTTTCGTTGCGCCGCTACATGGTAGCATGGTGACTAGACTTGCACACACACACACACACACACACACACACACACACACACACACACACACACACACACACACACACACACACACACACACACCCATGACCTCCCCTTTTGCGAGATCCTAAATACGCCTATGTGTACAAGTGCGCCATCTAGCGAATGATGTGCGTGTTACCTCAATTAATGTCAACGTCTGTGAGAACTTTAAGAGAGGAGCAGAGAGGTTATCACTAGTAGGTGAGGACAAGGTTATTTTGAAACAATACGTTTGAAGCAATGCAATCGGTGTCTGGCATACAACGTAGGCGTCCTGTAACCTTCAATTACAGGTTATGCATGAGGAGTCTGAGGGCCAGCGACCCAGCTCCACAGTCACATGACGCCCACTACGAGTGCAGAAAAGTATCTTTATTTAGTACGATTGGATTGCAAAGTATATTATACTAATACATCATAATTCATTCAGTCAACGTGACGACATCATTCTTCAGTAGTTACGAGAGATCTGCCCACTTGCGTCGCGACTTTAATTGACATGCGACGCTACATTAATTTCCTCTGATGTTTACCGTCATTTTCGTTGTCCCGTGTCAAGCACAATACATCTTCTTGTCAAACAGATTGGTGTGCCACACGTCAAACAGATTGGTGTGCCACATGTCAAACAGATTGGTGTGCCACACATCAAATTCCCAATGCGTGAATTCCCTCATTTTCATTGGATGCGTTTTACATAATATGTCCTTATGAATCCCGAAATGTTCGGAGGTATAACCTTAGACACACCACACCGTCTTGTGTACACGTTCCAACTGCATGGGCATTGGCGCAGCTGCTACCACTGCCGACGTTGGAACAGGAGTGGGCAAACCTAATCAATCAAGATCGAGTGGCTGCCAGAAGACACGGATGATAAACTAGTACACGAAAGGGAATTAATATGCAAGCATGGGACACACACGACACGTTCAACACAACAATTATGTATGTGACATTAAACTTGCAGATTATTTAGAATAATACAAACTTAGCTAGGCGTATGTGAAATAATTTTATAAATATGAAAATCGCAGATGGGCGAAGAAAATGTTTCAATTTTATGAGCATCACATCGAAATGACAAAAATATAAACACCCCATCTAACGACATACATAGAAAGTCATATATAGACAGTTGTCACACAGTCATATGATGATAGACAGTTACTGGAATTAATAAACACCCTGAACGTCTGAAAGTCATTTCTATGTAACATTGTCGTCGACGTCACGCGACCTACGACATTTTGCCGTGCGCAGACAAAGCAATATCGTCGGACAAAGGCCGCATCTAGATAGATGTGATTAAGGCGCGGCCACATCTGCCGTCGGCTTGCTGTAGACGTCCCGTTAATAATGTCTCACATATTCTCACGGGCGATGGTCTCAGACACACACGCACAAAAAATGTGCTATATGGGTAAGTTTTTCACACAGTGTACAATTGGCCCAAATCTTGACCCTGTGGGGTTATACTGGGTATGGTTTCAGAACAACTGCATTTAGCCATTTTTTATGGTCTCCAATAACATGAAAACCTGAAGCAGCTAGAAAAGCTATACTTTGTTTATGATAACATGATAATTTAAAGATCTGTGGTTTGTGAACATCTCCAACAGGTCCAAAAATGCCATATGAAACGTAGATAACCACAAGAAAAGTTAAATTGCTAAATGTGAAACAAAGTAGTGTTTTCCATCATTACCCACATGTTTGAGTATAATCATCTCTGATACCTGTAAGTTTTCGAGTTAAAACAATTTAGAGTATATTTTTGGAAAGTACAGTATCGAGTCTTTCGGTGTGTTTACTGGGCTATTATAAAGTAGTTTGGAAAGTACGGTATCTCTATTTCCGTAGGTCACACCATATATAATAACATATCCAAAGTTGAAATTTCAATATTTATTATGTTTAGAGTTATATATCTTTGAAAATGCTCAAACCGATTTTATACTGGATTTGATATCATACGTTCCACCTAAATGTCACAGTTTATTATCTGAACTACCATTCCTTCCATATGTTTAATGTTATAAATATGCTGTACATGTAGTAATCTCTTTATATCCGAAATATCAAATCATTCCATTGTTGGCATCCTTATTTTATGGGGTAAATTAGTCTGGAACGTAAGATATCGCTGCAAACTTGGAAACGCCGCACGAACCAGCTAAACATCGATGGTAGCGCCATCTTCACAGATGGCGGAAGAACTTTATCGCGGCAAGTTATCGGGAAACGCACTTTGCTATTTTTTCGATCTTTGTCAAAGAAACATCGCTAGACACACCTTGAAAATGTCAATATTGATTGAAATGGCACTCAAGATTAATCAGGACGTGAAAGTTGGAGGAATTTATGTCGAAAACTGTAATTTGAAGCAATCCGAAGATCCGTCGCAAACCTGCGGTAAAACAATGGATGCATGCACGATAGCTGAAACCACAGGTTTAATTAATTTAGATGTTTAGTCGAAATGTGTAGCACATACGATATATCATGGGTTACAATATTTCAACTCTTCCGATATTTAGGTGATACTGAATATGTGGGTACGTTTGTATGCTCAAATTGTACTACAATTGTACATATATCATTAGGAAAAGGGGCAGCAGTATTCGTGGACGAACTTTCAGCAGCAGTAGATAGTGGCATGGGTACAATGACAAATATTTTTGGTAGTAAACATTGTTTAAACTACAAGTGCAGGGGGGTTACCTAGATGTATCTCAAGCAGAACAAAAGGCCACAGACAAACCAATATAAAATCGTCCGAAAAACATCTCTGAAACAGGTTATGTTTAAATGCAAGGAGCATAGTAAATAAGAAAAACTAATTAAACATTATGATAGATGATATTGACCCTCACATAATTGGTATAACTGAATCATGGGCCAACATAGACATAACAGATGCTGAATTAGGACTGACATGATACGTAATGTTTAGGAAAGATCGAATAGGAAGAAGGGGAGGGGGAGTTATTTTATATGTTAAAGAATCTATTCAGGCTTATGAAATAAAACTAGAAAGGGAAGCAGATTGCGATGAAGCTGTTTGGTGCAAAATTGTTTCAGGAAATTCAAAATTAACTATTGGATTAGTTTACCGAAGCCCAAACATAAACGAAGAGGACAACACAAAAATTAAAAAACGCTATAAAGTAAATTTAGTAAAGGGGAATGTATCATAATGGGAGATTTTAACCATGGACACATACAATGGAATTCTCTAGAGAGCACAGGGATTGAGGACCAAAAATTTTTATTTTTAATCCAGGATAGCTTTCTTACTCGGCACGTGCTAGAACCAACCAGGGGAGAAAATGTATTAGATATATTTTGTCATCACAAAAAGAATTAGTGGACAATGTAAAAATACTTGAACCATTGGGTAACAGTGACCATAATCAAATACATTTTGACATCAATGTAAAATCAGAAAGTAAATACAAGAAAACGTACAAGAGAAACTTCCACAAAGGTAATGAGAAGATATGAGAAAATACTTAGCAAAGCTAGATTGGAATAACATGCTGATGAATAAGACCGCAATTGAACGTTGGAATATTCTAAAATATGAAATTGAGAGTATCATCAATAAATTTGTTCCTTTCCAAAAACAAGGAAAACGGTGTAGAAAGAAACACTTGTTAAAAGAGGCTATTAGAAAAATAGTGTTAAAACAAACTATGTGGAGGGTTTATAGACGTACCAGAAAGGAAGAAGACTATGCAAATTACAAAGAGGCACTTAATGCAGCTACAACTGAAATCAGACAATATAAAAGAAGCTATGAGCAAAAACTAGCATGTAACATAACAAATGACAGCAAGACTTTGTGTGCATATGTCAGGAGTAAACAAAACGTACAAGACAAGGTTGGACCTCTAGAAGACAGTGCTGGACATATAATGTCACAGGGGTTTTTAATGGCGGAAGACCTAAATGGTTATTTCAGTTCAGTGTTTACCAAATAAGATATTAGTTCATTACCAGTTGCTAATGCTAAATTTCAGGAGGCTAAATCTGACTATTTCGGACCGTTAGTTGTAACTCCAGAAATGGTAGCTAAGAAAATAAAGGCAATGAAGGATATTAAATCACCGGGAGTGGATGGGATTCCTCCAAAATTACTAATGGAAACAGTACAACAAATCAGTATACCACTTGCAAGAGTATTCAACTTGTCATTAAAAGAGGGAGTTGTTCCGTTTGAATGGAAAGAAGCAAACATCATACCATTATTTAAAAAGGGTTCGAGAAATAAGTCAGAAAAGTACAGACCAGTGAGCTTAACGTCAGTGATTTGTAAATTATTAGAAAGGTTAATTAAAGACCATATGGTGGACTTCCTCGTTAAGCATAAATTATTAAATTCATCTCAACATGGATTCCTTAAAGCGAGGTCATGCTTAACAAATACGTTATGGGTTTTTTGGAAGAAATCACTAAGTGGATAGACGTGGGATCGCCAGTAGATATTATCTACTTAGATTTTCAGAAAGCTTTTGACAAAGTGCCACATCAAAGACTACTATTTAAATTAAAAGCCCATTGTATCGGGGATAGCATAACTGACTGGATAGAACAATGGCTGATTGACAGAAGACATCGAGTTGTAGTAGATGGAGAGGTTTCAAATTGGAAATCGGTTTTGAGTGGGGTACCTCAAGGATCAGTATTAGGACCTATATTATTCTTAATATAATAATATCAATGACTTGAACGACAGTATAACAAGTAACGTACTGAAATTTGCAGATTACACAAAACTGTTTAGAAAGGTTAATACTGATGGTGATAAACAACATTTACAAAACGATCTAGACAGATTAGTGAAATGGTCTGAGAAATGGCAGATGTTGTTAAATTTTTGGAAATGTACATGCCTACATACAGGACATGGGAACTTGGATGTAAACTATAAAATGGGAGATACTGTTCTGGGTACTACTGTAAAAGAAAAGGTCTTAGGAGTTACAATAAGCGCTGATATGAAAGTTTCAGAGCAGTGTGGTATTGCAGCTTCAAAGGGTAATCAAATTCTTGGATTGATTAGAAGAAACATAACATGCAAGGAAAAAAAAGTTAATTATACCTCTTTCTAAAGCAATAGTCATACCTCATTTAGAATACTGTATGCAAGCATGGAGACCATATCGTAAGAAGGATATAGATACGCTTGAACGCATACAAAGGAGAGCAACTAAAATGATTCCAGAACTGAGAGACCTTAGTTATGAAGAACGCCTGAAGGAATGTGGTTTAACAACTCTAGAGACAAGGAGGTTAAGAGGAGATCAGATTGAAGTTTTTAAGATATTGAATGGGTATGAAAATATTGATAGAAATATGTTTTTCTCACCCAAGAAGGATAGCAGAACTAGAGGACATGAGGTACAATTAGTAAAAGGTCAATGTAGATTGGACATCAGGAAGCACTCGTTCTCACATAGGACAATAAATGAATGGAATAAATTGTCTACAGATTGTGTATCTGCTAGCAGCGTGAATATGTTTAAAAACAAGGTTGACACATATCTCAGGAGGGCGGGTTATAAGTAAATGAACATTGTTGGACTCTCGATAAGCCAATGGCTTCCTTGTCCACTTGCCATCTGGACCTTTGGCTTGGATGGCAAATCTTGTTAAATCTTGTTAAAAAGGTACTGTCATTGGATTTGATCTGGTATTTCTTTCACATTTTGAATTGCATGTTTACATATTTTCATTCCACATCTTTTCCTGCAGGAAAACTAGTACAAAAAAGGACCTCGCACACCAAGAAAGTCCCACCTGTACCTGTCATTAGCTGTGAGAGGAAAGCAAGAAATGACAGCGATAATGAAGTTTCACGGCTGCGTAGACAGATGGAGCAAATGAAGGAGGCTATGAAGTCGGAGAAGGCCAAATCGACAATCGAGGTTACTTAAGAGGACTTTCTGTAGAGTATTGGCACAAGCGTTGCAATCATCCTGGTTAAAGTTTGAGGCTTGCATGGCAAGGGTGCTTGCGACGGCATAGGTGCTGCTGCCAAGCGTACGACAGACAGCGTACGTGAAACACCATCTGCTTATCCATCAAGCATAGGACTATGCTGCTGCAGGGAATCAACTGTCTAAAGAGGCTATTAGAAAAATTGCTCACAAACAAATGATGTTGGGGTATATAAACACATTGGAAATGTAGAAGACTACACAAACTACAAAGAGGAACTTAACCTAGCTACAACTGAAATAAGAAAATCCAAAGGAAACTTTGAACGAAAATTGGCAGGTAGTATAAAAATGACAGCAAGAGTTTATATGCTTATATAAGGAGTAAACAGAAATTTCGAGATAAGGTCGGACCACTGGAAAAAAACAGTGGAAACATAATTTCATACGGGTTTCAAATGGCAGCGGTCCTGAATTAGTATTTCAGCTTAATTGTTACCACAGAAGATATCAGCTCACTTCCAGTTCCAGTTAGTAAATTAGAGGGCGATAAATCAGAACATTTAGGGCAGTTATTTGTAACTCCTGAAATGATAGCAAAGAAAATTAAAAAGATGAAAGATAATAAATCACCTGGAGTTGATGGGATACCACAAAAAACTGCTTAAATATATTATTAAACAAATTAGTACACCACTTGCAAAAGTGTTTACCTTGTCACTAGAAGAAAGTATAGTTCCTTCAGAATGGAAAGAAGCAAACATTACGCCGCTATTTAAAAAGGGATCGAAGAACAAGCCAGAAAATGACATACCATTGAGTTTAACATCAGTTGTATGTAAATTACTCTAAATATTAATTAGAGACCACATGGTGGAATTCCTTGTAAAACATAAATTAATAACTACATATCAACATGGGTTCCTAAAAGCGAGATCATGTCTCAACCAATCTCTTATGTTTTTGCAAGAAATTACAAAGTGGGTAGATGTTGTCTACTTAGATTTTCAGAAAGCTTTCGATAAAGTGCCACATTAAAATATTTTAGTTAAACGAAAAACCCATGGAATAGGTAATAATGTAATCAACTGGATAGAAAAGTGGCTTACACACAGAAGACAGAGGGTAATAGTAGATGGTGAGTTTTCAAAGTGGAAATCTGTTTTGAGTGGGGTACCACAGGGATCAGTATTAAGCTTATACTGTTTTTAATATATATAAATCAATCAATCCTTTATTCAAACACACAATTACGATACAATAAATGACAACAAGGGTGAGTTGGAAATGGTGTGAACAGAAGTGCAATACTTATCTATGGTACACCCCGTGGCGTGTTAAGCCGCTAACTCAATTGATACGTAATTATATATTTGTATTACGTACAACATGTAACATTTGAAAATCGTTGCTAAATAAATTGTGACTAATACGTTGCAATAATATCTAACTTGTAGCATTTTTGTAATGCTTGTATGGTTCTACAAGTGGTAATGTTTCCATTAAGGGAGTTCCATGATCTCGCTCCATAAATGGAGAAGCACATTGATTTTGCATTAGTACGAAAGTGAGTTATGCAGAATGAATCGTTCTGTCTAGTACCATATACAGACACATGGTTTAAACTTTTTTACAAATTACTTGGTAATTCATTATCAAAAACCCTAAACATAATAATAGCCGTCTTGAGCTTAACTAAGTCTACACATTTTAGAACGCCTAATTGTTGAAAAAGAATGCTCGTATGTTCCAGACGTTTTACTCCACAAACTAACCGAATTACTCGTTTCTGTAATATAGTAATGCCATGAATGTTTGTGGTGTAGGTGTTTCCCCATATTTCACAGCAATAACTTAAATGCAGTTAAAACAAAGAACAGTACAATACATACATTCCACTTCGATCAATGAGACAATTTGCCTTAAAAATAACTGCTGCAACTTTCGACAGTTTTAATATGACCTTATTTATTTGATATTTCTAGTTTAGAAATTCATCAATATATACACCTAGACATTTCGTTACATGTACTCTGGTTATTTGTTGATTATTAAAGGGCACCTGAAGCAATTCTGTGTTATGCCGTATAGTTAAATATATAATATCTAACTATGCATTAATGGTGACAGATACCTGTCTATTTTTCACTTGTTATATATATATATATATATATATATATATATATATATATATATATATATATATATATATATATATATATATATATATATATATATAATATAATTATTAGGTATTATACTGAAAGCATCTGCTAGATAGATAGTATGGTGCATGGACAAAAGCCCCTCCCGACAAAAGCCCCACATACATAAGCTTGTTTCAATTCAATTAAACTGTTCATGACTGTTGCTGTAGTACACAGAGACAATATATTGTCATGAATATACTTCAGGCATGTGGTCAATTCCATCCCGGAATTGGAATTGACCCTCAATTCCAGTTCCAGAATTGAAATTGATTTTCGAAAATTAGTTGGAATTGGAATTGATTTTTTTTTTTATTGATTTTTTTGGGAATTGGAATTGATTTTGTTGGAATTATTGACTTGATACTTTTAATATTTACCCTAATATTTACTTATATTTGCTTTTAAAATCATATTTGTCTGCTATTAGCATGTCACTCTGAAACATTACAGCATAGACACTGTCTACTCTGTTATTGAAACATTGTGAACAAGAACAATATAATCAAGCATTTGCATCAACAAGAAATACTAAGTTATTGTAACAGACAGTAAAACCAACATCAGACCATTCAGGCCTTATTTTCTTTCTCAGTGAACAAATATTATTTACAGAGATTGCTAATTAAGGGCACCTGCCTGCTCGTTCCCTATGTGTGAGAGAGGAAGCCTGCCCCACTTGAATGCAGCCCCTTGTTTATCCAAGTCTAATATTCAGCCCACAAGTTTCCCAAACTAAACAGGTCACTGGTCACCTGTACAATGCCGTTACATGTGGCTGTAGGGTTTGCCCTTTGCAGTAATTAAAAATTGTAGTAATTAAAAATTGTCCCATGGAGAATACATGTTGGTGATTAGGATGTTTAAGACTCAAACTTTACAGTAAATTTGATGAAATATCAATGATATCACAACTGATATAAATGGGTTGCGGTCACTCCCCCTCCCAGACATCTGCCTCCTAGGATATTTGCCCCCCTTTTTTTTCTATGATAGTCAAAATCAGTTTGCAGTTTTATCATTATTACTACAATAACATTCAATGACAAGTCGAAGACACTTTATCCTAATGCAATGGCCTATCCCCTGGAGTGTGTATGAGATGATCTTGTCACCAGTTGTCTTCCAGGTATCATTGATAGTCAGATCAGTGGTGGACGATGTTTTCTTGGGGTGATGCTTCCACGAACAGTGGTGGACAGTAACGAGTCAGAGATCAGCTGGTTTGGAGTGCCCCTGGTATTAGCTGCCTTAGTTTTCAGGTCCTCATGGACCTTGGCAGCTTCTATCCGTGCCATGTCACCATCACGGTTGCAGGCAGTCTTGTTGATCACATTCTGGATCTGGAGATCAGATCAGTGACCACAGCACCCTTGCATGATCAGGATTGACGCTGGCTTCACTCCCATCGAAGATTAATCTTGTTGGTCCCCTTTCTTGGTGTAAGCAAGACACTCAAAAGATAGCTTCTGACCTCCTCAGATGCTAGTAGTAATTTCCATGGTGAAGTTATAAGTTAATTCTGACAACTCTGGCTTGTGCATCCAGTTTTATAGGAAAATGGAGTCACTCCACTCTCCATGGTAACTGCAATTCAAAAGAAACCTTGTTGAGATTCTTTCAAATATCCTCAATTGTAATAACAGGTCCAGGTCCTAATGTCACTGGCTTCTTCCACAATTGCAATAAAGATAATCCTTTGATTACAGGATCATCTCAAACTAAGTAATTTACTTGGCTGATCTGGCACAAAGAACATTAATTGCAATTAGACTAATGTAATATATATATATATATATATATATATATATATATATATATATATATATATATATATATACATATATATATATATATATATATATATATATATATATATATATATATATATATATATATATATATATATATATATATATATACATATATATATATATATATATATACATATATATATATATATATATATATATATATATATATGTATATATATATATATATATATATATATATATATATATTACATTAGTCTAATTGCAATTAATGTTCTTTGTGCCAGATATATATATATATATATATATATATATATATATATATATATATATATATATATATATATATATATATATTGAACTCATGTTCAGAAATAATAAAAATACGTTTAAAAAATACTTCTTAAAAAAACAAATATTCCAGAAGATACGAACGGGGGCAAATGTCCAGATTTTCAAAAAGGCAAGGGGCTAATGTCTGGGGGGCAAGTGTCCTAAGGGCAAGTGACAAAGGGGCAAATGTCCGGGAGGGGGGCAAATGACCTGGACCCGATATAAACAGGGAAAACTGTTCAAAACTCAGATTAACGACCCAACTGTCCATGGCTGTCCAAATGTTTGGTTTTTTAGCAAAAATCCAGGAGAGGTGTCGCAGAAGAAAGTACATATGACATGGCTGAATGTCATTTTAATAATTTTTTAATCATAGCTGATTAAATATGATTGTGCACACGTGACAAATAAAACTGTGTTAAAACGAATTGGATTTGATTTTTTCCTTAGCCTAGGACTTTACAAGTTGGAATTGATTTTTCGCAAGGCGGAATTAGAATTGATTTTTTTAAATTGACAAAACAGAACAGACCCCATGCCTGATATACTTCCTTCATATGTATATTTATTGTGGGTTGCCGACAGTTGCCCCCTCCCCCATGATACTCATTACAGTGTTATCAGTCGACTTAGAATAAAATGTAAGTAATACATCTCTTTATGAACTTCCGTTTATTACATGTGGGGTTTAGTCTGATCAATTAAGCAAATTAATTTTATATAATGTTGTCTTATTGTCGAGTCACAAGAATTCAGACAGAAATTGTAAAGTGTTATTATAGAAAGCAGACATGTAATCTGACAGTGTTCAACTGGATAGATGACGATGCCTTAGTTAGTTTCCTTTCCAGCTAGACATTGGATGAAATACATTTTACTTGAAAATATTTAAATACTTTTTAAAAGTTTTTGTAACTGCATTTGCACTTAATCACAATGAAAGTATTTGTATATTTAAATATTTCCATAAAGAATTTGAAACACCTTCTGGTCTCAGACTCAGAAGGTGTTTCATTTTGAACACAGGAGTCTGAGACTGATTATGACTGTCAATAAATAATACCAAATTATTTTCTTGAATAATTTTGCCTAGTACATACGCCATGGCCCATGTTATAAGACTGCTGTATATCCTGTAGCACTTACTGAGTTATTGTTATTGTTTTGAGTATGGCCATATTATGTCTGATCACGTCGAAAATAAATCGGCGGATTGGAAAACACTCGTAATTATATCAAACTATTAACACTTACTCGTACTTTATTGTATTCATACATTTCGATTTACCATTGGTCATATATATGCTGAAGCATATATATGCTGAAGCATATATATATATATATATATATATATATATATATATATATATATATATATATATATATATATATATATATATATATATATATATATATATATATATATATATATATATATATATATATATATATGTTGAAGCAAAATGTACTTATTGAGGTGGAACTATATTGTAATCATAGTGATAAGTCACAATGGTAACGATAATCCAATTTACTAACCTGGTTTCGGCTCATCGCTTCCTACGCATCGCTCTGCCCTCTGATATCTGCCGTTTCCTGGTCGAAGAATAGTCTGTAGATGCATGGTCATATGCGGAAAAAAAAGATCTAAGATGGAACGGTGTCTTTGACCAAGAATGACATCTTGATGCTCACCGTCTGTCCATGCTCATCACATACATCTTTTGTCTTGTAATCTACATCGGAAAAGTGGTCTCTCGCAGAGCCTGCCGCTGGCGGACACGCCAATTTCAGCATTTGCAATCACCTTTTCCGCTGCAAATCCTTCCTCGGAAGTCAATAAAAAGTGTTTTTCTTGCATCTGTAGTACTAGTTGATATATCCAGGGGCCGTCCAGTGCACACCAGTTTTTTTCCATGCGTTTCGGCCTTTTTTCCGAGAGGTAATGCGTCGTCGCTCATATTGATTTACTGTGTGAAGGCGGTGCCAGGAGTTCGTACTCAAACAACTCTGCCGCTGAGCCCCCCCCGCAGATCAATGGCGCCGCCCAGCGTAGATAATGGCAAAGTTAAAAAGGATATTACAAAATTAATTACCTTGGCGTTGTGCCCATTATATAAGGGTGATATATACTGTAAATGGTATGTTATTATGTTTGGGCTATGGTTGTTGGAGTGCTTCCCCCCCCCTTTAATGAACAGATTAATTTTAATATCATTTATTTGGAAGATGGCATGATTTGGAAGATGACATATCTAGCAAAGTGCTGACATTTACAGATGATACAAAAGGATTCAGAAAGGTTACTAATGATACAGATAAACACAGTTTATCAGGATAATCTAGATAAATTAGTTAAATGGTCAGAAAATGGCAAATGTTATTAAATTGTGGGAAGTGTAAATGCATACACATAATATATAGACTCATGGACGAAGAAAATAGGGGATGCTGTACTAGGTAGAACCACACAAGAAAAGGATTTTGGAGTAAAATTTAGTGGTGACGTGAAAGTTTCAGAGCAATGTGGGATTGCTGCTTCGAAATTAAATCAAATTCTAGGGCTAACTATCACGTATATGGAAAAACACCTAATTGTACATAGCAATAGTTAGACCATATTTGGAATATTGTATACAAGCATGACAGGCCGTATCGTAAGAAGGGCATAGACAAGCTAGAAAGAATAAAACAAAGACCAACTAAAATTATTCCAGAATTAAGAGACCTTAGTTATGAAAGCCGCTTATTAACAATGTGGTTTGACAACACTAGAGACCAGGAGACTAAGAGGAGACCAAATGGAAGTGTTTAAAATAGTGAACGGTTATGAGGATGTTGATAGGAATAGGCTATTCAAACTTAAAGAAGGCGGTAGAACCAGAGGACACAAAGCAATTAGTTAAGGTGTAGGTTGGACATGAGAAACTACTCTTTCTCACAGAGGGTGATAAATGAATGGAACAAACTGCCAAATGATTGTGTTAATGCTATTAGTGTGAATATGCTTAAAAATAGAATTGACAGATATTTGATAAGGGCGGTCTATACATAGATGATAAAATTGTTGGACTCTCGATAAGCCAATGGCTTTCTTGTCCACTTGCCATCTGGAACTTGTTGTTTGGGATGGCAATCTTGTTAAATCTTGTTAAATCGTATGCGAAGTGAAATGTCACATGTACATGTTGATGATGCTGTTGTTGTCTAAGCTCATGATGAATTGGTAGAGCTCTCCTGTGGACGTCCAGGCACAATGAAGGCAGACGCAGCAGTTTCACCTTCCCCTGGACAGGTAGCCATACGGTCAACTTCCTGCTATAAGGAATGCTGTTTCTCGATGGGCGGTGGATCCTACAGTGTGTGTGATGTGTCACACACTCTTCAATGAGGCAGACAGAGCCAGAGCCAACGATCCAACCAGCGCCTCAACCGGGCTTGCCTGAAATGGGTACTTGGTTGGCAAGTGTGTATGATGACAGGTGGTACATTGGACAAATAGTTATATCTCCAACAATCTAACAAGTGTTGTGAAACCACGGCCAAAGAATTACCTGTCTGAGGTGATCCTAGCGTTTTGGTAGAGTTTTGAAGATTAAATGTTCTCTATCGTGTGGGAACGTGCTATATGTGTCGGGGAATGTACTATATATTTGCACATGTAGCGCAGTGGTCCAGAGTTGATATTTTATTCTCGTGGAGAGATGATATTGTTAATGTTTTAATTAGAAGACATACCAGGGATAGTGCTTATCACAGTAAACGGTGCTCCAAACTAATTTCACGTGACAAAAATGCCAGCAACACTTGTATATATTGCGAGTTTTAGGGGCAAGTTTGCCTTTGGATCCCCCAAAGAAGGTGACTTAGGTTGTTCACATACGAGTTTTTTTTATTTTATAAATAAAGGATTTTTGCTTTACAACATTCGGACCTACAAGTATCAAACTAATACGTATGATATATTCACTGGAACGTACGATGTGAATTTTCACTTCACTTTCATCAAGTCCTAGGAAAAACACAACCATTATAGAGAGACGGAATGCTTCCTTCAGATTAGGAGGCATATTTAGGTAATGGAAGAGTAGTAGTAAGAGTTAACAATATGTCATGAATACTAGTTATGAAGATTGCGAAATTTAGGTTTAAAATGACACCTTTCTGGCGATGTTCCAAATTTCTACCCACATTTCATATTTGTTTTAAGAGAATGAAGTAATTTTTTCTAGTATTAACTTTATACACTGTCCTTATCTTGCAAATGTATTTCTGGTGCATTTAGTTCAGAATAAGACTAGTCATAGGCCATTTTATCATCTAAGGTTATTTTCATATCGTACGTTCCACCCAAAATGGACAATGTTTGACAGGCTATGAAAACTTAACCCCTGGGAGTAAGTCATTATAATGGATATTTCCTGAAAGCTGAATACTTCCTCTCTTCGGATAAATAGGAATTATATTCATACAGCCAACTTTTAATGCGTGGACTTGGCCGATTGTACACTTTGGGAAAAACTGACCCATATACATACGATTTATTTTTGAGAAAATTACAGGTTTAGAGTTTCAGCCTTAGTTCATGTTAGATTTCTTTCATTTAGGTTTTTATTGTCATATGTCAGTAATAAAAAATACACTTACCATGGAAATCTAGAAAGTTAAATTTATTTAAAGTAATTTTTAAGTAACTAAACTGCAAAAACAACTTACTACATAACAAACACAATCATTGTTCTTCGAACAACATGCAGTTTTCGGAATGTAAATGCTACTGGAATTTCAGAAGTTCATTTTAAAGAAAGTTTGGATACGTTTCCGAGTAATATGTTCCTGGGAGCCATCGATACCCTCTCAGTGTCTTCGTCAGCGTCGTACTGTTCCGCTCTCCGGTATCATGTGACCATATTGGTGGTTGTTACTTGAGAGCAGGTCCGTGTAAATCGCGGAAAGGTTTTAGTCCCCGTCTCTGGTGATAGCAGGTGATAGCTGTTGATAGCTGGTGATAGCTGGTGATAGCAGATGACAGCTGGTGATAGTTGGTGATAGCTGCGTCTCCCGCATTTTAATCACTTCACCGAAGAAGAAGTTAAAAGTTGTATTTTCTGGCACATACGATGCGATCGAATGTGCTGTCCATATAATAGTTGTGTAGTTCATACGTTAATACGTATGAACTACACAACTATTTATGTATGAACATTGGGAAGGATTTAGAACACAACCAAAGGGTAATACTATGTCTAAAATTAACCATTGGAACCAGATATACTATGATTGATTGATTGATAATTTTATTTTCACTCAGTAATCATACTTAGTTGTAAACTATTTTCGATGGCCGAGCCATTCACGCATCATTTACATTCTAATCATACAACACATATTTACATTTGTATATAGGATTAAAAAATAAAACAATATAAAAAAAAATAATAATAATAAAACTAAAAAATAAATAAATAAAAATAAACAAATTAAAATCATAACATACTTAAAATAAACAATATAATAAAAACAGAGAATATGTAAAATTGTGGTGTAACACTCAAATATTTGTGTAATGACTCCTTGAAGTATCCAACAGACTGACTGTTTTGAATGTCCTGTGGTAAGCTATTTAACTTCAAACCGGATACATTGAAACTGGGTTGATAGTAGGCAGTTCTGGCTTTAGGTGGTTTTTGGCTATTAGGCATTTCTTGTATTATAGGAATGACTATTTGATGTAAACATATCACACAAATATTAGACCTTACATTTGCACAATAAAATACATTTATAAAAACCTTGCAAACGTTCAGTACACGATTCTGCAATTGTCGGGAGTCAAGCCTGATTTCACTACAAAGTGTAGAAGACAATCTCAACAAAATGGCTTCTCAGGGCAATATTCTGTTTTTCAAATAGAATAATCGTCTTTGCTAAGGGCTGCAACTTACGTTGATTGTTTCTCATATGCGTGTGCAAGTATGTCGACAGCTGCTGCCTTGGCAGGTTTGGATGTTCTCACACCAGTGAAAGTTGTGTGATAATTAGTAATGGTCCTTAATTGTGATCGGGGTGCCTCGACAAGTAATTTTGATGGACTGACTAAACTGATCGGAATAAAGCAGGTGCCCGGGCACATGATGGACAACCTCTCAATCCACCCATGTAGGTACATAGGAGAAGGCAGTGTTAGTTGAGCCACTGGGTTAGTTAAGCTACCCATGTTTCCCCGGAAACTACAGCAGCGAGAGCTACATGGCGCCACCCAGTGATTGAACATGTTATTAGAACACGACTGAAGTATAACATGTGAGCTAAAAGTATGCTTTTTGATGTTTTTCGAAAGTTTTGGTAATTGTGTTTGATATCTGCTGGTGTATTAACTATCAACGCAGATGACCAGACTTTATTGTTTGTGCACTTACAAATGGCTAAATTACACACAGAGAAGAAGATTATTGATATCACTTCACGCTTTAATAAGACGTTAATTAAATAAGCTTAATTGTCGAAACGGGGCTACTTGACCCACACAATGCCCAAGGAAGGGTTAGTTGAGCAGCGACGGTTAAAGAATGAAAATGAGTGTTCTTTACCTACAAATACATGAAGGAATTAATTTTTTCCTAGCAAATTGGTACATCGGACAGCTACAAGGATACATGTTAGCAGTTACCCATGTAGGAAAACACCTACTAACACATGTACCCGGGCACATGATGGACACCCCCTCAATCCACCAATGTAGGCAAAGACCTACCAATACATGTACCCGGGCACCTGCTGGAAACCCTCTCAATCCACCCATGTAGGCAAATACTTACCAAGACATGTACACGGGCACTTCATGGACATCCTCTCAATCCACACATTTAGACAAAGAAATACTAAAACATGTACCCGGGTACCTGAAGGACACCCTTTCAATCCACCCATGTAGGCAAACACCTACCAAAGCATGTACCCGGGCACCTGCTGGGCACCCTCTCCAACCACCCATGTAGGCGCAAAGACCTATTAACACACGTACAGGGGCACCTGCTGGGCATCCTCTCAATCCACCCATGTAGGGATAGACCTACCCAAACAAATACACGTACACGGGCACCTGATGGACAACCTCTCAATCCACCCATGTAGGCAAAGACCTACCAAAACAAGAACACGGTCACCTGATGGACACCCTCTTAATCCACCCATGTAAGCAAAGACATACAAATACATGTACCTGGCCCCTGATGGACACCCTCTCAATCCACCCATGTAGGCAAAGACCTACTAACACATGTACCCGGGCACCTGGTGGACACCATCTCAATCCACCCATGTAGAAAAAGACCTACCAAAACATGTACCCGGGAACCTACTGGACACCATCTCAATCCACCCATGTAGGCAAAGACCTACTAACACATGTACCCGGGCAACTGATGGACACCCTCTCAATCCACCCATGTAGGCAAAGACCTACTAAAACATGCACCCGGGCACCTGCTGGACACACTCTCAATCCACCATGTAGGCAAAGACCTACCAAAACATGTACGCGGGCACCTACTGGACACCCTCTCAATCCACCCATGTAGGAGCAAAACCTACTAACTCATGTACCCGGGCACCTGCTGGACACCCTCTCAATCCAACATGTAGGCAAAGACCTACCAAAACATGTACCCGGGCACATACTGGACACCCTCTCAATCCACCCATGTACGAGCAAAGACCTACTAACTCATGAACCCGGGTACCTGTTGGACACCCTCTCAATCCACCCATATAGGAAAAGTCCTACCAAAACATGTACCAGGGCACCTACTGGACACCCTCTCAATCCACCCATGTAGGCAATGACTTACCAAAACATGTACCTGGGAACCTACTGGACACTCTCTCAATCCACCCATGTAGGCGCAAAGACCTACAAATACACGTACACGGGCACCTACTGGACACCCTCTCAATCCACCCATGTAGATGCAAAGACCTACCAAAACAAATACCCGGGCACTTGCTAGGCACCCTCTCAATCCACCCATGTAGGCGAAGACCTACCAAAACATGTACCCGGGCACCTGCAGGGCACCCTCTCAATCCACCCATGTAGGCGCAAAGATCTACAAACACACGTACACGGGCATTTACTGGACACCCTCTCAATCCACCCATGTTTGCAAAGACCTACCAAAACATGTACCCGGGCACCTGCTGGTTACCCTCTCATTCCACACATGTAGGTGCAAAGACCTACTAACACACGTACACGAGCACCTACTGGAAACCCTCTCAATCCACATATGTAGGCGCAAAGACCTACCAACACATGTACCCGGGCACATGCTGGGCACCCTATCAATCCACACATGTAGGCAAAGACCTACCAAAATATGTACCCGGGAACCTACTGGACAACCTCTCAATCCACCTATGTAGGCGCAAAGACCTACCAACACATGTACCCGGCACCACCTGGACACCCTCTCAATCCACCCATGTAGGCAAAGACCTAACAAAACATGTACCCGGGCACCTGCTGGGCACCCTCTCAATCCACCCATGTAGGCGCAAAGACCTACTAACACACGTACACGGGCACCTACTGGACACCCTCTCAATTCACCCATGTAGGCGCAAATACCTACCAAAACATGCACCCAGGCACCTGCTGAGCACACTCTCAATCCACCCATGTAGGCAAAGACCTACTAACACACGTACACGGGAACTTGATGGACACCCTCTCAATCCACCCATGTAGGCAAATACCTACTAAAACATGTACCCGGGCACCTGAAGGACACACTCTCAATCCAACCATGTAGGCAAAGGTCTACCAAAACATGTACCAGTGCACCTGCTGGGCACCCTCTCAATCCACCCATGTAGGCAAAGACCTACCAAAACACGTACACGGGCACCTATGAACACCTTCTCATTCCACCCATGTAGGCAAAGACCTAACAACACATGTACACGTGCACCTGATGGACACCCTCTCAACCCACCCATGTAGACAAAGACCTACTAAAACATGTACCCGGGCACCTGATGGACAACTTCTCAATCCACCCATGTAGGCAAAGACCTACCAAAACATGAAAACGGTCACCTGATGGACACCCTCTCAATCCACCCATGTAAGCAAAGACATATAAACACATGAACCCTGGCACCTGATGGACACCCTCTCAATCCACCCATATATTCAAAGACCTACTAACACATGTACCCGGGCCCATGATGGACATCCTCTCAATCCATCCATGTAGGCAAAGACCTACCAAAACACGTACCAGGGCACCTGATGAACACCCTCTCAATCCATTCATGTATGCAAAGACCTACCAACACATCTACCCGGGCACCTGATGGACACCCTCTCAATCCACCCATGTAAGAAAAGACCTATTAACACATGTACTCTGACACTTGATGGACACCCACTCAATCCACCCATGTAGGCAAATACCTACTAACACATGTTAGTACCTGATGGACACCATCTCAATCCACCCATGTAGAAAAAGACCTACCAAAACATGTACCCGGGCAACTACTGGACACCCTCTCAATCCACCCATGTTGGCGCAAAGACCTACTAATACATGTACCCGGGCACCTGCTGGACAACCTCTCAATCCACCATGTAGGCAAAGACCTACCAAAACATGTGCCCGGGCACCTACTGGACACCCTCTCAGTCCACCCATGTAGGCAAAGACCTACCAAAACATGTACCAGGGCACCTGCTGGGCACCCTCACAATCCACCCATATAGGCGCAAAGACCTACAAACACAGGTACACGGGCACCTACAGGACACCCTCTCAATCCACCCATGTATGTGCAAAGACCTACCAAAACATGTACCCGGGCACCTGCTGGTTATCCTCTCAATCCACACATGTAGGTGCAAAGACCTACTAACACACGTACACGGGCACCTACTGGAAACCCTCTCAATCCACATATGTAGGCGCAAAGACCTACCAACACATGTACCCGGGCACCTGCTGGGCACCCTCTCAATCCACACATATAGGCAAAGACCTACCAAAACATGTACCCGGGCACCTACTGGACACCCCCTCAATCCAATTATGTAGGCGCAAAGACCTACCAACACAGGTACCCGGGCACCACCTGGACACCATCTCAATCCACCCATGTAGGCAAAGACATAACAAAACATGTACCCGGGCACCTGCTGGGCACCCTCTCAATCCACCCATGTAGGAGCAAAGACCTACTAACACACGTACAGGGGCACCTACTGGACACCCTCTCAATTCACCCATGTAGGCGCAAATACCTACCAACACATGTACCCGGGCACCTGCTGGGCACCCTCTCAATCCATACATATAGGCAAAGACCTACCAAAACATGTACCCGGGCACCTACTGGACACCCCCTCAATCCAATTATGTAGGCGCAAAGACCTACCAACACAGGTACCCGGGCACCACCTGGACACCCTCTCAATCCACGCATGTAGGCAAAGAGCTAACAAAACATGTACCCGGGCACTTACTGGGCACCCTCTCAATCCACCTATGTAGGCGCAAAGACCTACTAACACACGTACAAGGGCACCTATTGGACACCCTCTCAATTCACCCATGTAGGCGCAAATACCTACCAACACATGTACCCAGGCACCTGCTGGACACCCTCTCAATCCACCCATGTAGGCAAATACCTACCAACACATGTACCCGGGCACCTGAAGGACACATTCTCAATCCAACCATGTAGGAAAAGGTCTATCAAAACATGTACCAGTCCACTTGCTGGGCACCCTCTCATTCCACCCATGTAGGCAAAGACCTACCAAAACACGTACACGGGCCCCTATGAACACCCTCTCAATCCACCCATGTAGGAAAAGACATACAAACACATCTACCCTTACACCTGATGGACACCCTCTCAATCCACCCATGTAGGCAAAGACCTACTACCACACGTATACGGGCACCTGCCGGGCACCCTCCCAATCCACCCATGTAGGGAAAGACCTAACAACATACGTACATGGGCTCCTGATGGACACCGTCTCATGTAGGCAAAGACCTATTAAAACATGAACACGGTCACCTGAAGGACACCCTCTCAATCCACCCATGTAAGCAAAGACATACAAACACATCTACACTGACACCTGATGGACACCCTCTCAATCCAACCATGTAGGCAAAGACCTACTAACACATGTACCCGGGCCCCTTATGGACACCCTCTCAATCCACCCATGTAGGCAAAGACCTACTAACAAATGTACCCGGGCACCTGAAGGACACACTCTCAACCCACCCATGGGTAAAGGACTATCAAAACATGTACGCCGGCACCTGCTGGGCAACCTCTCAATCCACCCATGTGGGCGCAAAGACCTATTAACACATGTAACCGGGCACCTGATGGACACCCTCTCAATCCAACCATGTATGCAAAGACATACAAACACATTTACCCGGGCACCTGGTGGACACCATCTCAATCCACCCATGTAGAAAAAGCCCTACCAAAACATATACCCGGGAACCTACTGGACATCTTCTCAATCCACCCATGTAGGCGCAAAGACCTACTAACACATGTACCCGGGCACCTGCTGGACACCCTCTCAATCCACCATGTAGGCAAAGACCTACCAAAACATGTACCCGGGCCCCTAATGGACACCCTCTCAATCCACCCATGTAGGAGCAAAGATATACTAACTGATGTACTCGGGCACCTGCTGGACACCCTCTCAATCAACCCATAAAGCCAAAGACCTACCAAAACATGTACCCGGTCACCTACATGACACCCTCTTAATCCACCCATGTAGTTGCAAATACCTACCAAAACATATACCAGGGCACTTGCTAGGCACCCTCTCAATCCACCCATGTAGGCGAAGACCTACCAAAACATGTACCCGGGCACCTACTGGACAACCTCTCAATTCATCTATGTAGGCGTAAAGACCTACCAACACATGTACCCGGGCACCACCTGGACACCCTCTCAATCCACCCATGTAGGCAAAGACCTTACAAAACATGTACCCGGGCACCTGCTTGGCACCCTCTCAATCCACCCATGTAGGCAAAAAACCTACTAACACACGTACAGGGGCACTTGATGGACACCCTCTCAATCCACCCATGTGGGCAAATACCTACTAAAACATGTACCCGGGCACCTGAAGGAGACATTCTCAATCCACCCATGTAGGCAAAGGCCTATGAAAACAAGTACCCGGGCACCTGCTGGGCACCCTCTCAATCCACCCATGTAGGCAAAGACCTACCAAAACACGTACACGGGCCCCTATGGACACCCTCTCAATCCATCCATGTAGGCAAATAACTACCAACACATGTACCCTGGCACCTGATGGACACCCTCTCAATCCAACCATGTAGACCAAGATCTACTAAAACATGGACCCGGGCACCTGATGGACACCCTCTCAATCCACACATGTAGGCAAAAACCTACCAAAACATGAACACGGTCACCTGAAGGACACCCTCTCAATCCACCCATGTAAGCAAAGACATACAAACACATCTACCCTGGCATCTGATGGACACCCTCTCAATCCACCCATGTATGATAAGACCTACACATGTACCTGAGCCCCTGTTGGACTCCCTCTCAATCCACCCATGTAGACAAAGACTTATTAACACATGTACCCTGGCACTTGAAGGACACCCTCTCAATCCACCCATGTAAGCAAAGACCTACTAACACATGTACCCTGGCACTTGATGGACACCCTCTCAATCCACCCATGTAGAAAAAATACCTACTAAAACATGTACCCGGGCACCTGATGGACACCCTCTCAATCCATCCATATAGGCAAAGACCTACCAACACATGTACCCGGGCACCTGATGGGCACCCTCTCAATCCACCCATGTAGACAAAGACCTACTAAAACATGTACCCGGGCACCTGCTGGGCACCCTCTCAATCCACCAATGTAGGCGCAAAGACCTACTAACACTCGTACACGGGCATCTTCTGGGCACCCTCTCAATCCAACAATGTAGGGAAGACCTACCAACACACGTACACGGGCATCTGATGGACACCCTCTCAATCCACACATATAGGCAAAGACCTACCAAAACATGAACACGGTCACCTAATAGACACCCTCTCAATCCACCCATGTAAGCAAAGACATAAAAATTCATGTACCCTGGCACCTGATGGACACCCTCTCAATCCACCCATGTAGGCAAAAATCTACCAAAACATGTACCCGGGTACATGCTGGGCACCCTCTCAATTTACCCATGTAGGCGCAAAGACTTACCAACACACGTACACGGGCACCTGCTGGAAACCCTCTCAATCCACCCATGTAGGCAAGGAACTACCAACACATGTACCCGGGCAACTGATGGACACCTTCTCAATCCACTCATGTAGACAAAGACCTACTAACACATGTACCCGGGCACCTAATGGAAACCTTCTCAATCCTACCATGTAAGCAAAGACTTACCAAAACATGTACCCGGGCACCTGCTGAGCACCCTCTCAATCCACTCATGTAGGCGCAAAGACCTACAAACACACGTCCACGGGCAGCAGCTGGGCACCCTCTCAATCAACCCATGTAGGCAATGACCTACCAAAACATGTACCAGGGCACCTGCTGGGCACCCTCCCAATCCATCCATGTAGGCAAAGACTTACCAAAACACGTACACGGGCATCTGATGGACACCCTCTCAATCAACCCATGTAGGCAAAGACCTAACAAAACATGAACCCGGTCACCTGCTGGGCACCCTCTCAATCCACCCATGTAGGCGCAAAGACCTACTAACACATGCACCACGGCACCTGCTGGACACCCTCTCAATCCATCCCTGTAAGCAAGACCTACAAACACATGTACCCAGGCACCTGATGGACACCCTCTCAATCCACCCATGTAGGCAAATATTTACTAGCACATGTACCCGGGCAACAGATGGACACCCTCTCAATCCAACCATGTAGGCAAAGACTTACTAACACATATACCCGGGCACCTGATGGACACCCTCTCAATCCACCCATGTAGGCAAAGTCCTACTAACACATGTACCCGGGCACCTTATGTACACCCTCTCAATCCACAGATGTAGGAAAAGACCTTCGAAAACATGTACCCGGGCACCTACTGGGCAGCCTCTCAATACACCCATATAGGCGCAAAGACCTACCAACACACGTACTCGGGCACCTGCTAGACACCCTCTCAATCCACCCATGTGGGCAAAGACCTACCATCACACGTACACGGGCACATGATGGACACCCTCTCAATCCAACCATGTTAGCAAATACCTACTAACACATGTACCCTGGCACTTGATTGACACCCTCTCAATCCAGCCATGTAGGCAAATACCTACTAAAACATGAACCCGGGCACCTGATGGACACCATCTCAATCCACCCATGTAAGCATAGACCTACCAAAACATGTACCCGGGCACCTGCTGGGCACCCTCTCAATCCACCCATGTAGGAGCAAAGACCTACTAACACATGCACCACGGCACCTGCTGGACACCCTCTCAATCCACCCATGTAGGCAAAGACCTACCAAAACATGTACCACGGCACCTGCTGGGCACCCTCCCAATCCACCCATGTAGGCGCAAAGACCTACAAACACACGTACACGGGCACCTGCTTCACACCCTCTCAATCCACCCATGTACTTACTAATACATGTACCCTGGCACCTGATGGACACCCTCTCAATCCACCCATATATGCAAAGACCTGGTAACTCATGTACATGGGCCCCTAATGGACACCCTCTCAATCCACCCCTGTAGGCAAAGACTTACTAACACATGTAACCGGGCACCAGATGGGCACCCTCTCAATCCACCCATGTAGGCAAAGTCATACCAACACATCTACCCGGGCTCCTGATGGACACCCTCTCAATCCACCCATGTAAGCAAAGACCTACTAACACATGTACCCTGGCACTTGATGGACACCCTCTCAATCCACCCATGTAGGCAAAGACTTACTAACACATGTATCGGGGCACCTGGTGGACACCATCTTAATCGATTAATGAAGAAAAAGACCTACCAAAACATGTACCCGGGAACCTACTGGACACCATCTCAATCCACCCATGTAGGCGCAAAGACCTACTAACACATGTACCCGGGCACTTGCTGGACACCCTCTCAATCCACCATGTAGGCAAAGACCTACCAAAACATGTACCCGGGCACATTCTGGACACCCTCTCAATCCACCCATGTAGGCGCAAAGACTTACAAACACACGTACACGGGCACCTACTGGACACCCTCTCAATCCACCCATGTAGGTGCAAAGGCCTACCAAAACATTTACCCGGGCACTTGCTAGGCACCCTCTCAATCCACCCATGTAGGCGAAGACCTACCAAAACATGTACCCGGGCACCTGCAGGGCTCCCTCTCAATCCACCCATGTAGGCGCAAAGATCTACAAACACATGTACACGGGCATCTACTGGACACCCTCTCAATCCACCCATGTAGGCAAAGGCCTACCAAAACATGTATCCGGGCACCTGCAGGTTACTATCTCAATCCAAACATGTAGGTGCAAAGACATACTAACACACGTACACGGGCACCTACTGGACACCCTCTCAATCCACCTATGTAGGCGGAAAGAACTACCAACACATGTACCCGGGCACCACCTGGACACCCTCTCAATCATACCTTGTTGGCAAAGACCTAACAAAACATGTACCCGGGCACCTGCTGGGCACCCTCTCAATTCACCCATGTAGGCGCAAATACCTAACAACACATGTACCCAGGTACCTGCTGGGCACCCTCTCAATCCACCCATCTAGGCAAAGACCTAATAACACACGTACACGGGCACTTGCTGGACACCCTCTCAATCCACCCATGTAGGCAAAGACCTACCAACACATGTACCCGGCACCTGAAGGACACACTATCAATCCACCCATGTAGGCAAAGGTCTACCAAAACATGTAACAGTGCACCTGCTGGGCACCCTCTCAATCCACCCATGTAGGCAAAGACCTACCAACACATGTAACCGTGCACCTGATGGACACACCCTCTCAATCCACCCATGTAGACAAAGACCTACTAAAACATGTACCAGGGCACCTGATGGACAACCTATCATTCCACCCATGTAGGCAAAGACCTACCAAAACATGAAAACGGTCACCTGATAGACACCCTCACAATCCACCCATATAAGCAAAGAAATATAAACACATATACCCTGGCACCTGATGGACACCCTCTCAAACCACCCATGTATTCAAAGACCTACTAACACATGTACCTGGGCCCCTGATGGACACCCTCTCAATCCACCCATATAGGCAAAGACCTACTAGCACATGTACCCGGGCACCTGATGGACACCCTGTCAATCCACCCATGTAGGCAAAGACCTACTAACACATGTTCCCAGGAAACTGATGGACACCCTCTCAATCCATTGATGTATGCAAAGACCTACCAACACATATACCCGGGCATTTCATGGACACCCTCTCAATCCACCCATGTAAGAAAAGACCTACTAACTCATGTACCCGGGCACCTGATGGACACCATCTCAATCCACCCATGTAGAAAAAGACTTACAAAAATATGTACCCGGGCACCTACTGGACACCCTGTTAATCTACCCATGTAGGCGCAAAGACCTACTAACACATGTACCCGGGCACCTGCTGGGCAGCCTCTCAATCCACCCATGTAGGCAAAGACCTACCAACACACGTACACGGGCACCTGCTTCACACCCTCTCAATCCACCCATGTAGGCAAAGACTTACTAATACATGTACCCTGGCACCTGATGGACACCCTCTCAATCCACCCATATATGCAAAGACCTGGTAACTCATGTACATGGGCCCCTAATGGACACCCTCTCAATCCACCCCTGTAGGCAAAGACTTACTAACACATGTAACCGGGCACCAGATGGGCACCCTCTCAATCCACCCATGTAGGCAAAGTCCTACCAACACATCTACCCGGGCTCCTGATGGACACCCTCTCAATCCACCCATGTAAGCAAAGACCTACTAACACATGTACCCTGGCACTTGATGGACACCCTCTCAATCCACCCATGTAGGCAAAGACTTACTAACACATGTATCCGGGCACCTGGTGGACACCATCTCAATCGACTAATGAAGAAAAAGACCTACCAAAACATGTACCCGGGAACCTACTGGACACCATCTCAATCCACCCATGTAGGCGCAAAGACCTACTAACACATGTACCCGGGCACTTGCTGGACACCCTCTCAATCCACCATGTAGGCAAAGACCTACCAAAACATGTACCCGGGCACATTCTGGACACCCTCTCAATCCACCCATGTAGGCGCAAAGACTTACAAACACACGTACACGGGCACCTACTGGACACCCTCTCAATCCACCCATGTAGGTGCAAAGGCCTACCAAAACATTTACCCGGGCACTTGCTAGGCACCCTCTCAATCCACCCATGTAGGCGAAGACCTACCAAAACATGTACCCGGGCACCTGCAGGGCTCCCTCTCAATCCACCCATGTAGGCGCAAAGATCTACAAACACACGTACACGGGCATCTACTGGACACCCTCTCAATCCAACCATGTAGGCAAAGGCCTACCAAAACATGAACCCGGGCACCTACCGGACACCCTCTCAATCCAACAATGTAGGAGCAAAGACCTACTAACTCATGTACCCGGGCACATGCTGGACACCCTCTCAATCCACCCATGTAGGCAAAGACCTACTAACACACGTACACGGGCACTTGCTGGACACCCTCTCAATCCACCCATGTACGCAAATACCTACTAACACATGTACCCGGCACCAGAAGGACACACTATCCATCCACCCATGTAGGCAAAGGTCTACCAAAACATGAACCAGTGCACCTGCTGGGCACCCTCTCAATCCACCCATGTAGGCAAAGACCTACCAAAACACGTACACGGGCCCCTATGAACACCCTCTCAATCCACCCATGTAGGCAAAGACCTATCAACACATGTAACCGTGCACCTGATGGACACCCTCTCAATCCACCCATGTAGACAAAGACCTACTAAAACATGTACCCGGGCACCTGATGGACAACCTCTCTTTCCACCCATGTAGGCAAAGACCTACCAAAACATGAAAACGGTCACCTGATGGACACCCTCTCAATCCACCCATATAAGCAAAGAAATATAAACACATGTAACCTGGCACCTGATGGACACCCTCTCAAACCACCCATGTATTCAAAGACCTACTAACACATGTACCCGGGCCCCTGATGGACACCCTCTCAATCCACCCATATAGGCAAAGACATACTAACACATGTACACGGGCACTTGATGGACACCCTATCAATCCACCCATATAGGCAAAGACCTACTAACACATGTTCCCAGGAAACTGATGGACACCCTCTCAATCCATTGATGTATGCAAAGACCTACTAAAACATGTACCCGGGCACCTGCTGGGCACCCTCTCAGTCCACCCATGTAGGCGCAAAGACCTATTAACACTCGTACACGGGCAACTGCTGGGCACCCTCTCAATCCGCCCATGTAGTGAATACCTACCAACACACGTACACGAGCACCTGATGGACAACCTCTCAATCCACCCATATAGGCAAAGACCTACCAAAACATGAACACGGTGACCTAATGGAAACCCTCTCAATCCACCCATGTAAGCAAAGACATACAAAAACATGTACCCTGGCACCTGATGGACACCCTCTCAATACACACATATAGGCAAATATCTACCAAAACATGTACCCGGGCACATGCCGGCCACCCTCTCAATTTACCCATGTAGGCGCAAAGTCTTACCAACACACGTACAAGGGCACCTGATGGACACCCTCTCAATCCACCCATGTAGGCCCAAAGTCGGAGTAACACATGTACCCGGGCACCTGATGGACACCCTCTCAATCCACCCAAGTAGGAAAAGTCCTACTAACACATGTGCCCGGGCACCTGATGTACACCCTCTCAATCCACCCATGTAGGAAAAGACCTACCAAAACATGTACCCGGGCACCTGCTAGGTGCCCTCTAAATCCACACATGTAGATGCAAAGACTTACTAACACACGTACACGGGCACTTGATGGACACCCTCTCAATCATGTACCCGGGCACCTGCTGGGCACCCTCTCAATCCACCCATGTAGGCGCAAAGACCTACTAACACTCGTACACGGGCACCTGCTGGGCACCCTCTCAATCCACCCATGTAGGGAAGACCTACCTACACACGTACACGGGCACCTGATGGACACCCTCTCAATCCACCCATATAGGCAAAGACCTACCAAAACATGAACACGGTCACCTAATGGACACCCTCTCAATCCTCCCATGTAAGCAAAGACATACAAACACATGTACCCTGGCAAATGATGGACACCCTCTCAATACACCCATGTAGGCAAAGATCTATCAAAACATGTACCCGGGCACCTGCTGGGCACCCTCTCAATTTACCCATGTAGGCGCAAAGACTTACCAACACACGTACACGGGCACCTGTTGGAAACCCTCTCAATCCACCCATGTAGGCCCGAAGTCCTAGTAAAACATGTACCCGGGCACCTGATGGACACCCTCTAAATCCACCCATGTAGGCAAAGACCTACCAAATCATGTACCCGGCACCTGCTGGGCACCCTCTAAATCCACCATATAGGCAAAGACCTACTAACACATGTACCCGGGCACCTGATGGACACCC
>OY759263.1:367500-372894 GCA_963662155.1 Lamellibrachia columna
CACTCCACACCTGTCCGTCCTACTTGTCCCGCTCCCACACCTGACAGCTTTCCAGTACTGCCAGTTGTGGATGCAACATACGAACATGGATATGTATTCACCATCATAGAAGAAGCGAATGCAACACCTGAAGCAGGACAAGAAGCGGCAGGTGGGGCCGTAAGTGGAACAACAGGTGGAGCAGTAACTGCAAAGTTCCAACGAAAGGAAAACGAAAATCAAGTGGAAAGGCGACAGTGAAAGTAGACGAGATGATACCGAGACTGAACTATTCGATGAATATCTGCTCAGTGAAATTTCAAAGAATAAAGCAATGACAATTTTGTTGGGAAATAAAAACAGGAAGGTCTTGCTCGAAATTGAAAAACTTGAATAAGACTTGGACACGTGAAATATGTGAACTGGCTTAAGCTAGACATGCACTCAATTCCATTGAATCAATTATATTTTCCAAAACTTGTTCTTGTTCTGTTTCGCTAACTACATATATACGATGTTTTGTTCCAATAAAAAAATTGTACAACACAATTGAAAATAATTAAAAATCCATTACATTTTCACCACACTTGACTCACACAGTGGACATTTACAAGAACTAAAAACAATTATTTGTTGTACTTCTGCTTGACGTGTTAACAATTGAACAACTACGCTGATTGAAAATGATTAACATAGACTTCTCTGCTGTAGCAGTGATACTGATATTGTGGTAAAAAAAAATTGAAAATGATGGCTGATATCAGACAACGATCCTCAAAAGAAATTGCTGATAACTCGCTCGCGGGCAGCTCTACCAGCAGCAACGCGGGCCCGTTCTGACATCGGGTTGTTGGCAGAACGAAGTTGCTCTGCCTCTCCATCAGAATCAGCATCTTCTGAAGATGATTCAGAGTCAGGGTCGCTGTCACTCTCAGAGTCTGAAGGGACCTCCAATTTCAGCAGCCTAGCACGGTTGTGAAGCATGACACAGACTGTAATTACTTGACAAACCTTGGCAGGAGCCAAACGAAGTCTGCGAAGACTGTGCCACCTTCTCTTCAACACCCCAATGGCCCTTTCAACAGCTGTACGGGCAGAACTGTGCCGAAAGTTGTATGTCCTCTGTTGACGTGTAGTGGGGTTAGGAAGAGGAGTGAACAGCCAGTCACGCATCATGTACCCGCTGTCACCGAGGATGATTCCTCTCAGAGGCTTTTGTAGCTCGCTCTCAAACGCATCAAGGAGGGATGACTCGCGTAGGACGTGAGCATCGTGAACGCTTCCAGGCCATTTGGCTATGCAGTTGATGAAAAGAAGGTCTGCATCGCAAATGACCTATGAACAGAATAACATCTCAAATTAATAAAAAGTAAAAGAAAAATGGTACACACCCAGCCGCACATACACAGACAAACACCTATAAATGTAGGCATACCTTTTATTGTTTTACTGTTCAACATTTACAGCAAAACTTGATAATGGTTCGAACACACGCAAACCTGCATATACCACATATACACTTACACACATGCATAAATTTATATACACAAATAGGCATAAAATACATTCATGAAAATGTTACATGTTTACATACATGCTACATTCGCCATGCAAAGACAGGTGTGCTGTTATTAATTATTAGTAGTTAAATACACAGATATAAAAATACAGAAACAAACTCCCCTCACCTGGACATTGATGGAATGATAACCCTTCCTGTTGATGAATTCATGCTCATTTTCTGACGGAGCTTGTATACGGATCTGCGTTCCGTCAATGCACCCAACTACATTGGGGAACCCATTGGTGTCGTAAAGCTTTGCCTTCGTCCTGTCTGCTTGGCGCTGATTGGGCAATCTAACGTAGTTGGGAACTTGACGGAGGAAAGCGACTGTAACTCGAGTCACAGTGCGGCTGACTGTCGACTGATCAATTTCTATCAGGTCACCACATACATCCTGAAAACTGCCGCTAGCGTAATATCGGAGCGTTACAAGCACTTGCAATAGAGGTGTCAACGAACCCGACCTATTTGCGATGTTGATGTCCCTCTCAATGTCGTCTGTGATTCCTATTATGTCATGCCGTCTGAATCTAAACTTTCTAAACAGTTTCTCATCATCGAATGTTTCAAACGGGTGGGTTGGATCTCTAAATATTCTATTCATTCTCAACATTCGCCTGCGTCGATATCGGTGTAGAATTATGGCAGCCATTTTGATTTCTGAGTTATCCGGTGGATAGGCCACTTAAACAGGGGAAAACGAGTGAATAACTTTATCCGCGTTTAAGCCCTGCGGATAGTCCTATCCGCGCGACATGCATACCGGCTTTGTACATTTAACCGCCGGCTAGAAGATAACCGCGGATAAGGGAGCTATCCGGCCTACGGCCCCTGCTGAGGACTATTGCTATTTTTTACACTATAAAAGTACTTTTGTGTTGCAGTAATGTGAGTGTGTGTGTGTGTGTGTGTGCGTGTGTGCGTGTGTGCGTGTGTGCGTGTGTGCGTGTGTGCGTGTGCGTGTGCGTGTGCGTGTGCGTGTGCGTGTGCGTGTGCGTGTGCGTGTGCGTGTGCGTGTGCGTGTGCGTGTGCGTGTGCGTGTGCGTGTGCGTGTGCGTGTGCGTGTGCGTGTGCGTGTGCGTGTGCGTGTGCGTGTGCGTGTGCGTGTGCGTGTGCGTGTGCGTGTGCGCGTGCGCGTGCGCGTGCGCGTGCGCGTGCGCGTGCGCGTGCGCGTGCGCGTGCGTGTGTGTGTGTTTGCTATAGTTAGCATACTCTCATTGATCAATACTATTTGCTCCATTGATTTATAGCATAATCTAAAGGGCTTTCATGATTAAAATAATACATTATTATGGCCTCATAATGGCACTATAATGTTCAAATTGCCGTTGATTTCTCTTGCATATGCTCTAGCAATGATCACGGTGGCATTAGACTACCAAATCAGTAAAGGCATTTTTATTTTGAAACTTAACAATAAATGTAATTTTGTATTGGAAATAAATGCCAATTTACATGTTTACAACGACTTCTTTTTTTCTAGTATTTTTCCCTAGCAAAATGTGTTACTTTATTTCCGTAACTTTTTTACTTGGCTGTTAGAGAGGAGAGGACAAGGGTTAGAAAGGACAAGGGTTAGAGAGGACCAAAGTTAGAGAGGACCACAGTTAGAGAGGACCACAGTTAGAGAGGACCAGTGTTTAGAGAGGACCATATTTAGAGAGGACCACAGTTAGAGGGTTTGAATCAACCAAGTTGCTGCTACTTCGAAACTTGGACAATTTCATTCACCCCACTCTGCCTCGGTTCATGCATTCAGTTGTAAAAATGGGGACCTGCCAATGGACCGTGATGGCTTTCAATGAAAGTGAATAATTGGAAATGGTGTTGCGTGAACATTCTAAATATGAGTTAAATTGATTGCACCGACTTTTCTATGATCAGTTATGTTGACCAACTCTGCTAGGTCAACATGCTCACTTGACTGCATTGACTGTGCTAGAGTCGTATGTGGGGTCAAGACAACCGTCCTCTCGCAAGGACAGGGCCTCATGGGAGGAACGCACTAACGCCAACACACATGCCAAGAACAGATATTCCCCATCACTGATGACTCCCCGAATATAAACGCAACACAAGCAGGCATTGCCTCAATCCCAACATAGGCTGACTCGTTACTGCAGCCAGGAGAACATGCCATCGACGCAAAACAAAGCGGTTAGCATAATCATCCCGCGACTGTTTATTGCCTGCGACTTGTGTGCAGCGTTAATGGCCTACTACTCCCGCAGGATCCCTGGTGTCGGGTTGCTGGGTGATCGCCAAAAAAAGCACCGGAGCAGTCTTATCTGGAGGCGTCATAGACGCAGCGGTAGGCGTGCATCGGATTTCCCTCGTGAACCAGCGCAGTGGCGGCGGTGGCGGCGGTACAGAGCGGCCGGGTGGGAGCGAGGCGGGGCAGTAGTACGAGGTCGTTGTGGCCCGGAGCGTTGTTCTAAGTTGGACGTTCGACTGACGAGGCTGGTGGTGGAAGGGCTGCGAATTACATAGCAGAAATGGTGGCGTGGTTCGTTCTGATATCTGCCGTTGCAGCAGTCATCTCGACTGAAGGTAGGTGGTAGTTGTAACTACGGGATAGCTGTAGTAATTACCCGGGCAGCTGTAGTAACTACGCCTACGGGGTAGCTGTAGTAACTACAAGATTTAACAAGATTTAACAAGATTTGCCATCCAAGCCAAAGGCCCAGATGGCAAGTGGACAAGGAAGCCATTGGCTTATCGAGAGTCCAACAATGTTCACCTACTTATAACCCGCCCTCCTGAGATATGTGTCAACCTTGTTTTTAAACATATTCACGCTGCTAGCAGTTACACAATCTGTAGACAATTTGTTCCATTCATTTATTGTCCTCTGTGAGAACGAGTGCTTCCTGATGTCCAATCTACATTGATCCTTTACTAATTTTACCTCATGTCCTCTAGTTCTGCTATCCTTCTTGAGTGAGAAAAACATATTTCTATCAATAATTTCATACCCATTCAATATCTTAAAAACTTCAATCTGATCTCCTCTTAACCTCCTTGTCTCTAGAGTTGTTAAACCACATTCTTTCAGGCGTTCTTCATAACTAAGGTCTCTAAGTTCTGTAATCATTTTAGTTGCTCTCCTTTGTATGCGTTCAAGCGTATCTATATCCTTCTTACGATATGGTCTCCATGCTTGTATACAGTATTCTAAATGAGGTCTAACTATTGCTTTATAAAGAGGTATAATTAACTTTTTTCCCTTGTATGTTATGTTTCTTCTAATCAATCCAAGAATTTGATTACCCTTTGAAGCTGCAATACCACACTGCTCTGAAACTTTCATATCAGCGCTTATTGTAACTCCTAAGTCCTTTTCTTTTACAGTAGTACCCAGAACAGTATCTCCCATTTTATAGTTTACATTCAAGTTCCCATGTCCTGTATGTAGGCATTTACATTTCCCAAAATTGAACAGCATCTGCCATTTCTCAGACCATTTCACTAATCTGTCTAGATCGTTTTGTAAATGTTGTTTATCACCATCAGTATTAACCTTTCTAAACAGTTTTGTGTCATCCGCAAATTTCAGTACGTTACTTGTTATACTGTCGTCCAAGTCATTGATATAAATTAAGAATAATATAGGTCCTAGTACTGACCCTTGAGGTACCCCACTCAAAACCGATTTCCAATTTGAAACTTCTCCATCTACTACAACTCGTTGTCTTCTGTCAGTCAGCCATTGTTCTATCCAGTCAGTTATGCTATCCCCGATACCATGGGCTTTTAATTTAAGTAGCAATCTTTGATGTGGCACTTCAAATGGTAATCAAATTAGTGGTTTGATTCGGAGAAATAAAACATGAGAGAGAGAGAGAGAGAGA
>OY759263.1:373094-380594 GCA_963662155.1 Lamellibrachia columna
TAATGAAAATGCCAGTGCAGGGTGTGTCCGTGGTAGGCAGCCTCTGAAACATTGCGTGTGGCATGCGTGGGCCAGGATACCCGTGGCCCGCTACGTAGATCGTGGACACCGCCCATGGGTTGGCGGGTCGTTCAACCGGTGAAGGCCGTCTCGTGGGCGCCAGGCACTCGTTGCCACGGACAACTGGGTGGGTCTGCAGCCACGACAGTTTATGACTTCGAAGCAGGCACTTCAACAAAAATTGATAGTACGTAACGAAGATTCAGTTGATACACACCCTTTCCTCCAATTCTTCACAAGGCCAAATGTCAATGCATGAGTGTGCACGGCATGAGTGTGCACGGGCATGAGTGTGCACGGGCATGAGCGTGCACGGTCATGAGGCTTGATTGTGATGTAGAATAAGCCGTATTGTAAAGTCATGTACCCCTCTAGTTATAGCAGGGAGACAAGTTGTGTGTAAACGGATTGATGAAGGAAAACAACTTAAGTAAGCGAGTGCGGACGAATAGGTCAGCCTCCTAGAAAAGGCTATATCAAAACAGACTGTCCAGTAGAAGACTACAGCTATATTAACGATGTCTGTTGACACCGTCCTAGAATACCTATATCCAGATAGCGGACGATACAGCTATATAATGTCTGCTGACCCGTCCAAGGACAGAGTAGCCAAGAGTAGAAGCGCAGTTTAGAAAGCGAACAGTATAGTTACATAAAGCAGGGAATATTGTTAACCCATCCAGGGGAGTGTCCAGATATATATTTGTGTGGGTTAGCCTAGGATGTCCAGAATAGTGGTCCACGACTGAGACTGCTCTGTTGACTTATAAGGACATGCCCTCCCTTCTGGGAGGACTCATCATGACTGTGCCTGGCGCAAGAAAGCGTATAAATGCATGTCAAAAATACAGATAGTCAGTTTAAGTTTAGCCTCGATGGAAGAGTGTTTAGTTTTAGTTCTAGTCTTGGTGGAAGAGCGTTAGAATGAGTTTAAGTTTAGCCTCGATGGAAGAGTGTTTAGTTTAAGTCTAGTCTTGGTGGAAGAGCGTTAGAATGAGTTTAAGTCTAGTCTTGGTGGAAGAGCGTTAGAATGAGTTTAAGTCTAGTCTTGGTGGAAGAGCGTTAGAATGAGTTTAAGTCTAGTCTTGGTGGAAGAGCGTTAGAATGAGTTTAAGTCTAGTCTTGGTGGAAGAGCGTTAGAATGAGCTTAAGTCTAGTCTTGGTGGAAGAGCGTTAGAATGAGTTTAAGTCTAGTCTTGGTGGAAGAGCGTTAGAATGAGTTTTAGTTAGTTAGTTCTGGTGGGCGTACGACTACGCTTAGATCTGTCATCATGTAGTCTTAGACAACAGAAATGATTGTCTATGTGTGTAACTGTATAATCGTTTGTCTGATTAAAGTCATAACGAGTTTACTTGGAATCTTCTGAGTGAAGTGAGTTCTTTCTATTACCGTGGTTATTGATGTCATTAAGCTAACCCTGAACGCAGTAGGGGGGACGCTTGTGACTAGGTAACTAACGGTATAGACGTAAGAAATGAGACACTCACTTATGTAAAATCAGCTTGTTTATATAACAACATCAGAAAGACAGCTGAATTTTATAGTATGACTGTTTGAGTAATTAATCATTTAATATACTGTGTAATTCTATATTAACGTGAGCTTATATGTTACTCGGATATGAGGTCGCTGTGACTGGCCTTGTAACGGAACGGTTTTAGGATTGAGGTCAGTCTAGTATAATGACCTTTAACAAAAACGGAACAGACGGAGTGTAGACGTTCTATGTCATAACACAAGGAATTGCTGTGGTGGAAATAATGTGTGGAATTACAGTAAATTAATTAAGGAGACATGTTCATGTCGATAGAGAGACGTAAAAGAAGACCAATTACGATATAGTTGACGTAAACTGCGCTATCAATAAATCTTGTGACGCAAGTCTCCCTCCCTCTCTCCCTCCTATATTATGTGACCGTCAGTCCAAGCCATTTGCTTTTGAAATGTTCCAAGTCGAACGCTCGAGGCGTGGAATATGACCTGCACGAGACCAACCAGGGCGTTACAACTCATCTTGATTTCGCAATCCCAGCACAACACACGACGAGCATCTGACTAACTGTTTCCACTGGGTGTTGTTAATCAATGCCAGCAGGGGTCATATTACGATGTTCGTAGCTGCAGAAATATGCCTTATCGGATCCATATTTCAAAAAGCGTGTCTCTCTATCTAATAGCTTCCAGGCTGTCACAATAAAAAATATAAATAACAATTTGCACCGTTGGGTGTTACAACTCGCTCGGGGTTAAACTTTGGGATACTTCATAAATTGTATAATTGCGCTAATTAGTGTGTATTGCATTACACATTTATTTACTTGCTATCTGCGGGATACATTTATGTGTGGTTTCCTTGGCATTCAACCAGTTTCGATCGAGTATTTTATTAATAATCCGAACTACAATCCTTAAATATGCTGTTTTTACAACTAGTCCCGATCTCCCCTAAATATGTTTGAAGCTACCCTATTACCATTATGCAATGGTAAGTGTACCCTTCTCTTCATCAACGTGTATAAAAAAGAAGAGCGTAAGACGTATCCAAGAAGAGCGAGGAGCGTAAGACGTAACCAACAAGAGCGAGGAGCGTAATACGTAACCAACAAGAGCGAGGAACCCAAGACGTATCCAAGAAGAGCGAGGAGCGTAAGACGCAACCAACAAGAGCGAGGAGCGTAATACGTAACCAACAAGAGCGAGGAGCGTAATACGTAACCAATAAGAGCGAGGAACCCAAGACGCAGCCAAGAAGAGCGAGGAGCGTATGACTTAACCAAAAAGAGCAAGTTCTTGACTCGTCCCGTCAGGTCTTTGCAAAACACATCTAGCAATTAGTTATCATCATCGGGAAGGAACCTCTATAGCCCCTATTCCCAGGTGGGGCCTCGTGTGAATTTTACTTCAAACAAAGCACACATACAAGAACGTAATTTTCACCCGTCATGTAATCCTCATCCATCATATTATGTTCACCCGTCATGTAATCCTCATCCATCATATTATCTTCACCCGTCATGTATTCCTCATCCATCATTATTATCTTCACCCGTCATGTAATCCTCATCCATGATGTAATCCTCATTCGCAGTGTAATCATCACTCGCTTGCGGTTTCATTAATTACTTGGTAGGATTGCATTTACCTTGTTACGTGCATTGTAAAGAGTATTTTTGTTTTTGTTGTAGACCCGAAAACAGTTCGCGTAACCAGCATACTTGTAAGTGTCTATTGTTGGCTCTCAGCATTCGGCTACATTCCCGAAATGGCCACTATACGAATTGGCCACTTCGATTATGTTTTGCGTCAGGTTGATAATAATTGTATTCAGAGCATGTTGAACGCTCCTCGACATTACTACAGTTGGTATACATCCTACCGGGTGTTCAGTCACCGTGTAACGCTAACATGACATGGTACACGTGCTGAAGTGACCAGATTTTATTCAGACGTACCTATCCTCTTCGTGTGGAACATAAGGCTCGCACAAGGTCCAGCCAGTTTAATCAAACAATATGACTGAATGGTGGCTTCTTTCCAACTCTCGAATTTGCGAAGTAACACTGGCAGTTAAAGCACCGTCGAACAACGCCTCGTCCTTGTGTTACGTAACAATCGTAGAAAATACGAATGGCGTAATTGTTTGAATACCGTTGTGGACAATTGTACGTAATAACTACAAAGGGTAATTCGACCGTATGGTCGCAGAAGAACCCCTGAACGTTTGGCGCCCGAGATGCAAAGCGTCTAGCAGGAGTAGCATAACATACACATATACATGCAAACACTGGATTATAGTAAGATATATGTTCTCTCCAGGTGGAGCCTTACCTCAACGTGAATGACAGTTCGGGGCCTGACACCGGAAGTATGGTGTATTATGGGATGATCGACGACATATTGGATGAGATGGAGCGCATATCTGACCTCCGGTTCCAGTTGAGTATCGTGCCAGACAGTAAGTATGGCACTTTCTCTAACGGAACTTGGAGCGGACTGATAGGACAACTGATCGATGATGTAAGATGCATTATATTCTCTTTTACGATAGTCATTTTAACATCAATAATGTCACACAACTACGGATACCTTCATCACCGCAATAGAGTGATGTATTGTGCATATATCCGTGAAGATGAGGTGGAGTCAGTGAAACAACTCAGAACACAAATGTCATGAACCAATACAGTGCACATTTGTCCAATAAACGTAATACGATGTCATGAACCACCACAGTACACATTTGTCCAATAAACGTAATACGATGTCATGAACCACCACAGTGCACATTTGTCCAATGAACGTAATACGATGTCATGAACCACCACAGTGCACATTTGTCCAATAAACGTAATACGATGTCATGAACCACCACAGTATACATTTGTCCAATAAACGTAATACGATGTCATGAACCACCACAGTGCACATTTGTCCAATGAACGTAATACGATGTCATGAACCACCACAGTGCACATTTGTCCAATAAACGTAATACGATGTCATGAACCACCACAGTGCACATTTCCCCAATAAACGAAATACGATGTCATGAACCACCACTGTACACATTTGTCCAATAAACGTAATACGATGTCATGAATCACCACAGTGCACATTTGTCCAATAAACGTAATACGATGTCATGAACCACCAGAGTACACATTTGTCCAATAAACGTAATACGATGTCATGAACCACCACAGCGCACATTAGTCCAATAAACGTAATACGATGTCATGAACCACCGCAGTACACATTTGTCCAATAAACGTAATACGATGTCATGAACCACCACTGTGCACATTTGCCCAATAAACGTAATACGATGTCACGAACCACCACAGTGCACATTTGTCCAATAAACGAAATACGATGTCATGAACCACCACAGTGCACATTTGTCCAATAAACGTAATACGATGTCATGAACCACCACAGTGCACATTTGTCCAATAAACGTAATACGATGTCATGAACCACCACAGTACACATTTGTCCAATAAACGTAATACGATGTCATGAACCACCACAGTGCACATTTGTCCAATAAACGTAATACGATGTAATGAACCACCACAGTGCACATTTGTCCAATAAACGTAATACGATGTCATGAACCACCACAGTGCACATTTGTCCAATAAACGAAATACGATGTCATGAACCACCACAGTGCACATTTGTCCAATAAATGTAATACGATTGCATGAACCACCACAGTGCACATTTGTCCAATAAACGTAATACGATGTCATGAACCACCACAGTGCACATTTGTCCAATAAACGTAATACGATGTCATGAACCACCACAGTGCACATTTGTCCAATAAACGTAATACGATGTCATGAACCATCACAGTACACATTTGTCCAATAAACGTAATACGATGTCATGAACCACCACAGTGCACATTTGTCCAATAAACGTAATACGATGTCATGAACCACCACAGTGCACATTTGTCCAATAAACGTAATACGATGTCATGAACCACCACAGTACAAATTTGTCCAATAAACGTAATACGATGTTATGGACCACCACAGTGCACATTTGCCCAATAAACGTAATACGATGTCACGAACCACCACAGTGCACATTTGTCCAATAAACGTAATACGATGTCATGAACCACCTCAGTGCACATTTCCCCAATAAACGAAATACGATGTCATGAACCACCACAGTGCACATTTGTCCAATAAACGTAATACGATGTCATGAACCACCACAGTGCACATTTGTCCAATAAACGTAATACGATGTCATGAACCACCACATTACACATTTGTCCAATAAACGTAATACGATGTCATGAACCACCACAGTACAAATTTGTGCAATAAACGTAATACGATGTTATGGACCACCACAGTGCACATTTGTCCAATAAACGTAATACGATGCCATGAACCACCACAGTACACATTTGTCGAATGAACATAATTTGAAGTCATGAACCACAAGAGTGCACATTTGTCCAAGAAACGTAATACGATGCCATGAACCACCACAGTGCACATTTGTCCAATGAACATAATACGAAATCGTGAATCACCACTGTGCATATTGTCCAATGAACGTAATACGATGTCATGAGTCAACACATTGCACATTGCCCGATAAACGTAATACGATGTCATGAATCACCACAGTGCACATTTGTCCAATAAACGTAATACGGTGTCATGAATCACCACAGTGCACATTTGTCCAATGAACGTAATACGATGTCATGAATCACCATAATGCACATTTGTCCAATGAACGTAATACAGTGTCACGAATCACCACAGTGCACATTTGTCCAAGAAACGTAATATATTTCACCAACCATCATTGCCTGATAAGAGTAATATCAACGAAATTGACAGCTTAAGCAACTTTTGCAAATGAACAATTGAAATGTAAAAGTAATCATGTTTCGTGGAATAAATCAATAATATTATTGCACGCAGTTATGCTGGTGCCCGCCAATGTATCGTTTGTGGAAATGCGAGCCACTAGTGACTGACATTGTGGTATAAGTGAAGCTGTTACGTGTAGAATCCTAATAAGCTGATGGCAAACGTCCTGAATAAGCAAGCACATTGCCCCTTTCAGAAAGCCGATATTGCTGCAGCGCCTCTAGCGGTGTCCTTGTTAAGAGAGCGGCATGTTGACTTCAGCGTGCCATTTCAAAGGTATGCAAATATTATTATACATTTATATAGTTAGTTATATAGATCTAAGCGGTACTGTCACTCATTTACGCGTGAAGACTAGCAAGGCACACGTAATGTGCGTTGTCGTGTCAATAATGTTACGAAAATATGCCTTGTTTATGTAACTATTATATGCCTAGTACTAGCAAGTGTAAACATATACATTCGCAGAACGTTGCTATTTTGTAGTTGCTAATCAGGTATTTTAATAAATTCCGTTCATTTATGTAATCAAGACGATGGACTGGCATTTTAATCTAAATATGATATTCATATGAGCACTTCAGTAGAAGAAAGCAACGTAATCATATTATCTGAGAACACCAAGGTTCGGGCATACCAGGTTTCCTAAGCATCCTCCTCTACAATAGCGAATCGTGGACAACATTTGCGAAGCAGGAAAAATACCTCAACAGCTTCCATTTCCGATGCCTGTAAGTAACGAACTGTGTACGGAGAAGAGAGAGCGTCGATGAGAAAGGTCGTCGACTACCACACCTCTACATCAAACTGTCAACACATGTGCCATCTGCAGCAGAGACTACCTCTCAAAAATCGGACTTTTTAGTCATGGCAGATGTTGTGTAGAACACTGATGTCGCACACGACGCTGCTCCATTATCATTCGAGATAGACGGATGCCAATGAATCATAATATAATTTATTCTGACATACATATTGTTTAGAACATCTAACAATTGTATCATGCTGCATTGTTTTAGTTCTGAGGCG
>OY759263.1:385594-473094 GCA_963662155.1 Lamellibrachia columna
AAATGTCTCCCGTCTTTGTTTGCATATAAATGTACTTGTTCAACGTGCTGTGCTTGTCAAGTAGATTGATGAGATATACTTGTTCTGCCTGCTGTGCTTGTCACGTAGATTGATGACCGAGATCTGCTTGTTCTACGTGCTGTGCTTGTCACGTAGATTGATGAGATGTTCATGAATATATACTACCTAATATAGCATGTTGGCCGTGTTTGTAATATGGATCAAACTTATTTTCTCACTGTTGGAATACACTCGCAATGCTACAACGATGGCGTATTAAAGCATTGCGGATATTATATAAGTTATATGAGTGTGTAGTATTCAATGTATGGGCAAACATAACACGATCCATTGGAACTCAGCAAACTAGGATCTTAATACACATTAGAGTATAATATTAATGTTGAAGTCACTTGGAGAGAACACATAAAATATACAAAAGAGGAAGCCCATTTTAATCAATTAAAACAGTCTACAGAATCTACAGAAACTGAGATAAGTCATAGTAAGTGCACTTAGAAAGACAACGAGCTTGTGGCGATCGAGTCGGCCGACGACAGAATTACTCATACCTCGGCTCCTGCACGTTCTCAGTAACTATTTAACACCACTCCAGCCACGGATCGCTCTTCCCGACGACAAGAGGTCAATTGACCCAAGTAGGTCATAACGTGTGCGAACTGCGTATAGCAGTCTATGCGGCAGACGCGGACACCTAAGGTAGGTTTTCGTTGTGTCTGAAGAAACAGACCACAATATTACATTGTACACCTGACTGTTCACACACGTCCAACACTCATTCACTTACTCGACAAATGCATACATTCATACATACATACATACATACATACATACATACATACATACATACATACATACATACATACATACATACATACATACATATATACATACATAAATAGAACACCCTTTAATAAAACAAGACCGCTGATACAGCGATGCAGGCATGGGCCAGTGACATTCATGCTGCTGCACGGCAATAAAACACTGGAGGCCCAGTGTTTATACTGTACAGCATCCAGTCGTTATCATATACCCATAGATATACAGTACTAATAAGAGATTATTAATATATATATATATATATATATATATATATATATATATATATGATATATCATACCAGCATCTACTAAATAACTTCAATTACTGAGTGTAGTAGATGTACAATGGGTTAAAATACATGTCTCACTATTGTGACTGTTAAATAACTATAATAATATGTAGGTTGCCGGTGGTAAGCTTATGTCTAAATTAAGAATAGACCGCTGTAGAGCAAGTTTGTAAGATAAATTGTATTTATTACTAACTAAACTGATAAACTAAACTTCCTACTAAAATGATACAAAACCAAGTTTCTCAGCCATTGCACAATTTACACTCCTGATCTAACTTCAGTACCCCCTCAAACAGAACAAGTAAGCTATTTGCATATCGTAGCGTCCAGTGTAAGATAAGATGATACATAAACGTCTATTAAGTACCATAGTTCCAACACATCGGTGCTATTCGGTGCTATGTTCACACTATAAACAGTACTACCCTATGTTTCATGCAGTGGATGCAACTGATTCTGCCGTGCAATGAAATGCACTCAAGCACAAGTGCACACATACATAATATATGTAACGTTTTTGATGCTATATATTATTGTTAAATCTTGCTAAATGGTGTTAAGCCTCAAATCTAGTCTACACTAGCCTGTTAGTACAATGCATCATGTCCACCCAGTTACGTATGTTTTTTTATACTTACCGCCCGGTCTAATACCATAAATAAAATGGTGGGCCTATGCAACTCAAAATTGGTTTCCAGTTTGAATGTGATGTTTTTAAATTAATGCATGAGGACTTGAGCAGGTATATAAGGCGAAGAAGATGCGTAAGATCCTGCCCCAGTCGCACCTTCTGCGAACCGTCATCGCCTTGGCTGCTCTAGTCTCGCTCGTTCAATCAGGTAATTATTGTTGTATTCAAGTGATACGTCCATTGTACTATTTATATTTAATTAGTAGGGAATTAGTTTGGATAATTCATACCCCTAAGGAAAGATGTGCATAAGATTTGAGTATAACACCGTACAACGTGACAGAAAGAGTTATTAGAAAGAATTACCTAACTGGTGTCATCAACACGAAAATTATGTTCAGCAAAAACTAACATTTCAAGTTGTTTTAAGTTTTTGAAAAAAGCCAATCGGTACGTTTTACATGAAACGTGAAAATAATACAATGTACAAACTACGCAGTACATATCTCTATCTAGTTATCATAAATGATTTAAAAACAATGATTACTTATTTTATAACTGGCATACATAATTATTATCCCTCGTTGCTTACGCCTGCTCTTTGCGCTCATCTTGTCTTCATTTTCACTTTGCTCGGACATGAAGACGTTCATACTCACGTTTGCTTTACGCATTGAATAGAACGTTTCCATTGCAACAAAGTTAATTTAAATATAAAAATGGGTATAGTTTAATTCCGTAGTGAGATTCCTCGAAATGTGTATTCAAAGGCATATGCATGGTCATATGTGTGGCATGGTGATATGTGTGTCATGGTGATGTGTTTCATGGTGATATGTGTGTCACTCTTCCGAAATGTGAGCCACTCTATGTTCGAAAAGTAAAATATTCGACCTTGTTCAATGTTTTTTTTAATATTATCACACGGAAGTACACTATTTATAGTTGCAAGACACCAACAATATTATTTCTTAATATACAGAATTCTGCATTTTTTGGCACAATGTATTCAGGGTCCCTATTTCATTGAGAAACAACCAGAACCATACACCATTATTGTTAAAGGGTGTAATCATGCATTGACTTATCTTAAAATGTCCAAATGGGGTTGTATTTAAAAGAACCCGTGTTTGACATACAAATTTCGTTGGCAGTGAAGATATACCTTGTAAATTTATCAATTTATGATCTTCCTAGATAATAAATTATTTTAGACGTTTCGAACATATTTTGTTGTTGTAGAACTTTCAATATATACAAAATGTAAAACATCGCTAAAATAATCTTCCAATAAGACATGAAACATCAATACTTTCTTGTATTTCTGGCAAAACTACAGTACCTTCAAAACAAAGGCGACTGAGATATTCCGAGGTATGTAATGGTTTTGGTCGTTTAATTTTTTGGTTCTGGACGGTTTTCAACATCTCCAAGCAGTTCTCCGAGCAGTACTGCTCAACGAATTTGTCCGGGATCACAATGATCGTTTGAGTGGGTGGAAGAGCTTTCTGCAGAGCACGCAGTTTAACCCCGAAATGCTGTGCTGTGGGCACATAAGTCGTTGAACAAAACGGACCAGCCTAATGTTTTTGGGTCTCGACTTGCAGAAGACAGCCAAACTTGTTGTATCTGATGGGTGTTCCAACTTGAATGTTGTGATAGAGGTTATGTAGGTAATTCTCGCGGTCCACCTTTACATTGTGCCTTTTTCCTGGCATGCATGTTGCTTTATCCACCCGTTTGAGGAACTCCTTATTTATTTTCCTTTTCCGCCTGCTCTCCATCAAACTCATGTTGCTAGTGCGCTACGTTTTGACGAACATTCCACGACACCCCGGCGCGATTTGAAGAAAAGCGTGTGATGTGCTGAGCTGTCTTTGGCTGTTGGTGATCTTTGGGGTTTGACGAGCCTCTGAAAGATAAACCTAGACCAATGTAACAGCTTGCTGGATCCTTGGCTGTTTGGTCGGACTGAGACCCTCTGATCTCGTATGCTCACTGGTTCGCTTTATTGGTGTAGGTACTGGTTTGTCTGGGATCGGGCGGCGACAATCTTCTGTTGTCTTGTTTGTGTTCTGCAACACTTTTCGGTGATGCCACACGTTGTTTCGCATGTCCTCTAGGTCGGTCTCGATAATTACTTACTTTACTTACTTACTTAGTCCTCTTCGTGCCCGTTGACACATAAGGCATCAACAAGAGAGCGCCACTGCTGTCGGTCTGCAGCCCATTTGGTGATGGTGTTCCATGTCAGGCTGCATTCTTTCATCTCCTTCTCCACTGTTCGTCTCCATGTTTCTTTTGGGCGACCACGTCTCCTTTTTCCATCTGCTGTCCAGTGTAAGGCTGTCTTGGGCAGTACGCCAGGTGACATTCGGCACACGTGTCCAAGCCATCTTCATCTTCTCTTCTTTATCTGTGTGGCCAAGGATGTTGCATCTGTTTTGCGGTGCAGCTCTTCATTAGTGATGGTGTTGGGCTAAAATACTCCTAGGATCTTCCGTAGACACTTGTTTTGGAAGGTCTCAAGCTTGTGTGCTAGCTTGGCTGTCAGTTTCCAGCACTCGGAGCCGTAGAGAAGTACACTGAGAACATTACTATTGTACAGTCTCAGTTTTGTTTCCAATCTCAGTTGCTTGGATTTCCAGATGGGTTTCAGAATAGCGAAGGTCTGACTTGCCTTTCTGATCCTATCCGTAGCATCTTTTGCAGAGACTCCATCTGTTGTGATTTTGCTTCCCATGTATGCAAAGTCCTGAACGTCTTCCAAAGCATCACTGTTGTTTATGTTGTTTATGGTGATGGGGTTATCTGTCTTGTTGTTGATACTCATCAGTTTGGTTTTTGCTGTGTTGAGCTTTAACCCAATCTGTGGTGCTGTTGTTGTGAGTTTGTCCATCACTTCCGGCTACTTGGACTTGGTGCAGCGACTTGAATTTGGTGTAGATCATTTACAGAAAAACGCGGTATATCAAATAGAATAAGTATTACTATTGCATATATATTATACACAAACGTATTGTAGACATATATTATGAAACAGGTTTTGTTAATTATTAGTCAGAGGGAATATTTAAGAGTAAGTTAGTCTCGGACTCTGTCAGGGAAGTCAGCGAGCGTTAATAGGGTTGTTCGAAAATTGAGATAGCATAGTGAATAGTCAGTAACATTGGAATATTGGTTAGAATAAGTATTACTATTATATATATATATTGTTCACAAACTTCTTGTAGACATATATTAAGAAACCGTTTTTGTTAACAGAGGTAGTATTTTTCCCGGATTCAAACTCAACGAGTGATAAAAGGAAGTTTGTTTACAGGTCGTGAATTCAACTCGTGCATCGAACTATCGTTTACATTGGCTAATATATATATATATATATATATATATATATATATATATATATATATAAGATAAAGTGATATATTTACTTAAATTACATACATAAGGTAATATCTGACATAGTGGTAGTAAACGTTTTCCGTAAAAAGGAATTAACAGCAGGATTTTAGCGTAAATTAGTACACACTGACTTCGTTGTTTTGTTACACAGTGTTCTCCGTATTCGCTAGGTGGCAGGTTTTTTCTCATGCGAGCTTAATAGAAGACATAGTTAGCAAGTATATTAGCCTAAAGTGTTCTTTTGATCACAAAAACAGCCTTATTCAAGGCTAACGTAGCAAACTAATTAAAACTAAATGGTATGATGGCGCCATGCAAACGGCAGTTAAAGGCCACAAGGCACTTAATTTGTGGCAGTTGCAGTAACTGGGTGGACTTCGTCAAGTCTGGGTGCGAGAAGTCCTGGGCTGAGGTCCAGGCAGCTAGTTTTAGTTTTGAGTGTAGGGGATGTACGAAGATGAAGGAACTAGAGGTGGAGTTGGAAGAGCTGAGGCTGCTCGTTGTGGCAATGGTGGGAAGGGAACAGGGGGGTTGTGCCAGTAGTTCCGGTGGGGGAACAGTAGACGATAAAGTGGGGAAAGACACAAGAGATGCTAGGGAGAGCTCAACTCAGCCTGGGAGGAAGCTGAGAGGAGGAAAGGTGACAGGTCGTAGGGAATCAGGACGTAAGGAGACGGGAAGGAAAGGAACGGGAGGGAAGACAACCGGAGTGAAGGAGAGGGGAGTAGGGGAGACAGGAGGGAAGGCGACGGGAGTTGGGGAGACGGGAGGGAAAACAACCGGAGTGAAGGAGAGGGGAGTGGGAGAGACAAGAGCAAAGGAGAGGGAAGTGGGGGAGACAGGAGCGAAGGAGACAGGAGGGAAGGGGTCAGGACAGAATGCGATGGAAGGGGTCGAACGGAAGAGTTATTCTGCAGCAGTGATAGAGGGGGTGAGGAAGAGAGCGAGGGTGTTTGTGGGGGATTCGATAGTTAGGAAGACCGACAGAGTCTTAAACAAGGGAGATGATGTGGTGGTCTGCTTGCCTGGAGCCAAAATAGAGGCGATAACTGAGAGGGTAAAAAACATCGTAGGTTCGGGTAAGGGTGGATCTGTTTTAGTACACGTAGGGACAAATAGCGAGGGAGGGTACAACTGCCATAGTTAGGAAATATAGGCAGTTGGTCAGAACACTAAAACAGACGCGGGTTGAGCAGGTAATACTGTCAGGGATTTTACCTGTAATGGACAGGAGGGGTCACAAATATCGAACTTGTCGGGGGATGGCAATTAACATGTTAGTCCAGAAGCTATGTAGGGAAGAGGAAGTTGGATTTGTGGATTTATGGGGAAGTTTTGTTGGGAGGGCTGATATGTACATGAAGGATGGGCTTCATCTATGTGGAAAGGGGGCGGCAGTATTCGCGGACAAACTTTCAGCAGCAGTAGGGGGAGTTATTTTATATGTTAAAGAATCTATTCAGGCTTATGAAATAAAGCTAGAAGGAAGCAGGGAAGCAGATTGCGATGAAGCTGTTTGGTGCAAAATTGTTTCAGGAAATTCAAAATTAACTGTTGGATTAGTTTACCAAAGTCCAAACATAAACGAAGAGGACAACACAAAAATAAAAAACGCTATAAAGGAAGTTAGTAAAGGGGAATGTATCATAATGGGAGATTTTAACCATGGACACATACAATGGAATTCTCTAGAGAGCACAGGGATTGAGGACCAACAATTTATATTTTTAATCCAGGATAGCTTTCTTACTCAGCACGTGCTAGAACCAACCAGGGGAGAAAATGTATTAGATATAGTTTTGTCATCACAAAAAGAATTAGTGGACAATGTAAAAATATTTGAACCATTGGGTAACAGTGACCATAATCAAATACATTTTGACATCAATGTAAAATCAGAAAGTAAAAATAAGAAAACGTACAAGAGAAACTTCCACAAAGGTAACTACAAAGATATGAGAAAATACTTAGCAAAGCTAGATTGGAATAACATGCTGATGAATAAGACCGCAATTGAATGTTGGAATATTCTAAAATATGAAATTGAGAGTATCATCGATAAATTTGTTCCCTTCCAAAAACAAGGAAAACGGTGTAGAAAGAAACACTTGTCAAAAGAGGCTATTAGAAAAATAGTGTTTAAACAAACTATGTGGAGGGTTTATAGGCGTACCAGAAAGGAAGAAGACTATGCAAATTACAAAGAGGCACTTATTGCAGCTACAACTGAAATCAGACAATCTAAAAGAAGCTATGAGCAAAAATGTAACATAAAAAATGACAGCAAGAGTTTTTATGCATATGTCAGGAGTAAACAAAACGTACAAGACAAGGTTGGACCTCTAGAAGACAGTGCTGGAAATATAGTATCACAGGGGTTTTAATGGCGGAAGACCTAAATGGTTACTTCAGTTCAGTGTTTACCAAAGAAGATATTAGTTCATTACCAGTTGCTGATGCTAAATTTCAGGAGGCTAAATCTGACTATTTAGTCCGTTAGTTGTAACTCCATAATTGGTAGCTAAGAAAATAAAGGCAATGAAGGATAACAAATCACCGAGAGTGGATGGGATTCCTCCAAAATTACTAATGGAAACAGTACAACAAATCAGTATACCACTTGCAAGAGTATTCAACTTGTCATTAAAAGAGGGAGTTGTTCCGTTTGAATGGAAAGAAGCAAACATCATACCATTATTTATAAAGGGTTCGAGAAATAAGTCAGAGAATTACAGTCCAGTGAGCTTAACGTCAGTGATTTGTAAATTATTAGAAAGGTTAATTAAAGACCATATGGTGGACTTCCTCGTTAAGCATAAATTATTAAATTCATCTCAACATGGATTCCTTAAAGCGAGGTCATGCTAAACAAATATGTTATGTTTTTTGGAAGAAATCACTAAGTGGATAGACGTGGGATCGCCAGTAGATATTATCTACTTAGATTTTCAGAAAGCTTTTGACAAAGTGCCACATCAAAGATTACTACTTAAATTAAAAGCCCATGGTATCGGGGATAGCATAACTGACTGGATAGAACAATGGCTGACTGACAGAAGACAACGAGTTGTAGTAGATGGAGAAGTTTCAAATTGGAAATCGGTTTTGAGTGGGGTACCTCAAGGATCAGTATTAGGACCTATATTATTCTTAATATATATCAATGACTTGGACGACAGTATAACAAGTAACGTACTGAAATTTGCGGATGACACAAAACTGTTTAGAAAGGTTAATACTGATGGTGATAAACAACATTTACAAAACGATCTAGACAGATTAGTGAAATGGTCTGAGAAATGGCAGATGTTGTTCAATTTGGGGAAATGTAAATGCCTACATACAGGACATGGGAACTTGAATGTAAACTATAAAATGGGAGATACTGTTCTGGGTACTACTGTAAAAGAAAAGGACTTAGGAGTTAAAATAAGCGCTGATATGAAAGTTTCAGAGCAGTGTGGTATTGCAGCTTCAAAGGGTAATCAAATTCTTGGATTGATTAGAAGAAACATAACATACAAGGGAAAAAAGTTAATTATACCTCTTTATAAAGCAATAGGTAGACCTCATTTAGAATACTGTATACAAGCATGGAGACCATATCGTAAGAAGTATATAGATACGCTTGAACGCATAAAAAGGAGAGCAACTAAAATGATTCCAGAACTTAGAGACCTTAATTATGAAGAACGCCTGAAGGAATGTGGTTTAACAACTCTAGAGACAAGGTTAAGAGGAGACCAGATTGAAGTTTTTAAGATATTGAATGGGTATGAAAATATTGATAGAAATATGTTTTTCTCACTCAAGAAGGATAGCAGAACTAGAGGACATGAGGTAAAATTAGTAAAAGATCAATGTAGGTTGGACATCAGGAAGCATTCCTTCTCACAGAGGACAATAAATGAATGGAACAAATTGTCTACATATTGTGTAACTGCTAGCAGCGTGAATATGTTTAAAAACAAGGTTGACACAGATCTCATGAGGGCGGGTTATAAGTAGATGAACATTGTTGGACTCTCGATAAGCCAATGGCTTCCTTGTCCACTTGCCATCTGGGCCTTTGGCTTGGATGGCAAATCTTGTTAAATCTTGTTAAAAAATCTTTTCTTGCATGTCCTTGTGCCTGTTAGACAGCAGTCCAATGTCATCTGCATAGTCCAGGTCTTCCAAGATCGAGGTAAGTGTCCACCTGATGCCTCTGTTTCCATTTTTGTTGATTTATATCATCAGCCAGTCGATGGCAAGGGTGAAAAGAAATGGTGAGAGAATGCACCCCTGTTTTACTCCAGATTTTACGCTAAAGCTGTCTGTCATGTAACTGTTACAGGCGACTTGACACTGGACGTCTGTGTAAAGTATCTTGATCACATTTACCATCTTCTGTGGGATCCCGTAGTGACGTTGTATTCTCCACAGGGATTCTCTGTGAAGGCTGTCAAAGGCCTTTTCGAAGTCAATGAAGGCAATGTAGATCGTACTGTTTCATTCCGTGCTTTGTTCCAAAATCTGCCGTAGCGTGAAAATGTGGTCGATGCATGACTTTCCTCTTCTGAAACCGGCTTGTTCCTGGCGGAGGATTGTATCAGTAGCTGCTGATATTCTCTTCAGGATTATGCGGCTGAAAATCTTGCATGTAATTGATAACAAGGTTATGCCCCGCCAGTTGTTACAGTTCCCCAAGTCGCCCTTCTTTGGTAGCTTGATAATTGTGCCTGTCTTCCAATCATCTGGTGTGTCTTCTTCATCCCATATTCTCTGGAAGATCTGGCATAGGATGCTGTGTGTCTCTTGTTCATCTGCTTTCAGCATTTCTGCGCAGACGCTGTCGCTTCCTGGTGCTTTTCCATTCTTCTGGGCTTTAATGGCTTCTCTGACTTCTGCTTCTGTGATTTGGTCGAGGCCTCCGGGATGTCTGCAAGTCTGGGTAGATCTGCACGATTGAGAACCTGTTGGAAATGCTCCTTCCATCTCTCTATCTTCTCTATCTCGACTGTGATTATCTTTCCATCTGCATCTTTCAATGGGAGATTCTGGTTTGGACCTGTATCTCATTTCAGCTTCTTGGTTATTTGGTAGAGTGACTTCATATCCTTTCTTCTTGCTGCTGCTTCTGCGACTTCTGTGAGGTTTTCAATGTAAGTGCGTTTGTCTACTCTGGTACTATGTTTTACTTCTTTGTCTTTTTGTGCGTATTCTCTTGAAAGTCTTTCTTTGAGTCTTGCGGACTTTGTGGTGAGCAGCTTTTTCTTTATTCCTTTCCTTTGGTCTATTTTGTCCCAAGTTGATGTGGAAATCCACTGCTCTTTCTTTGCTCTTCTGTAGCCTAGCACTGCTTTCCCTGCTAGCTCCATGGCCATGTTGAAACTGTGTATATTCATCTCTGTTTCCTCCTGCAGAATACCAAAACTGTTCTTCAGAGCAATTGTGAACTGTTGCTTGGTTTCTGCGTTTTGTAGCTTGACGGTATCAAAACGCTCTTTCTTCTTCTCTCCTGTCTTTGCCTTTCTCAGTTTCAGAGCAAGTTTTCCTATCAACAGGTTGTGGTCGCTGCCAACATCAGCTAGTCTCCTTGTTTTGACGTCTTGTAGAGAGCGTCTCCATTTTCCATTTACAAGGATGTGATCTATTTGACTCTCAGTTCTGCCGTCTGGGGACCTCCATGTCAGCTTATGTATTGTCTTATGTTGGAAGAGTGTCCCTCCAATCACGAGGTCATTCTCCCCATATATGTCACACAATCTGCTGCCGTTATCAGTCATTGTACCTGTTCCGTGTTTGCCCATGAACCTTTCCCTGTTAGTGTTGTCGCTCCCAACCCGTGCATTGGAATCTCCAAGAACCACTAGTACGTCATGTTTGGGGATGTCTTCCAAAATTGATTGCAGACTGTCATAGAAGTTATATTTTTCTTCTTTTTCTGCTTCCTCTGTAGGTGCGTAACAGGTTACCACTGAGAGTTTGATAAATCTGGACTTAAGCAAAAAGAAATTGTTAATTTATTGGTTTCCATTCAAGAAGAGTGTTGCCTTTCTCCTTCTGGATGATCAGGGCTACTCCCTGTCTATGCTGGTTGTCCTCTCTGCCTGACCACAGTATGGTGTCTCCTGTCGCCAATTGTCGTTTTCCAGCTCCAGTCCATCTAGCCTCCATGATACCTAGAAGGCTGATTTTGCATTGGTGCATTTCCTGGAGAAACTGTGCCAGTCTTCCTGTCTGATATAGTGTTCTCACATTCCAGCATCCGATGTTGATAAAAGTTTTGGGTGTAAGGAGATCCGCCATCGGGGTGAAGACTTCCTTGCGGGTTTGGTCCCCATCCTTCATAAGTCCAGTTGCCTGTACTGCTTCTCTCCTACCGCCAGATGCAGTTTTCTCTCTTGTTTCAGTTTCCGTAGCTAGGCTGTTTTTACGGGGTGGGGTCGCTGGCCCCACGCCCAACCCTCCTCTTTTATCCGGGCTTGGGACCGGCAGGACATTCTCAAAGAGCATTTTCCAGGCAGAGTCTCGATAATACGCACGGACTTTTTTGTTGCTGCAAGCACAGGACAGAGCCTGGGGCGTCTCTTTGTGAAGTTCAGCTATACTAGCAACAATCAAGGTTTGTTTAGTATTCTCTCATGTAATTTGTTTCAATAACACACAGTATTTTTAAATACTAATTATCTTTATTACACGACTTTTACGTTTCTGATAATGAATTAATGAATGCAACTTCATAAGGTAGATTAAATGTTTCATGATATCAACGTACATAATAGAGTCTATTGATGTAGGGTGGGCTTTGACTTTGTGGGTTTTGGGGCTCAGCCATGCGTCGTCTGGGGTATGCAGCCTCCGTCGGTGGATCCCAGGATTCATGTAGCTGTAATTAAATTGTATTTAGAAATATGAGGAAAATATAAATATATGTGTGAAAGTATTTTTTGTAATGATAAATAGTGTGTGTGTGTGTGTGTGTGTGTGTGAGTGTGTGTGTGTGTGTGTGTGTGTGTGTGTGTGTGTGTGTATATATATATATATATATATATATATATATATATATATATATATATATATATATATATATATATATATATATATGTTTAAACCAAATTACTGGATTGAGGCTCAGGTTCGGGCGCTCGGGGTAAGGGTCAGGACGAGGCTCATTCCTATATTCAGCTTCCAAAGCCTCGACCATGGCCCGAAATCGTTTAACTCTCAAGATTGAATTGAGCCTGAGTAATTGTCTCTTCGCCCTTGATCTGGCAAGCCCCCCCTTGTAATTGACTTAAATCGTTCAGCCTCCTTATGGCCGTCGTCATATTTGTGCGTATTTCGGTAGCGTGGTAACTTTTATTTGGGTGTTAGAGCCTTTTTCTAAGCAAAACACAAAACCTTGAAATGTAACCACCAAACCAAAAAATATTCACATGGCTTTATTACGTGTTAACTACCTAGTATGTATTACCTACAACATCTTGTAGCGTAATGTATTGTACTAGCAGGGACATTTTTAGTCATTATCATGAATATGCATGTGTACTTCAGTTAAAGCTCAGAAAGTAGTGTCAGTTGAGAGAAACCATCGTATATGGAATATGTTTACCTTCTACTTGGGAACCATCGTATCTGGACTATGTTTACCTACCTTCTGCTTGGGAACAATCGTATTAGCTCGTTGGAAGCGTCGCTTGGTACTTAACGCGACAAATCGCCACCGGTGATACTGGCTCCAAGTAAATGCAATCGCCTGGTTCTGGTCGTTTCTCTAAAGGGTTTTTTGTAATTAAGTCTCTGAAAATTTGGAAGTTGCTGGGAACGAATCCCACTTACATCCGAAAGCATATTTCCTCTTAAACAAATTAGCTCATCGACCTAGAGAAACAAGTGCTTCTTCAAACCGTTGAAAACCGTGGTTCTGGTCGTTTCAGCCCAAGTTGCACTCAAAAAATAATTGGACATTGTTGCAATTTTCCTGATTTCAAAACATACCACAAACCCACAAAAATGTGTTCTCACATATATGTATTGATACACTACACATGAATCATATGTACATGGAAACACATCAAGATAAATTTATTTGTGAATGTAAATATCCATTTTCGGCTAGTGAAAATAATAAATATTTCGGGGAAAAGCCATTTTTCCACTAATTAGGCATATTCAGTGTCATATCTTAATCAAACGTCAACAATTGTATATTAATGTATATAATTTATAAAAGGCCTTTTTGAGCGGAATATATTGGCGCTTACCTTAACTAAATTGGAGTTCGTTTGACTAATTTGTGCTAAGTGGACAATGCTAGGAAACTAGCTCACTTTTCGGGAGAATGACCCATGCATGTCCATACTTGTGGTTTGGCTGAGATAATGCGTCAAGCCAATGGACATACTCGTCATGGTTCAGTGTGTGTATATTCATACAACTATAAATATCTCAACAACAGGGATATGTGTAACATATTTCCCATTTAATAACAAAACTAAATAGTATAGTAAACAATCACAAATCAAGAATGCTGAATATAATTATAATCTAACAAAGTCCAATATTATTAATCAATATCAACTCACAAAAAGTAACCCAAGAAGATAGAAGGAAGATGAAGGAATTGAGAGAAGAGATTGGCATGAAAAAACACCTAAAAATGAAAGTAGCCGGAAGCAGAATGAGATGGGCAGGACATGTGCAAAGAATAAGCGAAGACAGACTGTGACAAAGAGCCTGGAAATCAGAAGAGGAAGAGGAAGACCAAAGCTACGATGGAAAGACTGTGTCAAACGAGATCTAGAAAGGGCAGGAACGGCGGCCAAGAGTGGACGACCATCACAGAAGACATAGTGAGGTGGATAGAGTTAACAACGAAAGTGGAAGAAGCTACCAAGTGACGTGGACCCCCGCAATGTATCGATTCACATGGCGATTCTCTTCTTGAATCATCCAACGTCTCACATGTCTGATTTATCTCAATTGTCTGACCAAGATATTCGGCGTCAACTGTTTTGTACTTCCTCTATCACCAATAACAGTTGTCGTCTCATAATGAATCAAACAAGTGCATTTAGTGCATACATAACTCACGTAGACGAAGGAAAGGCTTGGGTGCCTGTACAACTTGCAAGTTACGTAATAGTTGCACTTCACACCTCAGAATCAAACATTCAAATAAAATAATATCCTACATAAAATCTATATCGTAAGAATCAAGGCAATGTACACACAGTGATGGGGTATACCAGAGTGCATATGGTACAAGATTTATAAAAGAAAAGCACTTTACAAATTTCCTTTATCTCAATTGTCGAAAGTGATAACGTTCTTCAAGGACAACACGGCAACCGTTCTCTATCTGTCTGTCTGTCTGTCTGTCTGTCTGTATGTATGTATGTATGTATGTATGTATGTATGTATGTATGTATGTATGTATGTATGTATGTATGTGTGTTTTTCTCGTCGTCTCTCTCTCTCTCTCATGTTTTATTTCTCCGAATCAAACCACTAATTTGATTACCATTTGAAGCCGCTAACCCACATTCATATCAGTATTATTTTATTGTTTTACTCCTAAGTCCTTTTCTTTCATGTTATTGCCTATTTTATGTCTGGTGTGTAGGCATTAATACTACTACTACTACTACTACTACGTGCATTCATGCATACATACATGCATGCATGCATACATACATACATACATACATACATACATACATACATACATACATACATACATACATACATACATACATACATACACACACACACATATATATATATATATATATATATATATATATATATATATATATATATATATATATATATATATATATATATATATATATATATATATATATATATATATATATATATATATATATATATATATATATATATATATATATAAATATATATATATATATATATATATATATATATATATATATATATATATATACGTGGGGAATGCCGACCAAGTATGTTCAGGGCGTATATGTTCAAGTATGTATTATCTACCTTGATGAACATTTTCACGAATATAACGAATACACACCTGAATTTTGTGAATATCTAGATGCGATGTGCGCGCGGAAGAAAGGTAAATGTCAGAACGACAGACTGAGCACCTGCAGCGGCCATTACATCGAAGGGCACTGCGGCGGGCAGGCGAACCGCAAGTGCTGCATCCGCGGTCAACAACCTCACGAGTCAATTAGTAGGTGTCGCTGCGTTCAATGCGTTCACCGCGGTGTTTCCAGCCTATACAGCTACTCATTTAGAAAGGTTATCACTTATTTTTTACTCATAGTGGTGGAATCAATAATTTACCAACAATGACGTTTTGCGCCCCCCCCCCCCCCCAGGTGATACCGTTATGTGGTCTGGTCCATGCCCAGCAGGTTGTTACATGCTGTTGTTGCCTGTCGTCTCCTCAACGTTGCGTTTGTGATTTTGAAAGGTTATGTTGAATATGTATCTGAAGCATATGTATATGAAGGTTCAAATATGACGGCAGCTAAATTAGCTATCATCAATGTCTTACAGCAATACAGCAGCACACTATTCACACTGGTGATGAAGACGCGGAATGTCTTTGAGGTGATGAATGCATGCATTCTCTATTTCCATTGTTTCCATGTGAAATTACAGTTACAAGTTGTCTATCATATTGCAGCCACACGTCTTCTTGCAGGAAGGAAATGCCTGAAGATTGGCGGGTCGTGTGTTGATCAGCGAAATAAAACTTGTAGCGGACGATACGAGACAGGACACTGCGGAGGAGACGAGAACATGAAGTGTTGCGTTCCCTTAAGTACGCTCCGCACAGACCTGCTTAGAAACTTAAGTAGGCTCCGCGCGGACCTGCTTAGAAACTTAAGTAGGCTCCGCACGGACCTGCTTAGAAACTTAAGTAGGCTCCGCACGGACCTGCTTAGAAACTTAAGTAGGCTCCGCACAGACCTGCTTAGAAACTTAAGTAGGCTCCGCACGGACCTGCTTAGAAACTTAAGTAGGCTCCGCACGGACCTGCTTAGAAACTTAAGTAGGCTCCGCACAGACCTGCTTAGAAACTTAAGTAGGCTCCGCACGGACCTGCTTAGAAACTTAAGTAGGCTCCGCACATACCTGCTTAGAAACTTAAGTAGGCTCCGCACGGACCTGCTTAGAAACTTAAGTAGGCTCCGCACAGACCTGCTTAGAAACTTAAGTAGGCTCCGTACGGACCTGCTTAGAAACTTAAGTAGGCTCCGCACGGACCTGCTTATAAACTTAAGTAGGCTCCGCACAGACCTGCTTAGAAACTTAAGTAGGCTCCGCACGGACCTGCTTAGAAACTTAAGTAGGCTCCGCACGGACCTGCTTAGAAACTTAAGTAGGCTCCGCACGGACCTGCTTAGAAACTTAAGTAGGCTCCGCACGGACCTGCTTAGAAACTTAAAATATTATAGGAATTGTATTGGTTTTTGCGATTATCCACACAGAACATGACTTTTCATAGTATTGTTATAGAATAGTAAAAACAAATAAAAGTTACCCACGTTCTAACTGACAAGTATTTAAAAAATGCCCCTACGACAGTTGCATCTTCAAAATTGGCATTACTTTAAGGCCTAATAAATGTATCGTTTATGTCTGGTGTATTTTACAGTTGTGTGTTCTAGAGATTGAAAAAACAAAATTATATTAAGGTATACTATTAACAGAAGATAGGCACAACGAAATACATATTTTAAGTATGTATTACACTTTAATTAAAAGAGTATCACGCAATATAGCTAATTAGCTAATATGGTTTTACTTCTTTAGAGAAACGTCAGTCCGCAGGCTTCTCGGACAAATGCTTGGACTGCGTGTGTCAGGTAAGCGGACCTTACAGGAAAACAACATTATATACCTTTAAATAATCTACACAGTTGCTAAAGCGATACGCCAAGTGTGTGTGTGTGCGCGCGCGCGCGTGCGTGCGTGCGTGCGTGTGTGTGTGTGTGTGTGTGTGCGTGCGTGCGTGCGTGTGTGTGTGTGTGTGTGTGTGTGTGTGTGTGTGTTTGTGTGTGCGTGTGCGTGTGCGTGTGCGTGTGCGTGTGCGTGTGCGTGTGCGTGTGCGTGTGCGTGTGCGTGTGCGTGTGCGTGTGTGTGTGTGTTTATGTGTGGGTGTGGGTGTGCGTGTGTGCGTGTGTGTGTGTGTGTGTGTGTGTGTGTGTGTGTGTGTGTGTGTGTGTGTGTGTGTGTTCGCGCGCGCCTGTGTGAATGTTCTGTATGTGACAGTGTATGTTGGTAGGTTGAAGGTTGTCAGCGCCTCGTGGACACGTGTCGTCGAGACGTCTACTCGGACAGTTGTGGGCCGTTTCAGATTAAACAAGACTACTGGCAAGACTGTCACAAGCCCGGAAACAGTAAGGACCTGCACTGTTACTTCCCATTGTCGTGGGCCAACGCTCTCGCTCGGGCGAATGGGTGGAGAGATGCAATGATTATTTCTTAACAAACAACATAAATGTTGACAAATGTCGTCAAGAAATACAAATAATTACGCTCTCTTATTTCGTATGATTTGTTTGCAACTAATTAGTTGGTACATAGCAACATGCTACTTTCAAAATGACACTTTTACAAGATTTGCACCTTTGCATATTTTTCACAACGGAATGTTCCATACAAGTCGTAAACTGGAGTCAACGTACAACGACCATGGACTGTTCCATACATGTCGTAAACTGGAGTCAACGTACAACGACCATGGACTGTTCGATACATGTCGTAAACTGGAATCAACGTACAACGACCATGGACTGTTCCATACATGTTTTAGACTGGAGTCAATGTAAAACAACCACGGAATGTTCCAAACATGTTGCAGACTGGATTTAATGCATAACAACCACGGAATGTTCCATACATTTTGTAGATTGGAGTTAATGTACAACAACCACATAATGTTCCACACATGTTGTAGACTGGAATCAATGTACAACAACCATGGAATGTCCCATACAGGCTGTAGACTGTAGTCAATGTACAACAACCACGGAATGTTCCACCCATGTTGTAGTCTGGAGTCAATGTACAGCGACCACGGAATGTTCCATACATGTTGTAGACTGGAGTCATTGTACAAAGACCAAGGAACGTTCCATACATGTTGTAGGCTGGAGTCAATGTACAACGACCACGGAATTTTCCATATATGTTGTAGACTGAAGTGTTCCTTGCATTTTATAGATTGGAGTCAATGTACATCAACCACGAAATGTTCCATACATGTTGTAGACTGGAGTCAATGTACAACAACCACGGAATTTTCCATACATGTTGTAGACTGGAGTCAATGTACAACAACCACGGAATGTTCCATACATGTTGTAGACTGGAGTCATTGTACAACAACCACGGAATGTTCCATACATGTTGCAGACTGGAGTTAATATATACAACGACCATGAACTGTTCCATGCATTGGATGGCAATCGTGTTAAATCTTGTTAAATCGTGTTAAATCTTGTTAAATCGTGTTAAATCTTGTTAAATCGTGTTAAATATTGTTAAGTATTGTTTACTGTTTTTTTACATTGCTAAATGTTATTAAATGGTGTTAAATCTTGTTAAATATTGTAGGCTGGCGCCAGTGTGCAATGACCATGGAATGTTCGGCCATGTGCGTCACGGCCTATGTGCATCACTATGGTGACCGGTGCGCAGAAAGACGGGGCCGCACGCACGCAACATGCGAAGACTACGCGCGCGTGCACAACGGAGGCCCCAGTGGCTGCAGGTGTGTAAGACGGGCTGTCGTTATTTATCTCGGTTGACACGTCATGTGCTTAATTGATAATTTAGACATTATATATATATATATATATATATATATATATATATATATATATATATATATATATATATATATATATATATATATATCGAAACACGTAACACATCGTAACGGAAGTCTTGCTGCTCATTTTCCCAAAAACTGCGAGACGCGTATTTTTCGCCTGGTCAACAAGTCTGACCAGAATCTCCCACTTTTAGAAGAAATTCTGAGTACACCACTCGCGTGATATTCTTTATCTTAGTTGCACATGGGTAGTTTTTACTCTTTCAGCTTCATAACTCCAAAACCATAACTTTTGTTTCGCTTTATTTAAGCCATATTATGTTTACAATTTCTTAACATTTTAACCACTTAGACAATAATTACCGCCCGCAATGTACTTGCATCTGTCAGTAACTGATATCCGCTAAATCAGCACAGTATACATTAAATTAAACTTTAAAATTACGAATTATATTTTCACCTTTCGTTCATTTGCATTATTGTATGTACGCTTTAGAGACAGAAGTACCGCGGGCTATTGGCGGAAGGTGGAAGCCTGCTGCGTAAAGGCCGGCGGTTGTTGACAGTCGATGGCATCACGGAGCTTCAAGACGAGTCCAGATAATTATACGAGTGGCTGGTCGAGCAAATACGTGAAATGTTGACCATGTCTAGCCTAGTTAATCGTTGTTGTGGCAATATCCTAGAATCACACGAGAAAATTCATTACCCACACAAAAAGCACAGAGAACATACTGTGTGAGTGTCGTTCACCAATGACTTACACAAAAGGCACAGATAACATATGGTGTGAGTGTACTTCACCAATGACTTACACAAAAGGCACAGATAACATATGGTGTGAGTGTACTTCACCAATGACCCACACAAAAGGCACAGATAACATATGGTGTGAGTGTTGTTCCCCAATGACCAACACAAAAGGCACAGAGAACATATGGTGTGAGTGTTGTTCCCCAATGACCCACACAAAAGGCAAAGAGAACATATGGTGTGAGTGTCGTTCGCCAATGACCCACAAAAAAAGGCACAAAGAACATATGGTGTGAGTGTCGTTCCCCAATGACCCACACAAAAGGCACAGAGAACATATGGTGTGTGTCGTTCACGAATGTTTTTCAATTGCTGCAAACTCTTGCATCGTGCTATCCTAACTTTCTTCTCCTCACATTTCAAAGTTTAAGTCTGCAAACTTACAAAATGTCTCCTCATTATGTCTGCAGTATCACGAAGTGTATCCTCATTATGTCTGCAGTTTCACAAAGTTTCTCCTCATTCTATCTGCAGTCTCACAAACTGTTTCCTCATTCTTTCTGTAGTCTCATAAACTGTCTCCTCATTATGTCAGCAATCTCACAAACTGACTCCTCGTTCTGTCTGCAGTCCCACAAACTGTCTCGTCATTCTGTTTGCAGTCTCACAAAGAATTTTCTCATTCTGTCTGCAGTCTCACAAACCGACTCTTCATTCGGTCTGCAGTCTCACAAACTGCTTCCTCATTCTTTCTGTAGCCTCACAAACTGTCTCTTCATTATGTATTAATTTTCACAAAGTGTCTCGACATTCTGTCTGTAGTCTCACAAAGTGTTTCTTCCTCTCTGCAGTCTCACAAATTGTCTAACAAGGTTTAACAAGGTTGCCATCCTAAACAACAAGTTCCAGATGGAAAGTGGACAAGGAAGCCATTGGCTTATCGAGACTCCACCAATATTTTCATCTATGTGTAGCCCGCCCTTATTAGATATCTGTCAATTCTATTTTTAGACATATTCACACTACTAGCATTAACACAATCATTTGGCAGTTTGTTCCATTCAGTTATCACCCTCTGTGAGAAAGAGTACTTCCTCATGTCCAACCTACACTGCTCCTTAACTAATGCTGCTTTGTGTCCTCTGGTTCTACTGCCTTCTTTAAGTTTGAAGAACATATTCCTATCAACATCCTCATAACCGTTCACTATTTTAAACACTTCTATTTGGTCTCCTCTTAGTATCCTGGTCTCTAGTGTTGTCAACCCACATTGTAATAAGCGACTTTCGTAACTAAGGTCTCTCAATCCTGGAATAATTTTAGTTCCTCTTCGTTGTATTCTTTCTAGCTTGTCTATGTCATTTTTACGATATGGTCTCAAAGCTTGAATACAATATTCAAAATGTGGTCTAACTATTGCTTTGTACAGGGGTACAGGGGTATTCACTGTACCCTTTGTACAGGGGTACAATTAGCTGATTCTCCTTGTCTCCTCATTATGCCTGCAGTCTCACAAATTGTGTCCTCATTATAGTTGTAATCTCACAAACTGTCTACTCATTCTGTCTGCAGTCTCACAAACTATCTACTCATTCTGTCTGCAGTCTCACAAACTATCTACTCATTCTGTCTGCAGTCTCATAAACTATCTACTCATTCTGTCTGCAGTCTCACAAACTATCTACTCATTCTGTCTGCAGTCTCACTGAGTGTTTCCTCATTTTGTCTGCAGTCTCACAAACTATCTACTCATTCTGTCTGCAGTCTCACAAACTATCTACTCATTCTGTCTGCAGTCTCACAAACTATCTACTCATTCTGTCTGCAGTCTCACAAACTATCTACTCATTCTGTCTGCAGTCTCACAAACTATCTACTCATTCTGTCTGCAGTCTCACAAACTATCTACTCATTCTTTCTGCAGTCTCACAAAGTGTCTCCTCATTATTTCTGCAAATTTACAAAGTCTCCTCATCTTTTCTCAGCTCGTTCTCCCCAATCTCATCACCCAGCTGCACGTAGCCCAATGGCTCAGCTCATATGTAAGACTGTAATTCTATTAGACTTTAGTTCAATAAGACTGAGGTTCTATAAGATTGTAGTTTTATATTATTACAGTTGACACTATATGACACTATAGTTGTGTATGATTGTAGTTCTATATAACTGTAGTTTTAAACTATCACTGTATTCTTTGCTGATCATATACATGCAACACGTTATTGTGATCATATACATATATCATACATACACTAACGTTATTGTGATCACATACATGCATTCTACAGAGAAAAAACGTTATTGTGATCCAGGCAGAAGCACCGTGTGTCAGTGTGTTGATTTATTCTACAATAGGACTTGTCGTAATTAAATAATTAAATGTGTGTGCGTGTTCGTGTTCGTGTGCGTGTGCGTGTGCGTGTGCGTGTGCGTGCTTGCGTGTGTGTGTGTGCGTGTGTGTGTGTGTGTGCGTGTGGGTGAGTGGATGTGGGAGAGGAAGTAATTACAAACAACTGTGTTAAAATTACAAACCGTTGAGAGGAAGTGACCTATCACGTGGCACAACGTTTACCATTATGCAAATATACAAATGTAACCCCGACATTTATATATATATATATATATATATATAAATATATATATATATATATATATATGAATAAATATTGATATATATATATATATATATATATATATATATATATATATATATATATATATTATATATATATATATATACATATATATATATATATATATATATATATATATATATATATAAATATTGATATATATATATATATATATATATATATATATATATATATATATTTATATATATATATATATATATATATATATATATATATATATATATATATATATATATATATATATATATATAATTTATACGTATATGATACTCATACTTTTTCACTGTGACCTACCCATCATACTAGTATTATTCCCTGAAACATACAGATTAATCAACTGGTTAGGATTACGGTTATAGCTTGGTTAGACATAGGGTTTGGGTTAGGGTAATGGTTAAGGTTATGTAATCATATCCGATTGATTGAGCTAAATATTCAGGAACTAAACCTGGTATGATGGATAAGTTACACTAACAATCGGGTCAGTAGTTTTCGAGATATTGCGTTATGTTGTGCTGTATGAGCGGTCTCTTCCTCTCAACGGATTACAGTGACATTTTAATAGATTTCTCATCAAACCATTTTTCGCCCATCACGTGCTTCTCTAATCGTTATACCACGTGCTTCTCTAAGCGTATATATATATATATATATATGTATGTATATATATATATATATATATATATATATATATATATATATATATATATATATATATATATATATAATATATATCGTGCGTGTTTATATATCGTGCGTCTCTCTCTCTCTCTCTCTCGTCTCTCTCTCTCTCTCTCTCTCTCTCTCTCTCTCTCTCTCTCTCTCTCTCTCTCTCTCTCTCTCTCCCTCCCTCCCTCCCTCCCTCCCTCCCTCCCCCCGTCTCTCTCTCTCTCTCTCTCTCTCTCTCTCTCCTCTCTCTCTCTCTCTCTCTCTCTCTCTCTCTCTCTAGAGCATTTTGTCAGAAATTCTTTATTTAATTTCAAACACGCACGACACAGTATATCAGGCAAACGCATTTGTTAACCACGCAAGTGAATTAGGTAAGCGTGACATCTGGATAAGTGCAGCATGAAATATTTATTCCATCAGTCATTTAGCACCCGCCCCTGCGTCGGCAGCAGGCAGCAATCTTCCTCCAGTAGCCGAAAGTGCGCTTGTTGCGGCACCCATTGGGTCCGCCGTTGTGCACGCGGGCGTAGTCCTTGCACGTTGCTCTGTGGCCCGCCTTGCGCGCGCACCTATCACCGTAGCGCTTCATGTACTTGCGAACACACGTCTGTGAACAGCTCATTTGCTTGGTGCAGCTACGCCAGCCTGGAACACAGAGAACGACGTGTTGGAAAGTGGCGAGACGATCAGAGAAGCACATGATCACACGTGATCTTACGTGATCTCACGTGATCTCATTGCCTGTTATTTACGTAGATGCAACGAAACATTGCCACAATGTGCTTCTTGTTCGGAAAATACTCCTTGTTTTATGCGCTTTGAATAAAACATAGACTTTATAGATTATATCTACATTTGGTACCTGGATTACACTATACAGATGAACATTTGATACACGAGAACAACAGCTTTTACATTCACTCTCACTCAGTCCTCTTCGTGCCTCAAGTGGCACATAAGGCTTCCACAAGAGAGTGCCACTGCTGTCGGTTTGCGGCCAGTCTGGTGATGGTTTCCCAGGCCAGTCCGCATGCCTTCATCTCTTTCTCCATGGTTCTTCGCCAAGTCTCATTGGGGACGTCCTCTTTTCCGCTTCCCATCCGGTGTCCAGCGTAGGGATATTCTAGGCAGTGCATCTGGTGGCATTCGACACACGTGCACCAGCCATCTAAATCTTCTCTTCTTCAAAGTTTGGGCAAGAGGCTTTGTATTTTTCCTCTGATGCAGTTCTTCATTTGAACTTCTTCTAGGCCAGAAGTGTTGTGACATTCGTCATCTTCTAGTTGATAATGTACGAGCGGAGGATTTGCCAGAGTGATTCTCGATGGAGGCTGTCAAACGCCTTTTCAAAATCTATGAAGTTGGCGTAAATGGTGCTGTTCCATTCAGCTGACTCTTCAATGATCTGTCTCAGGGTGAATATGTGATCAACGCAGCTTTTCCCTTTTCTGAAATCAGGTTGTTCCTAACGGATGATGTTCTTATTTGCAGCTGAAATTTGTCTGAGGATGATCATGCTGAAGAATTTGCTTGTGAGAGGCAGTAGTTTTATCCACCGCCAGTTATTGCAGTCCCCAAGATCGCATTTCTTTGGAAGCTTGACAATAGTCCTAGTTTTCCATCCCCCGGGGTGTCTTCAGTGTCACATATCTGCTGCAAAATCTTACAGAGGATTTTCAACTTCCTCAGCTTCGGTGTTTCGATCGAGGTTGACATCAATATCTTCTTCTGTTTCCTGGATATCGGCTGTGGTTGCTGGTTCTGGTTTACTTAAGATGCTCTGGAAGTGTTTCTTCCGTCTTGATATTTTCTCTTTCTCATCTGAGATAAACCTTCCAAATGTATCCTTTACATGTTGATCTTGGCACTATTCAAGTGTTTTGTTATTCTATAGGGCGTCTTCGTGTCCGCTGCTTCCTCTGTCTCAGTAGCAAGTCCATCAACGAAGTGTCGTTCATCGTTCCTTGCCCTGTTTTTCACTTATTTGTCTTTGCCCGCATATTCTCTTTATATATTTTCTTTTAGCCTTATGGATTTGGCATCCAATACTCGTTTCTTGATCTGCTTTCTCTCTTCAATAACTTTCGATGTAAGTTGGAATATCCACTCTTCCTTCTGTGTTTTCCGGTAGCCAAGGATAGTATCTCCTGCTTCCTGTATTACCTGGTTGAATGAATGTATAATAATTTCAGTCTCATTCTGCAACACCCTGTAGCTGTTCTTGGGAGCAATGTTGAACTACTCTTTGATATCAGGGTCAATCAGTTTATCAACGTTGAAGCGCATCTCTCTTTTTCCACGGGCTTGGCTCTTCTCAGCGTCAGAGCCAAAACATCTACCACGAGGCTGTGATCACGCCCGGTGTCCACATGTCTCTTGGTTCTCACATTTTAACGATCGTCATCACTTACCATTTATGAGAATGTGATCAATTTGTCTTTCTGTTTTGCAAGTCACTCCTTATTCTGAGTTTTATCTTTAAAACATCGCAAATGAATCATACTGATCTCACACTTGCTTAAGAAAAATTAATGAAGTGTTTTCTTAATGTAATCTGAAAGAGTTTTGATCAGATATGGAGAAGTGACGTACTCCCGCTTGGTCTGTATCAGTCTGTTTAGTAGACTTGTTTGATCTGGAAATTCCGCATCTATCCGAGATGACGTCCCATCAACATTTACCCACATTCCGGCCACATCCTTCGATCTGAGATTGAACCACGGACACGGTCAAGGAGGAACAGTCATGGTGGAATGATCACTTCTATTGCCGTCACCACAATCACTTCTATTGCCGTCACCACTATCACTTCTATTGCCGTCACCACTATCACTTCTATTGCCATCACCACAATCACTTCTATTGCCGTCACCACTATCACTTCTATTGCCGTCACCACAATCACTTCTATTGCCGTCACCACTATCACTTCTATTGCCGTCACCACTATCACTTCTATTGCCATCACCACTATCACTTCTGTTGCCGTCACCACTATCACTTCTATTGCCGTCACCACTATCAATTATATTGTCTTCACCATTATCACTTATATTGCCATCACCACTATCACTTCTGTTGCCGTCACCACTATCACTTCTATTGCCGTCACCACTATCAATTATATTGTCTTCACCATTATCACTTCTATTGTCTTCACCACTATCACTTATATTGCCGTCACCACTATCACTTCTGTTGCCGTCACCACTATCACTTCTATTGCCGTCACCACTATCACTTCTATTGCCCTCACCACTATCACTTCTATTGTCTTCACTACTATCACTTATATTGCCGTTACCACAATCACTTATATTGTCTTCACCACTATCACTTATATTGCCGTCACCACTATATCACTTATATTGTCGTCACCACTATCACTTATATTGCCGTCACCACTATCACTTATATTGTCTTCACCACTATCACTTCTATTGTTTTCACCACTATCACTTCTATTGCCGTCACCACTATCACTTCTATTGTCTTCACCACTATCACTTATATTGCCGTTACCACAATCACTTATATTGCCGTTACCACAATCACTTCTATTGTCTTCACCACTATCACTTATATTGCCGTCACCACTATATCACTTATATTGCCGTCACCACTATCACTTATATTGCCGTCACCACTATCACTTATATTGTCTTCACCACTATCACTTCTATTGTTTTCACCACTATCACTTCTATTGCCGTCACCACTATCACTTCTATTGTCTTCACCACTATCACTTATATTGCCGTCACCACTATCACTTCTATTGCCGTCACCACTATCACTTATATGGCCGTCACCACTATCACTTCTATTGCCATCACCACTATCACTTCTATTGTCGTAACCACTATCACTTCTATTGCCGTCACCACTATCACTTCTATTGTCGTCACCAATATCACTTCTATTGCCGTCACCCCTATCACTTCTATTGTCATCACCACTATAACTTCTTTTGCCGTCACCACTATCAGTTTTATTGTTTTCACCACTATCACTTCTATTGCCGTCACCACTATCACTTCTATTGCCGTCACTACTATCACTTCTATTGCCGTCACACCTATCACTTCTATTGTCATCACCACTATCACTTCTTTTGCCGTCACCACTATCAGTTCTATTGCCGTCACCACTATCACTTATATTGCCGTCACCACTATAATTTCTATTGCCGTCACCTCTATCACTTCTATTTTCGTCACCACTATCACTTATATTGCCTTCTCCACTATTACATAATTTTATTATATTGCCGTCACCACTATCAGTTCTATTGCCGTCACCACTATCAATTATATTGTCTTCACCACTATTATTTCTATTGCCTCACCATTATCACTTATAATGCCGTCATCACTATCACTTATATTGCCTTCTGCAATATCACTTATATTGTCGTAACCACTATCACTTCCATCGCCTTCTCCACACTTAGCCAAAAGTCAGTAGAATTCTATAAAAAAAACTATTCGATGTCATCTGCAAACAGTATAGGATTTAGGATATCTGATACATTTTCAATATCATTTATATATAAAATGAAGAGTAATGGGCCTAATATAGATCCTTGTGGAATTAAGATAGCTTTTAAACCAGTTGTAGTCATTACCTCTTAAACCGTAGCATTGACATTTATGTATTAAAATGTTATGATCTATTGTATCGAAAGCCTTGGAGAGATCAAGAAAAACAGCTATATTATACTTTTTATGGTCCATGTTACTTGATATGTTATCAACCAAACCAATCAGTGCCATATACGTAGAATAGTTTTTCCTAAATCCGTGTTGTTTTTATGATATTATGTTGTGTTCTGCTAAAATATTGTAAAGCCTATTGTACATTAGGAGTTCCAGTATTTTTGAGAGGCATGGAAGGATAGAAATAGGTCTATAATTTGAGAATAGTTCAGGGTTTTCACTTTTATACAGGGGGATAACCTTTGCTATTTTTAGTTTGATGGGCACAATGCCAGTCATAAGTGGATTATTGAATATGTGGGCAAGTTGATTTGCAGTTTGTGGTATAACTTGTTTAATAATGTGTGGTTCAACATTGTCGAATCCACTTGATTTCTTTGAATTTGTTTTTTTTACTATGTTATTTATTTCCTCAGAATATGTAGGTGTACAGAAAAAACTTGATGCATTTTTTTTATAAATTGTGTTGGGTAATTACCTGTTTGTGTTAAGTTTACATTAAAGCGATGACCTATGTTGGTTAAATAATTATTGAAATGGTCCACTATTTCCCTTTTGTCTGTACAGTGGGTACCATATAATGTACTAAATGTATCATTTATTACAGGTTTATTATCTTTGTACTTTATAACTTCATTTATGGTGCTCCATGTTTTTCTGCAATCATTTTTATATAGCTCAAATTTCTCTTTAAAATATGTTTTCTTTGAATGTCTGATTACATGAGTCAGTTTGTGTTGTAATTTTTTTAGATAATCTCATTTTCGGTAGAAGGGTTGCACTTAAATATTTTGAACAGGTGATTTTTTGGCCTACATGATATTAATATGCCTTTCGTGAGCCATTCGCTTTTGCAGGTTTTCACCTTTTTTTCCACAGGAAGCATTCATTCATTTGTGCGTTTAGTATTTCAGAAAGGCATCATATGAAGTGCAGGGTTTTGATCCTTGTACACCTCCTCCCAGTTTGAAGTTTTAATTGTGTTTTTAATTTGCTTGTGTTTGCTGAGCTAGCCATGCGTTTGTAAAAAAATTTGTACTAATTTTCTCTTTTTACCCTTAATTCATAAAAGGTAAATATCGGGAAGTGATCTGATATTTCATTATAAAGGATACCAGATGTTATTGAATATTCTCGAAATTCTAAGGAAATGTATAGAAATCTTTAGAAATCTACAAAATTATGCAATAAGAATAGTAACATGTTGCACAGAAAACAATTGAATAATAATAATACAGTTTATTTAATTACATAGAATATTCTATAGACAACACTGGCAACTACAAATTCCATAGCTCTGCCCGCAAAAACTTATAGAATATTCTATACATTTTTTTTACATTTTACAGAATATACTAAACCAATTATATAGATATGTTTACCAAGGGCAATACCACTGATATCGCAGTCAGCATTATCGTGGCTACCAATATTATCATCATCGTATACATTATCTCCACTATTATTACTGTGAATAACAACTTCACCAAGTTACTTCACAGATACACGCTAGGCGAGATTCGGAAAATCTTTCTGAAATCAACAGTACTGATGTGAATATTTGTGTCAGTGAGCTTACAAACTATGTTTCAAAACATGTGTTTGTATGTAACAGTTATTGCTTAATTCGACCTAGTGAGTCTACCTCCAGCGACGCCCAACTAGGAAGTAAGCCTACCTCCACCGATGTCCAACTAGGAAGTGAGTCTACCTCCAGCGACGTCCAACTAGGAAGTGAGCCTACCTTCGGCAACGTCCAACTAGGAAGTGAGCCTACTTTGGGCAACGTCCAACTAGGAAATGAGCCTACCTCCAGCGATATACAACTAGGAAGTGAGCGTAACATCAGCTACGTGCAACTAGGAAGTGAACTTACCTTTAGCGACGTCCAACTAGGAAATGAGCCTATGGAACATGCAGATATAGCCTATGGAACATGCAGATATAGTATGTTTCTCAGATTGATTACTAACTGAAATGAAATATATTGTTTTAAATATATGTCTATGATAAGTTTATATATATATATATATATATAAACTTATCATAGACATATATTAAAAACAATATATATATATATATATATATATACATGTATATATATACATGTATGTATATATATATATGTATGTATATATATATATATATATATATATATATATATATACATGTATATATATATACATGTATGTATATATATATATATATGTATATATATATATATATATATATATATATATATATATATACATGTATATATATATATACATGTATATATATATATATATATATATATATATATATATATATATATATATGTGTGTGTGTATGTGTGTGTAAACTTATATAAGACAAGAAACAGTTTTTGTTAATATTTAGTCAGAGGCAGTATTTTAGCGTAAGCTAGTCCAAGACTCCGGCAGTAAAGTCAGTAAACGAAAATAGGGTTTGTTTACAGTTCGAGAATTAAGTTAGTGAATTATCAGAAAAAGAATATTGATGTGAATAAGTAGTACTACTATGAAGATGAAGGAACTAGAGGTGGAGTTGGAAGAGCTGAGGCTGCTCGTTGTGGCAATGGTGGGAAGGGAACAGGGGGGTTGTGCCAGTAGTTCCGGTGGGGGAACAGTAGATGATAAAGTGGGGAAAAACACAAGAGATGCTAGGGAGAGCTCACCGCAGCCTGGGAGGAAGCTGAGAGGAGGGAAGGTGACAGGTCGTAGGGAGACAGGACGTAAGGAGACGGGAAGGAAAGGAACGGGAGGGAAGACAACCGGAGTGAAGGAGAGGGGAGTAGGGGAGACAGGAGGGAAGGAGAAGGGAGTGGGGGAGACGGGAGGGAAAACAACCGGAGTGAAAGAGAGGGGAGTGAGAGAGACAAGAGCAAAGGAGCGGGAAGTAGGGGAGACAGGAGCGAAGGAGACAGGAGGGGAGGAGTCAGGACAGAATGTGATGGAGGGGATCGAACGGAAGAGTTATTCTGCAGCAGTGATAGAGGGGGTGAGGAAGAGAGCGAGGGTGTTTGTGGGGGATTCGATAGTTAGGAAGACCGACATAATCTTAAACAAGGGAGATGATGTGGTGGTCTGCTTGCCTGGAGCCAAAATAGAGGCGATAACTGAGAGGGTAAAAATCATCGCAGGCTCGGGTAAGGGTGGATCTGTTTTAGTACACGTAGGGATAAATAACGTAGAGAGGGAGGGTACAACTGCCGTAGTTAGGAAATATAGGCAGTTGGTCAGAACACTAAAACAGACGCGGGTTGAGCAGGTAATACTGTCAGGGATTTTACCTGTAATGGGCAGGAGGGGTCACAAATATCGAAATTGTCAGGGGATGGCAATTAACATGTTAGTCCAGAAGCTATGTAGGGAAGAGGAAGTTGGATTTGTGGATTTATGGGGAAGTTTTGTTGGGAGGGCTGATATGTACATGAAGGATGGGCTTCATCTATGTGGAAAGGGGGCGGCAGTATTCGCGGACAAACTTTCAGCAGCAGTAGGGGGAGTTATTTTATATGTTAAAGAATCTATTCAGGCTTATGAAATAAAGCTAGAAGGAAGCAGGGAAGCAGATTGCGATGAAGCTGTTTGGTGCAAAATTGTTTCAGGAAATTCAAAATTAACTGTTGGATTAGTTTACCAAAGTCCAAACATAAACGAAGAGGACAACACAAAAATAAAAAACGCTATAAAGGAAGTTAGTAAAGGGGAATGTATCATAATGGGAGATTTTAACCATGGACACATACAATGGAATTCTCTAGAGAGCACAGGGATTGAGGACCAACAATTTATATTTTTAATCCAGGATAGCTTTCTTACTCAGCACGTGCTAGAACCAACCAGGGGAGAAAATGTATTAGATATAGTTTTGTCATCACAAAAAGAATTAGTGGACAATGTAAAAATATTTGAACCATTGGGTAACAGTGACCATAATCAAATACATTTTGACATCAATGTAAAATCAGAAAGTAAAAATAAGAAAACGTACAAGAGAAACTTCCACAAAGGTAACTACAAAGATATGAGAAAATACTTAGCAAAGCTAGATTGGAATAACATGCTGATGAATAAGACCGCAATTGAATGTTGGAATATTCTAAAATATGAAATTGAGAGTATCATCGATAAATTTGTTCCCTTCCAAAAACAAGGAAAATGGTGTAGAAAGAAACACTTGTCAAAAGAGGCTATTAGAAAAATAATGCTAAAACAAACTATGTGGAGGGTTTATAGGCGTACCAGAAAGGAAGAAGACTATGCAAAATACAAAGAGGCACTTAATGCAGCTACAACTGAAATCAGACAATCTAAAAGAAGCTATGAGCAAAAACTAGCATGTAACATAAAAAATTACAGCAAGAGTTTTTATGCATATGTCAGGAGTAAACAAAACGTACAAGACAAGGTTGGACCTCTAGAAGACAGTGCTGGAAATAAAATATCACAGGGGTTTTTAATGGCGGAAGATCTAAATGGTTACTTCAGTTCAGTGTTTACCAAAGAAGATATTAGGTCATTACCAGTTGCTGATGCTAAATTTCAGGGGGCTAAATCTGACTATTTAGGTCCGTTAGTTGTAACTCCAGAATTGGTAGCTAAGAAAATAAAGGCAATGAAGGATAACAAATCACCGGGAGTGAATGGGATTCCTCCAAAATTACTAATGGAAACAGTAGAACAAATCAGTATACCACTTGCAAGAGTATTCAACTTGTCATTAAACGAGGGAGTTGTTCCGTTTGAATGGAAAGAAGCAAACATCATACCATTATTTAAAAAGGGTTCGAGAAATAAGTCAGAGAATTACAGATCAGTGAGTTTAACGTCAGTGATTTGTAAATTATTAGAAAGGTTAATTAAAGACCATATGGTGGACTTTCTCGTTAAGCATAAATTATTAAATTCATCTTAACATGGATTCCTTAAAGCGAGGTCATGCTTAACAAATATGTTATGTTTTTTGGAAGAAATCACTAAGTGGATAGACGTGGGATCGCCAGTAGATATTATCTACTTAGATTTTCAGAAAGCTTTTGACAAAGTGCCACATCAAAGATTACTACTTAAATTAAAAGCCCATGGTATCGGGTTAGCATAACTGACTGGATAGAACAATGGCTGACTGACAGAAGACAACGAGTTGTAGTAGATGGAGAAGTTTCAAATTGGAAATCGGTTTTGAGTGGGGTACCTCAAGGATCAGTATTAGGACCTATATTATTCTTAATTTATATCAATGACTTGGACGACAGTATAACAAGTAACGTACTGAAATTTGCGGATGACACAAAACTGTTTAGAAAGGTTAATACTGATGGTGATAAACAACATTTACAAAACGATCTAGACAGATTAGTGAAATGGTCTGAGAAATGGCAGATGTTGTTCAATTTGGGGAAATGTAAATGCCTACATACAGGACATGGGAACTTGAATGTAAACTATAAAATGGGAGATACTGTTCTGGGTACTACTGTAAAAGAAAAGGACTTAGGAGTTACAATAAGCGCTGATATGAAAGTTTCAGAGCAGTGTGGTATTGCAGCTTCAAAGGGTAATCAAATTCTTGGATTGATTAGAAGAAACATAACATACAAGGGAAAAAACTTAATTATACCTCTTTATAAAGCAATAGTTAGACCTCATTTAGAATACTGCATACAAGCATGGAGACCATATCATAAGAAGGATATAGATACGCTTGAACGCATACAAAGGAGAGCAACTAAAATTATTCCAGAACTGAGAGACCTTAGTTATGAAGAACGCCTGAAAGAATGTGGTTTAACAACTCTAGAGACAAGGAGGTTAAGAGGAGATCAGATTGAAGTTTTTAAGATATTGAATGGGTATGAAAATAATGATAGAAATATGTTTTTCTCACTCAAGAAGGATAGCAGATCTAGAGGACATGAGGTAAAATTAGTAAAGGATCAATGTAGATTGGACATGAGGAAGCACTCGTTCTCACAGAGGACAATAAATGAATGGAACAAATTGTCTACAGATTGTGTAACTGCTAGCAGCGTGAATATGTTTAAAAACAAGGTTGACACATATCTCAGGAGGGCGGGTTATAAGTAGATGAACATTGTTGGACTCTCGATAAGCCAATGGCTTCCTTGTCCACTTGCCATCTGGGCCTTTGGCTTGGAAGGCAAATCTTGTTAAATCTATTATACATATAGTATACATAAACTTGTCACAAATATAATATTTATATTAACAACAATTGACATATATTGAGAATACTTGTTGAATATGAGGTAAGTGATACATTTACATAAATTACATATATAGGTTAATATTATACATAGTTGTAGTAAACGGGTTCGGTAAAAAGTAACTAAGAGCAGGTTTTAGCGGAAGTTGGTGCGCACTGATTCTTATTGCTTTGTTTACATAGTGTGCTGCGTGTTCGCTAGGTGGCAGGCTTTTTTGGGATAACGCAAACTTAGTAGATAGAATGCAGTTAGCAAGTATATTCAACTTAAACCTAAATAATCCCGCTAAAAGTGTTCTTCTGAACATATAAAACAGCTTTATTCAAGGCTAACGTAGTTAGGAGAAAAAATTGCAAACCACATTAATCTAAAACAGGTTAAGGGTCAGGTGGATAGTTTTAGTTTTGAGTGCGAAGATGAAGGGACTAGAGGTGGTGATGGAACGACTGAGGCAGCTCGTCTTGGCGTTGTTGGGAAGGGAAAATGTGGGTTTTGCCAGTGGTTTCAGTGGGGGACAGTAGATGATAAAGTGGGGGGAGGCGATGGTATATGCTAGTGAGAGTTAAGGGAGGAGGCTGAGAGGAGGTAATGTAACAGGGCGGAAGGAGACAGGACGGAAGGAGGAAGGACGGATACGGGAGGGAAGAAAACGGATGCGAAGGAGACGGGAGGGAAGGCAGCGGGAGGGAAGGCGTGGGGAGCGAAGGAGACGGGAGAGAAGACGTCATGAGCGAAGGCGACATGAGCACAATATATCCAGGGGACCTGAGGGAAAGGTGACATGTTGATGGGCGAGGAGAAGGACAATATGCTGCCAACTGACGCGACTACACGGCAGAATGTGGCGGAAGGGACCTTACGCAAGAGCTACTCTGAGGTAAGGGTGAGGAGGAAAGCATAGGTGTTTGTGGGGGGCTCGTTGGGAAAACTGACAGAGCGCTAAACAAGGGCTACGACGTGGTAATAATAATATATTTTATTTGATATAGCGCCAGATCCAATTTTAAATTGTTCGTGGCGCTTTACAAGTCAAAAAATTATTAAATTATTAAATTAACATGCAATTCTTGACAAATATATTATACAAGCTAGTTAAAATAAGAATATAAAATATATCTAGTGTAATAAAATATGATAATCATATATTAATTTATTATATATATATATATTAACATGTTATTGCTGGCAGAGCGCAGGGCTCTTGCTGGTGTGTCTGGGCACACAAGATCGGACAGGTATTTTGGCGCGTCGCCATGCACAGCTTTATAGGTAAACACTAAAAGTTTAAAGTCTGTCCTGCGTGCCACAGGGAGCCAGTGAAGAATACACAACATGTGGTCGACATGGCAGATGTTATTCAATTTTGGGAAATGTAAATGCCCAAACACAGGACAAGGGAACTTGGATGTAAACCATTAAATTGGAAATATAGTTCCATGAACTACCGTAAAAAAGGATTTATGAGTACCAATAAATTCTGATATGAAGGTTTCAGAGCAGTGTGGCATTGCACTTTCAAAGGATAATAAAATTATTGGGTTGATTAAAATAAATATAACATATAAGAAAAAAGAGATAATTATACATCAGTACATATCGATAGTTAGGCCTAATTTAGAGTACTGTATACAACTTTGCAGACCAAATCGTAAGAAGAATATAGATACGCTTGAGCGAATACAGAGGACAGCAACTAACATTATTCGAGAACTGAGAGACATTGGATATGACGAACGCCTAAGACGAGACAAGGAATTTCAGAGGAGATCAAATTGACGTTTCTAAAATATTTAATTAGAACAAAAGTATTGATAGAAATACCTTTTCTCACTCAAGAAAGATAGTAGAATTAGAGGACGCGATGAAACATTAGTAAAGGAAAAGTATGTTGGACATGCGAAAGTATTCGTTCATGATGATAAACAATAATAATAATAATTAACTTCTATGGCGCCTATTATATTTATTTTAATCAACCCAATAATTTTATTATCCTTTGAAAGTGCAATGCCACACTGCTCTGAAACTTTCATATCAGAATTTATTGGTACTCATAAATCCTTTTTTACGGTAGTTCATGGAACTATATTTCCAATTTAATGGTTTACATCCAAGTTCCCTTGTCCTGTGTTTGGGCATTTACATTTCCCAAAATTGAATAACATCTGCCATGTCGACCACATGTTGTGTATTCTTCACTGGCTCCCTGTGGCACGCAGGACAGACTTTAAACATTTAGTGTTTACGTTTACTAAGACGTTCGTTTTATCAAACGAATGACTGAAATAGTTGTACTCGGGTAATGCTACACAAGAGAAATGCCAGCAAGGAGGGAGACGGCGAAAAGTGATGCAGGGTTCAGCGGTGGACAGACAGGTGATGCAAGGTTCAGTGGTGGACTGACAGATGATGTAGGGTTCGGTGGTGGACTGACAGGTGATGCAGGGTTCGGTGGTGAACTGGCAGATGACGCAGGGCTCCGCGAAGGACAGACAAATGGTTCTAGGCTCCGTTGAGGGCATGAAAGATAAGCTGGTAATAGCTCTATGTATCCAACGCTCGGAAATATAGGAATCAAGGAAACTCAATATTGACAGTTACAATTATATATATATGTATATATATATATATATATATATATATATATATATATATAGATATATATATATATATATATATATATATAAGTGTAACAGTCAATATTGAGTTTCCTTGATTCCTATATTACCGAGCGTTGGATATATATATATATATATATATATATATATATATCAAAATAAATGTATCAAGCATCTGAATACTTTCACCAATATATGACAACAGACACTTTAAGATGCCCACAAGGACATATTATATCAGTTCCTATCATCTGCCCACAAGGACAGATCATGTCAGAAACTATAAGTCGCATAAAAGGACATATCACATAAGATGAAGGAAGCCATACCTGCTAGCGCAAGAGGTAGGCATCGCAACAAATACAAAGCGCCGTTTGGTCGACCAGCGGAAGTCTGGGATGAGGTGAGACATAGGCTCAGATGACGTTTACTCCGCATGTTTTATTACCATATTTTTTTAATAAGCATTTGACATTTTTTCAATATGTTTTTTTTCTAATTGAAGTTTGCGTCCATAATTAAACTTAAGAAATTAAATTAACCAACTCGTTCAGTAATTTTATTGTCAATATTTATTATGAATATGCAAGGATTGAGCTTGGTGCTAAACTCTAGTTGAAGTTGATAAAATTGTCGACTTTGTCCAATCTATTTCAGCATTTTATTTACGATTTGTTAGTATTATGGTTACAGTGATCACCGATGGCGATGTGTAGGAACACCATTAATATGAAAATTGACGTAGTATATCCCTTGCAATACACACGCTGAAGAAATTTACCGATGGCAATCATTACTTGCACGTCAATGCAGCAGCCATACTTATACAACCGCAAAGCTGGTCTTAAGGTTATCAGTCAAACCATTCACTTCGGAGTTTCTTTTTTGAGGTTACACACTTAACCGTTATACAGTGATGAATGTAACATGATTAATATGTCAAACTATACGCCAGAGGGCATTTATGACGTACGTTTGTCAGCAACGATGATATGTCAAGCTATACGCCAGTTTGCATTTATGACGTATGTTTGTCAGCAACGATGATATGTCAAGCTATACGCCAGTGTGCATTGATGACGTATGTTTGTCAGCAACGATGATATGTCAAGCTATACGCCAGTGTACATTTATGACGTATGTTTGTCAGCAACGATGATATGTCAAGCTATACGCCAGTGTACATTTATGACGTATGTTTGTCAGCAACGATGATATGTCAAGCTATACGCCAGTATGCATTGATGACGTATGTTTGACAGCAACGATGATATGTCAAGCTATACGCCAGTGTACATTTATGACGTATGTTTGTCAGCAACGATGATATGTCAAGCTATACGCCAGTATGCATTGATGACGTATGTTTGTCAGCAACGATGATATGTCAAGCTATACGCCAGTGTACATTTATGACGTATGTTTGTCAGCAACGATGATATGTCAAGCTATACGCCAGTTGCATTGATGACGTATGTTTGTCAGCAACGATGATATGTCAAGCTATACGCCAGTGTACATTTATGACGTATGTTTGTCAGCAACGACGATAGGTCAAGCTATACGCCAGTGTGCATTAATGACGTATGTTTGTCAGCAACGATGATATGGCAGTAACAACATCTGGGAGAAGCTGGTTTGCTATGTATTGTTGCACTGTTCCGTTATGAAATATACGCACATGATTTGGTATGTATGGCATAGAAGACACGGTATGTCGAGGCAGGTAACTGCTATATGGCACGAAATGTATTACGGATACCAAATGAGCAATGCATACGGCTGCCAAGCATGTCAGCGGAAGGGAAACAAAACAGGGTAGAGCATTTTGTCAGAAATTCTTTATTTAATTTCAAACACGCACAACACAGTATATCAGGCAAACGCATTTGTTAACCACGCAAGTGAATTAGGTAAGCGTGACATCTGGATAAGTGCAGCATGAAATATTTATTCCATCAGTCAGTTAGCACCCGCCCCTGCGTCGGCAGCAGGCAGCAATCTTCCTCCAGTAGCCGAAAGTGCGCGAGTTGCGGCACCCATTGGGTCCGCCGTTGTGCACGCGGGCGTAGTCCTTGCACGTTGCTCTGTGGCCCGCCTTGCGCGCGCACCTGTCACCGTAACGCTTCATGTATTTGCGAACACACGTCTGTGAACAGCCCATTTGTTTGGTGCAGCTACGCCAGCCTGAACACAGAGAACGACATGTTGGAAAGTGGCGAGACGATCAGAGAAGCACGTGATCACACGTGATCTCACGTGATCACACGTGATCACACGTGATCTCACTGCCTGCTATTTACGTAGATGCAACGAAACATTGCCACAATGTGCTTCTTGTTCGGAAAATACTCCTTGTTTTATGCGCTTTGAATAAAACATAGACGTTATAGATTATATCTACATTTGGTACCTGGATTACACTATACAGATGAACATTTGATACACGAGAACAACAGCTTTTAGAATATGCTTTCAGAATATGCTCCTAGTCTATGCGCTTTGTAAGAAACAACATAGTAATCTGGAGTAAGCTATACAGACGAACCTCTAAGACATGATAAAAACAACTTTAACACAAAATTCTTCTTACGAATTTTATCTCTAGCATATCGCTATTGAATTATACGTTATTATTGACTTAGGAAAAATTTACGTCATATTTTCTTGATATAATCTGAAAGAGTTATGACGAGATGTGCAGAAATGACGTACTTCCGCCTGGCTTGTAGCAGTCTATCCAGTAGACCTGTTTGATCTGGAAAGGTCCGCAGCTGTCCGAGTTGACGTCCCATCGACACTTGCCTACATTCCTGTCACATCCTTCGATCTGTGTGTGAACCACGGACACAGTCAATGTGGAATAGTCATGGTGGACTGGTCAAGGCGGAATGGTCAAGGCGGAACGTAGGACACATTAGTAGTGACTAATTATGTTAGTCACATATAGCGTCCAATGTAGAACATGGTGATATGTTTGAGTTGTTACAACAATATCAATAAATGCAGCAGAAACATCAGCAGTAACAACTGCAACAGCGAAGTGTGCAGCATGGGTAGATGTAAAATGTCAACTATGTGTCCCTGTGCACGTCGTGTAATCATATTAAAAACAACGTATTATGCTCAGCTATAGCTACCGCCGTTTTATCGCCGCCACCATCATCGCTTCAATCGCCGCCACCATCATCGATTCAATCGCCGCCACAATCATCGATTCAATCGTCGTCACCATCATCGATTCAATCGTCGTCACCATTATCACTTAGGTCGCCCTCGTCATTACTGTTTCTATATCCTCATCTTTATCTCCACTACCGGTAACATGAATACCAACTATATTAACTTACCTCACAGATACACGCTAGACAAGATTTGGAAAATCGTCCTGAAATCAACAATATTGATGTGAATATTTGTGTCAGTGAGCATACTTGTCCATCAGGGATATTAATCAATTTTGCAGGATTTTATCACAAACATTCCAATAGCTAAGCAACTTACGCCAGGTGCAAACCTAATTCATTAAAATAACAGAAGATCACTAATGTTGGTGGTGATGGCCTACATAATCGTATCCCTTTGATTAATTTAGAATGTGTCGTGTTATGTCATTGTAAAGCAAATTATGCTTCAAAATGTTGTTCAAGCAGAAGCAGCATAAACATTATTTCAAAGTTATACATCAGCAATCTACCTTCAGCGATGTCCAACTAAGAAGTAAGCCTACCTTCAGCGATGTCCAACTAAGAAGTGAGCCTACCTTCAGCGATGTCCAACTAAGAAGTGAGCCTACCTTCAGCGATGTCCAACTAAGAAGTAAGCCTACATTCAGCGTTGTTCAACTAAGAAGTAAGCATACCTCCAGCGATGTCCAACTAAGAAGTGAGCCTACCTTCAGCGATGTCCAACTAGGAAGTGAGCCTACTTTCCGCGATGTCCAACTAAGAAGTGAGCCTACCTTCAGCGATGTCCAACTAGATAGTGAGCCTACTTTCAGCGATGTCCAACTAGAAAGTGAGCTTACCTTCAGCCACGTCCAACTAGGAAGTGAGCATATCTTAAGCGATGTCCAACTACGAAGTGAACCTACCTTCAGCGATGTCCAACTAGAAAGTTAGCCTACCTTCAGCGACGTCTAACTGTCCCAGACAGAAGACAGCCACCAGCAAACTAAGCGCCAGAGTCGCATGCATCTTGAGTTGAATTTCGTTTCCTTCACAGAGTCAGTGAGAATTGTGAGGTGGCGAGTGTCGCTGGTTTCCGGCTTTATATACTACCCAGATGTTTGTGTTTCTCATGTAAGACGACACTGTCCGAACGACGACACACTAGCGGGGGTGGACAGCAACCCGACAACAAGCTAGGTGTCATTTAAAGCGTGTGTACACATGAGACATTAGATATGTCGCAACGCTGATGTCATAAAGTATCTTACAGCGTCAATGGTTTGTTGGCCGTCGAGCATTCGTACTTCAATTTCTTCAACATTAGTGCCAACTTTTATACATTCGTTAACATTATCAACGTAAATAAAATTGACCGAGAAAATCACCTTATTCAGTCGCTTTTTCTTTTTCCAACTGTTATTATATTAACAACTCGCCGAGTTGCCCGGCGTTGCTCAGGACAAAAAGGCCTCCACTGCACGAGCTTATGACTCCTTGTACAGTTGTACTAATACACATATTGTCAGGGCAATGCCAATGGCAATGAAAACTTCTCAAAAATCATAGACAACTGCTAGTTTCACGAAGCGTTCGGTGAACGTTTGACTTAGATCACGTTACAGATGTAGAAACACGTATAACGTTGCTAAACGTTGTACGTAACTATTGTTTTGCGTTAGGTGATTACGTAAATATCCTAACCCCCGGAGAAATTCTAATATATGTGAATGTACGAACATTGCTACGGCCCCCCGGGCACCATGGACCCCGGGCTATTCACGCTACTGCTACTGCTACTGCTACTGCTACTGCTACTGCTACTGCTACTGCTACTGCTACTGCTATTACTACTATTTCCACTAATACTACTACTACTACTACTACTACTGCTGCTGCTATTGCTAGTGCTGCTGATGGTACTGCTGCTACTGCTGCAGCTACTGCGACTGCTATAACTACTGCTAATGCTAATGCTACTACTACTACTACTACTACTACTACTACTACTACTACTACTACTACTACTACTACTACTACTACTACTACTACTACTACTACTACTACTACTACTACTACTACTACTACTACTACTACTACTACTACTACTACTACTACTACTACTACTACTACTACTACTACTACTACTACTACTACTACTACTAGTACTAGTGGTGTTACCATGTATTTATATTTGTCCACTCAGTTAAACTATTCTTTTGTTGCGCCTAAATCGGCTGGTTGCATTACTTTTTAAATGTGCTCAATACATAATTTCTTAACTCAAATATTTCCAACTATGAGATCTACATTCGAGGCATTGCTGTTAGAAACGTTGTAATAACCGATTGTTGAAGGCCACCTTGATGGAACAAGGATGTTAGGTTCCACGTGCATTCGAGGCATTGCTGTTAGAAACGTTGTAATAACCGATTGTTGAAGGCCGCCTTGATGGAACAAAGATGTTAGGTTCGACGTGCAGCTTCATCTTTGTTTAATCGACGATTACAAGTGTTGTGTGTCGCGATTACACTGTTTGTCAGATTTGTCACTAAGTGAATCGATCAATGTTGACGTATCACCAACGTGTTTGCAATTAAATCGAATACGGCACACGCAACATTTAATACGGCACACCCAACATTTAATACGGCACACCCAACATTTAATACGGCACACCCAACATTTAATACGACACACCCAACATTTAATCTCCCCAGCACACAATGAGTCTGAATGACAATTAAGTGTCTTTCTAACACTGCATAGTTTTTGAAAGGTTAGTGGTTTAACTCTGTCCTCAACCCATTCGACCTAATGCGGAACGTACATTACTTTGATTGTACCATTGTTGGAAGCTATGCAATTTATAAACCAAACCGGTTCAAATTTGATCGGATTCCAACATTGAACGGTATGCATATTTGACGCTTGAAAGTTATATTTCCTTTTGATTATTGTTCATTTCTCTTTAGTATTTCCATTGATATTCAACAACATGGTTGATTTTGCAGAAAATGACAAGCACTACATTATAATGGTTTGGTAATCCATAAACCGTTTTTATAAACAAAGTGCAATATCAAGGAAACAGGATTTTCAGAAAATTATTTTAGCATTTTCAGAAAGAGAAATTTAAGAAAATTGTATTTCCAGCAAAAATGAAACTGTAAAACATATATTAATGATGATAATAATAATAATAATAATAATAATAATAATAATAATAATAACAATAACAATAACAATAACAATAACAATAACAATAACAATAACAATAATAATAATAATAATAATAATAATAATAGTAATAATAGTAGTAAGGGTAATGCAATAATGGTAATAATAGTAATAATAGTAATAATAGTAATAATAATAGTCATGATAATAATAATATTAATAATAACAATAACAATTGCGCTTCCGAGCTCGGGTCTCTGAAGACTTAGGTGCAGTATAAATGGTGTAATGAAAATAGTAACAATAATAATGATTTTTTAATACCAGAAAAAAAAGATGATAATAATGTGTTTTTCGCCAATCAAATCTATCTCGCTAGGTGCAGTTTCAATTCAAAATTAAGTTTTGCCCCATTAAGAAAACCCAAAAAATATCAGCACATGTAAAATATGCTATTAGAAACACCTGTGTTGCAGTAGCATGATAAGCAGGGTATTATTTAGTAATTAAATTAAAATAAAGATATGAACGACTGCTCAGCAACAATAGATTGAAACAACTTATTGAATTTTGAACAGGACTACAACATAATACTTTAATAATTTGCTACGGATGTGAAAACATAACGTCACTATGGTTCCACCAAAACAACTGAAATGGGCCGAAAAATATGCCGCTTCGGGAAATACTTAGGTAGCAAGATAAGCTGGGCAGAGTTTGGTTTACCGGCTTTGTCGCCAGTGCTGATACTAATGCCCATAATCATTTACAAACTGTTCCGCTTAAAACGGCGAAATATAAGCTATAACGCTAATAGAACATTATCTTTTGGAAACAGGATTCGCTTAATCGTAGATTAAACAAGGATAACAATCCACAGTTTCAACAGGATTCAATACTATAATGTGTAAAAACATATACTTAACAATCGATATGAACCTTTGTGCATAAGCCGTAATCCCTTTTGATCACATCACACGAGTACTGGTAACATTTGATCACACGAGTACTGGTAACATTTGATCACACGAGTACTGGTAACATTTGATCACTCGAGTACTGGAAACATTTGATCACACGAGTACTGGTAACGTTTGATCACATGAGTACTGGTAACATTTGATCACACGAGAACTGGTAACATTTGATTACATGAGAACTGGTAACATTTGATCACACGAGTACTAGTAACATTTGATCACACGAGTACTGGTAACATTTGATCATACAGGTACTGGTAACATTTGATCACACGAGTACTGGTAACATTTGATCACACCAGTACTGGTAACATTTGATCACACGAGTACTGGTAACATTTGATCACACGAGTACTGGTAACATTTGATCACACGAGTACTGGTAACATTTGATCACACAGGTACTGGTAACATTTGATCACACGAGTACTGGTAACATTTGATCACACGAGTACTGGTAACATTTGATCACACGAGTACTGGTAACATTGGATCACACGAGTACTGGTAACATTTGATCACACGAGTACTGGTAACATTTGATCACACGAGTACTGGTAACATTTGATCACACGAGTACTGGTAACATTTGATCACACGAGTACTGGTAACATTGGATCACACGAGTACTGGTAACATTTGATCACACGAGTACTGGTAACATTTGATCACACGAGTACTGGTAACATTTGATCACACCAGTACTGGTAACATTTGATCACACCAGTACTGGTAACATTTGATCACACGAGTACTGGTAACATTTGATCACACGAGTACTGGTAACATTTGATCACACGAGTACTGGTAACATTTGATCACACGAGTACTGGTAACATTTGATCACACCAGTACTGGTAACATTTGATCACACGAGTACTGGTAACATTTGATCACACCAGTACTGGTAACATTTGATCACACGAGTACTGGTAACATTTGATCACATGAGTACTGGTAACATTGGATCACACGAGTACTGGTAACATTTGATCATACGAGTACTGGTAACATTTGATCACACGAGTACTGGTAACATTTGATCACACGAGTACTGGTAACATTTGATCACACGAGTACTGGTAACATTGGATCACACGAGTACTGGTAACATTGGATCACATGAGAACTGGTAACATTTGATCACACGAGTGCTGGTAACATTGGATCACACGAGTACTGGTAACATTTGATCACACGAGTACTGGTAACATTTGATCACACGAGTACTGGTAACATTTGATCACACGAGTACTGGTAACATTGGATCACACGAGTACTGGTAACATTGGATCACATGAGAACTGGTAACATTTGATCACACGAGTGCTGGTAACATTGGATCACACGAGTACTGGTAACATTTGATCACACGAGTACTGGTAACATTTGATCACACGAGTACTGGTAACATTTGATCACACCAGTACTGGTAACATTTGATCACACGAGTACTGGTAACATTTGATCACACGAGTACTGGTAACATTTGATCACACGAGTACTGGTAACATTTGATCACATGAGTACTGGTAACATTTGATCACACGAGTACTGGTAACATTTGTAGCAGTAGCGTGAATAGCCCGGGGTCCATGGTGCCCGGGGTCCATGGTGCCCGGGGGGCCGTAGCAATGTTCGTACATTCACATATATTAGAATTTCTCCGGGGGTTAGGATATTTACGTAATCACCTAACGCAAAACAATAGTTACGTACAACATTTAGCAACGTTATACGTGTTTCTACATCTGTTACGTGATCTACGTCAAACGTTCACCGAACGCTTCGTGAAACTAGCAGTTGTCTATGATTTTTGGGAAGTTTTCATTGCCATTGGCATTGCCCTGACAATATGTGTATTAGTACAACTGTACAAGGAGTCATAAGCTCGTGCAGTGGAGGCCTTTTTGTCCTGAGCAACGCCGGGCAACTCGGCGAGTTGCTAATATAACAACAGTTGGAAAAAGAAAAAGCGACTGAATAAGGTGATTTTCTCGGTCAATTTTATTTACGTTGATAATGTTAACGAATGTATAAAAGTTGGCACTAATGTTGAAGAAATTGAAGTACGAATGCTCGACGGCCAACAAACCATTGACGCTGTAAGATACTTTATGACATCAACGTTGCGAAATATCTAATGTATCATGTCTTACATGAGAAACACAAACATCTGGGTAGTATATAAAGCCGGAAACCAGCGACACTCGCCACCTCACAATTCTCACTGACTCTGTGAAGGAAACGAAATTCAACTCAAGATGCATGCGACTCTGGCGCTTAGTTTGCTGGTGGCTGTCTTCTGTCTGGGACAGTTAGACGTCGCTGAAGGTAGGCTAACTTTCTAGTTGGACATCGCTGAAGGTAGGTTCACTTCGTAGTTGGACATCGCTTAAGATATGCTCACTTCCTAGTTGGACGTGGCTGAAGGTAAGCTCACTTTCTAGTTGGACATCGCTGAAAGTAGGCTCACTATCTAGTTGGACATCGCTGAAGGTAGGCTCACTTCCTAGTTGGACATCGCGGAAAGTAGGCTCACTTCCTAGTTGGACATCGCTGAAGGTAGGCTCACTTCTTAGTTGGACATCGCTGGAGGTATGCTTACTTCTTAGTTGAACAACGCTGAATGTAGGCTTACTTCTTAGTTGGACATCGCTGAAGGTAGGCTCACTTCTTAGTTGGACATCGCTGAAGGTAGGCTCACTTCTTAGTTGGACATCGCTGAAGGTAGGTTTACTTCTTAGTTGGACATCGCTGAAGGTAGATTGCTGATGTATAACTTTGAAATAATGTTTATGCTGCTTCTGCTTGAACAACATTTTGAAGCATAATTTGCTTTACAATGACATAACACGACACATTCTAAATTAATCAAAGGGATACGATTATGTAGGCCATCACCACCAACATTAGTGATCTTCTGTTATTTTAATGAATTAGGTTTGCACCTGGCGTAAGTTGCTTAGCTATTGGAATGTTTGTGATAAAATCCTGCAAAATTGATTAATATCCCTGATGGACAAGTATGCTCACTGACACAAATATTCACATCAATATTGTTGATTTCAGGACGATTTTCCAAATCTTGTCTAGCGTGTATCTGTGAGGTAAGTTAATATAGTTGGTATTCATGTTACCGGTAGTGGAGATAAAGATGAGGATATAGAAACAGTAATGACGAGGGCGACCTAAGTGATAATGGTGACGACGATTGAATCGATGATGGTGACGACGATTGAATCGATGATTGTGGCGGCGATTGAATCGATGATGGTGGCGGCGATTGAAGCGATGATGGTGGCGGCGATAAAACGGCGGTAGCTATAGCTGAGCATAATACGTTGTTTTTAATATGATTACACGACGTGCACAGGGACACATAGTTGACATTTTACATCTACCCATGCTGCACACTTCGCTGTTGCAGTTGTTACTGCTGATGTTTCTGCTGCATTTATTGATATTGTTGTAACAACTCAAACATATCACCATGTTCTACATTGGACGCTATATGTGACTAACATAATTAGTCACTACTAATGTGTCCTACGTTCCGCCTTGACCAGTCCACCTTGACCAGTCCACCATGACTATTCCACATTGACTGTGTCCGTGGTTCACACACAGATCGAAGGATGTGACAGGAATGTAGGCAAGTGTCGATGGGACGTCAACTCGGACAGCTGCGGACCTTTCCAGATCAAACAGGTCTACTGGATAGACTGCTACAAGCCAGGCGGAAGTACGTCATTTCTGCACATCTCGTCATAACTCTTTCAGATTATATCAAGAAAATATGACGTAAATTTTTCCTAAGTCAATAATAACGTATAATTCAATAGCGATATGCTAGAGATAAAATTCGTAAGAAGAATTTTGTGTTAAAGTTGTTTTTATCATGTCTTAGAGGTTCGTCTGTATAGCTTACTCCAGATTACTATGTTGTTTCTTACAAAGCGCATAGACTAGGAGCATATTCTGAAAGCATATTCTAAAAGCTATTGTTCTCGTGTATCAAATGTTCATCTGTATAGTGTAATCCAGGTACCAAATGTAGATATAATCTATAACGTCTATGTTTTATTCAAAGCGCATAAAACAAGGAGTATTTTCCGAACAAGAAGCACATTGTGGCAATGTTTCGTTGCATCTACGTAAATAGCAGGCAGTGAGATCACGTGTGATCACGTGTGATCACGTGAGATCACGTGTGATCACGTGCTTCTCTGATCGTCTCGCCACTTTCCAACACGTCGTTCTCTGTGTTCAGGCTGGCGTAGCTGCACCAAACAAATGGGCTGTTCACAGACGTGTGTTCGCAAATACATGAAGCGTTACGGTGACAGGTGCGCGCGCAAGGCGGGCCACAGAGCAACGTGCAAGGACTACGCCCGCGTGCACAACGGCGGACCCAATGGGTGCCGCAACTCGCGCACTTTCGGCTACTGGAGGAAGATTGCTGCCTGCTGCCGACGCAGGGGCGGGTGCTAACTGACTGATGGAATAAATATTTCATGCTGCACTTATCCAGATGTCACGCTTACCTAATTCACTTGCGTGGTTAACAAATGCGTTTGCCTGATATACTGTGTTGTGCGTGTTTGAAATTAAATAAAGAATTTCTGACAAAATGCTCTACCCTGTTTTGTTTCCCTTCCGCTGACATGCTTGGCAGCCGTATGCATTGCTCATTTGGTATCCGTAATACATTTCGTGCCATATAGCAGTTACCTGCCTCGACATACCGTGTCTTCTATGCCATACATACCAAATCATGTGCGTATATTTCATAACGGAACAGTGCAACAATACATAGCAAACCAGCTTCTCCCAGATGTTGTTACTGCCATATCATCGTTGCTGACAAACATACGTCATTAATGCACACTGGCGTATAGCTTGACCTATCGTCGTTGCTGACAAACATACGTCATAAATGTACACTGGCGTATAGCTTGACATATCATCGTTGCTGACAAACATACGTCATCAATGCAACTGGCGTATAGCTTGACATATCATCGTTGCTGACAAACATACGTCATAAATGTACACTGGCGTATAGCTTGACATATCATCGTTGCTGACAAACATACGTCATCAATGCATACTGGCGTATAGCTTGACATATCATCGTTGCTGACAAACATACGTCATAAATGTACACTGGCGTATAGCTTGACATATCATCGTTGCTGTCAAACATACGTCATCAATGCATACTGGCGTATAGCTTGACATATCATCGTTGCTGACAAACATACGTCATAAATGTACACTGGCGTATAGCTTGACATATCATCGTTGCTGACAAACATACGTCATAAATGTACACTGGCGTATAGCTTGACATATCATCGTTGCTGACAAACATACGTCATCAATGCACACTGGCGTATAGCTTGACATATCATCGTTGCTGACAAACATACGTCATAAATGCAAACTGGCGTATAGCTTGACATATCATCGTTGCTGACAAACGTACGTCATAAATGCCCTCTGGCGTATAGTTTGACATATTAATCATGTTACATTCATCACTGTATAACGGTTAAGTGTGTAACCTCAAAAAAGAAACTCCGAAGTGAATGGTTTGACTGATAACCTTAAGACCAGCTTTGCGGTTGTATAAGTATGGCTGCTGCATTGACGTGCAAGTAATGATTGCCATCGGTAAATTTCTTCAGCGTGTGTATTGCAAGGGATATACTACGTCAATTTTCATATTAATGGTGTTCCTACACATCGCCATCGGTGATCACTGTAACCATAATACTAACAAATCGTAAATAAAATGCTGAAATAGATTAGACAAAGTCGACAATTTTATCAACTTCAACTAGAGTTTAGCACCAAGCTCAATCCTTGCATATTCATAATAAATATTGACAATAAAATTACTGAACGAGTTGGTTAATTTAATTTCTTAAGTTTAATTATGGACGCAAACTTCAATTAGAAAAAAAACATATTGAAAAAATGTCAAATGCTTATTAAAAAAATATGGTAATAAAACATGCGGAGTAAACGTCATCTGAGCCTATGTCTCACCTCATCCCAGACTTCTGCTGGTCGACCAAACGGCGCTTTGTATTTGTTGCGATGCCTACCTCTTGCGCTAGCAGGTATGGCTTCCTTCATCTTATGTAATCTCATGTGATATGTCCTTTTATGCGACTTATAGTTTCTGACATGATCTGTCCTTGTGGGCAGATGATAGGAACTGATATAATATGTCCTTGTGGGCATCTTAAAGGGTCTGTTGTCATATATTGGTGAAAGTATTCAGATGCTTGATACATTTATTTTGATATATATATATATATATATATATATATATATACATATATATAATTGTAACTGTCAATATTGAGTTTCCTTGATTCCTATATTTCCGAGCGTTGGATACATAGAGCTATTACCAGCTTATCTTTCCTGCCCTCTACGGAGCCTAGAACCATTTGTCTGTCGGAGCCCTGTATCATCTGCCAGTCCACCACCGAACCCTGCATCACCTGTCAGTCCACCACCGAACCCTACATCATCTGTATGTCCACCGCTGAACCCTGCATCACCTGTCAGTGCATCACCTGTCAGTCCACCACCGACCCCTGCATCACTTTTCGCCGTCTCCCTCCTTGCTGGCATTTCTCTTGTGTAGCATTACCCGAGTACAACTATTTCAGTCATTCGTTTGATAAAACGAACGTCTTAGTAAACATACAATAAAAAATTTACACGAGCCGTTTTTATTTGTAAAACAATTCATTGGATACGGATTATAGAAGTACGCATAAACAGGTTTAGTAAAAACAAAAAAATCGCTTGTTGAACATATATCGACGTCACAGTACGACAAGCGTTCTGTTTTTTCGTCGTCACACGGGTTGCTAGGCGACGCTTTCCTCCAACGCGTCGGCAGAGACAGCAGTGGCAGAGCTTAATGGTTGGCTGATCACCGACGGAACATGGAAGTGGTTCTGGTAAGACACACTCCTGCCCACGATCCTTCACAGAAGCTTCTCACATCGCAAGCCCGTAATGTCAGCTATGGCTCGGGTAACGCAAACACCGCAATGTCAATGAATGGTGTATAGCACACCTACCGAGCACGCACTCGCGCTATGTCAATGAATGGTGTATAGCACACCTACCGAGCACGCACTCGCGCTATGTCAATGAATGGTGTATAGCACACCTACCGAGCACGCACTCGCGCTATGTCAATGAATGGTGTACAGCACACCTACCGAGCACGCACTCGCGCTATGTCAATGAATGGTGTATAGCACACCTACCGAGCACGCACTCGCGCTATGTCAATGAATGGTGTATAGCACACCTACCGAGCACGCACTCGCGCTATGTCAATGAATGGTGTATAGCACATCTGCCGAGCACGCAATCGCGCTATGTCAATTAATGGTGTACAGCACACCTACCGAGCACGCACTCGCGCTATGTCAATGAATGGTGTATAGAACACCTACCGAGCACGCACTCGCGCTATGTCAATGAATGGTGTATAGCACACCTACCGAGCACGCACTCGCGCTATGTCAATGAATGGTGTATAGCACACCTACCGAGCATGCACTCGCGCTATGTCAATGAATGGTGTATAGCACACCTACCGAGCACGCACTCGCGCTATATCAATGAATGGTGTATAGCACACCTACCGAGCACGCACTCGCGCTATGTCAATGAATGGTGTATAGCACACCTACCGAGCACGCACTCGCGCTATGTCAATGAATGGTGCATAGCACACCTACCGAGCACGCACTCGTGCTATATCAATGAATGGTGTATAGCACACCTACCGAGCACGCACTCGCACTATGTCAATGAATGGTGTATAGCACACCTACCGAGCACGCACTCGCGCTATGTCAATGAATGGTGCATAGCACACCTACCGAGCACGCACTCGTGCTATATCAATGAATGGTGTATAGCACACCTACCGAGCACGCACTCGCACTATGTCAATGAATGGTGTATAGCACACCTACCGAGCACGCACTCGCGCTATGTCAATGAATGGTGCATAGCACACCTACCGAGCACGCACTCGCGCTATATCAATGAATGGTGTATAGCACACCTACCGAGCACGCACTCGCGCTATGTCAATGAATGGTGCATAGCACACCTACCGAGCACGCACTCGCACTATGTCAATGAATGGTGTATAGCACACCTACCGAGCACGCACTCGCACTATGTCAATGAATGGTGTATAGCACACCTACCGAGCACGCACTCGCGCTATGTCAATGAATGGTGTATAGCACACCTACCGAGCACGCACTCGCACTATGTCAATGAATGGTGTATAGCGCACCTACCGAGCACGCACTCGCGATATGTGTCATATTTGGTATGACAGATATTGTGGGCTGTACGATTTAATTCTGGATCCCTTTTTCGCTGTTTTTATGGGTTTTTTTTAACTTTACCTACCACTAAGAACTGCCTGGCATACATACACCCATACCAATGTCATTATAATCGAACCGTCAAAGTTAAACTATTTCTATGATAACAAAACTTAAACACTGAGCCCAAAAATTATTTTTCACTGATTTTATTTCAGTTTGCTAATTGTTCCTTCTGCCTCACGAATCCCAAATAGTATGCCTGACAAATATTTTTATATATCGACATATGTTATCAGTATCAAGTTCCATGTGACCGTCCACATAGGCATAATGAAGATATAATTAAGAAACAATTACGAATTAAGTGGTGTTTGTATAAGATAAAAAAGGAAAGGAAAGTCAGTTGTGGTCAATAAAAGCATCTGCTTCACGAATCAATTAAGAGCAAACATGATTGCAAAAGTTATCTTCTTGTAAGAATAATACTTTTCTGGATACAATTTCTTCTGAGTTGGAAATTTAATTGCATGATGTCTGCCTCAATGCGCTGTATTTTTAAAAGGTGACCATCCACACAGTTACAGTACACTAGAAGGACCATGAATAAAACACCCAGGGTTAGAACTGTGTCGGACATACATGGGAACGAATCCACACCGTTGTAGTACACTGGAAGGACCATGAATAAAACACCCAGGGTTAGAGCTGTGTCGGACTTACATGGGAACGAATCCACACCGTTGTAGTACACTGGAAGGACAACGAATGAAACACCCAGGGTTAGAGCTGTGTCGGACTTACATGGGAACGAATCCACACCGTTGTAGTACACTAGAAGGACCATGAATAAAACACCCAGGGTTAGAACTGTGTCGGACATACATGGGAACGAATCCACACCGTTGTAGTACACTGGAAGGACCACGAATGAAACACCCAGGGTTAGAGCTGTGTCGGACATATATGGGAACGAACCCACACCGTTGTAGTACACTGGAAGGAACACGAATGAAACACCCAGGGTTAGAGCTGTGTCGGACATACATGGGAACGAATCCACACCGTTGTAGTACACTGGAAGGAACACGAATGAAACACCCAGGGTTAGAGCTGTGTCGGACATACATGGGAACGAATCCACACCGTTGTAGTACACTGGAAGGACCAGGAATGAAACACCCAGGGTTAGAGCTGTGTCGGACTTACATGGGAACGAATCCACACCGTTGTAGTACACTGGAAGGACCACGAATGAAACACCCAGGGTTAGAGCTGTGTCGGACTTACATGGGAACGAATCCACACCGTTGTAGTACACTGGAAGGACCAGGAATGAAACACCCAGGGTTAGAGCTGTGTCGGACTTACATGGGAACGAATCCACACCGTTGTAGTACACTGGAAGGACCACGAATGAAACACCCAGGGTTAGAGCTGTGTCGGACTTACATGGGAACGAATCCACACCGTTGTAGTACACTGGAAGGACCACGAATGAAACACCCAGGGTTAGAGCTGTGTCGGACTTACATGGGAACGAATCCACACCGTTGTAGTACACTGGAAGGACCAGGAATGAAACACCCAGAGTTAGAGCTGTGTCGGACTTACATGGGAACGAATCCACACCGTTGTAGTACACTGGAAGGACCACGAATGAAACACCCAGGGTTAGAGCTGTGTCGGACTTACATGGGAACGAATCCACACCGTTGTAGTACACTGGAAGGACCACGAATGAAACACCCAGGGTTAGAGCTGTGTCGGACTTACATGGGAACGAATCCACACCGTTGTAGTACACCGGAAGGACCACGAATGAAACACCCAGGGTTAGAGCTGTGTCGGACTTACATGGGAACAAATCCACACCGTTGTAGTACACTGGAAGGACCACGAATGAAACACCCAGGGTTAGAGCTGTGTCGGACTTACATGGGAACGAATCCACACCGTTGTAGTACACTGGAAGGACCACGAATGAAACACCCAGGGTTAGAGCTGTGTCGGACTTACATGGGAACGAATCCACACCGTTGTTGTACACTGGAAGGACCACGAATGAAACACCCAGGGATAGAGCTGTGTCGGACTTACATGGGAACTAATCCACACCGTTGTAGTACACTGGAAGGACCACGAATGAAACACCCAGGGTTAGAGCTGTGTCGGACTTACATGGGTACCAATCCACACCGTTGTAGTACACTGGAAGGACCACGAATGAAACACCCAGGTTTAGAGCTGTGTCGGACATACATGGGAACGAATCCACACCGTTGTAGTACACTGGAAGGACCAATAATGAAACACCCAGGGTTAGAGCTGTGTCGGACTTACATGGGAACTAATCCACACCGTTGTAGTACACCGGAAGGACCACGAATGAAACACACAGGGTTAGAGCTGTGTCGGACTTACATGGGAACGAATCCACACCGTAGTAGTACACCGGAAGGACCACGAATGAAACACCCAGGGTTAGAGCTGTGTCGGACATACATGGGAACGAATCCACACCGTTGTAGTACACCGGAAGGACCACGAATGAAACACCCAGGGTTAGAGCTGTGTCGGACATATATGGGAACGAATCCACACCGTTGTAGTACACCGGAAGGACCACGAATGAAACACCCAGGGTTAGAGCTGTGTCGGACTTACATGGGAACGAATCCACACCGTTGTAGTACACTGGAAGGACCACGAATGAAACACCCAGGGTTAGAGCTGTGTCGGACTTACATGGGAACGAATCCACACCGTTGTAGTACACCGGAAGGACCACGAATGAAACACCCAGGGTTAGAGCTGTGTAGGACATACATGGGAAAGAATCCACACCGTTGTAGTACACTGGAAGGACCACGAATGAAACACCCAGGGTTAGAGCTGTGTCGGATTTACATGGGAACGAATCCACACCGTTGTAGTACACTGGAAGGAACACGAATGAAACACCCAGGGTTAGAGCTGTGTCGGACATACATGGGAACGAATCCACACCGTTGTAGTACACTGGAAGGACCAGGAATGAAACACCCAGGGTTAGAGCTGTGTCGGACTTACATGGGAACGAATCCACACCGTTGTAGTACACTGGAAGGACCACGAATGAAACACCCAGGGTTAGAGCTGTGTCGGACTTACATGGGAACGAATCCACACCGTTGTTGTACACTGGAAGGACCACGAATGAAACACCCAGGGATAGAGCTGTGTCGGACTTACATGGGAACGAATCCACACCGTTGTAGTACACTGGAAGGACCACGAATGAAACACCCAGGGTTAGAGCTGTGTCGGACATACAAGGGAACGAATCCACACGCAAAGATATTCGTTTTTAATGAAGATCATACCTCAAAAAGCAGATAACTTATCGACGTTTGTGTTTTCTTGCCATTTCAGCCTGAAGATCCACGTTTGCTACTTATCACTAGACATTTAATACGATATGAAAATAAAATTTCCCAAAATGCCATATATTTAATTATACAATTCAATGGTTGCACTGTTTGTTTGTACTGTTTTCTTTTAATTTGTGGTATTAGAAATTAAATTTCAAAACAGTAAGCCAACAGCATGACCATCTTATTCCCTGACGAGTATGACCAAATTGTATATATGTTTTGATAGCAGCAGTATGTTGTATATCATCAAATAATGAATATATATTTTTAATGTTAATCATATTCACACAGTGAGAGTAAACGTATTGCTTGGACTCGCGAGGCCGTAAAACCCGCAACGACTGTAAACATACCACAGGGAATATATTTGGAATTAGTGATCGACGATTTTTGACTTCCGGCTACTTGGACTTGGTGCAGCGACTTGAATTTGGTGTAGATAATTTACAGAAAAACGCGGGATATCAAATAGAATAAGTATTACTATTGAATATATATTATACACAAACGTATTATAGACATATATTAGGAAACAGGTTTTGTTAATTATTAGTCAGAGGGAGTATTTTAGAGTAAGTTAGTTTCGGATTCTGTCGGGGAATTCAGCGAGCGATAATAGGGTTGTTTACTATTCGAAAATTGAGATAGCATAGTGAATAGCTTACATTGGCTAATATATATATATAAGATACAGTGATCTATTTACTTAAATTACATACATAAGGTAATATCTGACATAGTGGTAGTAAACGTTTTCGGTAAAAAGGAATTAACAGCAGGATTTTAGCGTAAATTAGTACACACTGACTTCGTTGTTTTGTTACACAGTGTTCTCCGTATTCGCTAGGTGGCAGGTTTTTTGTTTCTCATGCGAGGTTAATAGAAGACACAGTTAGCAAGTATATTAGACTAAAGTGTTCTTTTGATCACAAAAACAGCCTTATTTAAGGCTAACGTAGCAAACTAATTAAAATTAAATTGTATGATGGCGCCGTGCAAACGGCAGTTAAAGGCCACAAGGCACTTAATTTGTGGCAGTTGCAGCAACTGGGTGGACTTCGTTAAGTCTGGGTGCGAGAAGTCCTGGGCTGAGGTCCAGGCAGATAGTTTTAGTTTTGAGTGTAGGGGATGTACGAAGATGAAGGAACTAGAGGTGGAGTTGGAAGAGCTGAGGCTGCTCGTTGTGGCAATGGTGGGAAGGGAACAGGGTGGTTGTGCCAGTAGTTCCGGTGGGGGAACAGTAGATGATAAAGTGGGGAAAGACACAAGAGATGCTAGGGAGAGCTCACCGCAGCCTGGGAGGAAGCTGAGGGGAGGGAAGGTGACAGGTCGTAGGGAGACAGGACGTAAGGAGACGGGAAAGAAAGGAACGGGAGGGAAGACAACAGGAGCGAAGGAGAGGGGAGTAGGGGAGACAGGAGGGAAGGAGAAGGGAGTGGGGGAGACAGGAGGGAAGGAGAAGGGAGTGGGGGAGACAGGAGGGAAGGAGAAGGGAGTGGGGGAGACGGGAGGGAAAACAACCGGAGTGAAGGAGAGGGAAGTGGGTGAGACGGGAGGGAAAACAACCGGAGTGAAGGAGAGGGAAGTGGGAGAGACAAGAGCAAAGGAGTGGGAAGTGGGGGAGACAGGAGCGAAGGAGACAGGAGGGAAGGGGTCAGGACAGAATGTGATGGAGGGGATCGAACGGAAGAGTTATTCTGCAGCAGTGATAGAGGGGGTGAGGAAGAGAGCGAGGGTGTTTGTGGGGGATTCGATAGTTAGGAAGACCGACAGAGTCTTAAACAAGGGAGATGATGTGGTGGTCTGCTTGCCTGGAGCCAAAATAGAGGCGATAACTCAGAGGGTAAAAAACATCGTAGGCTCGGGAAAGGGTGGATCTGTTTTAGTACACGTAGGGACAAATAACGTAGAGAGGGAGGGTACAACTGCCATAGTTAGGAAATATAGGCAGTTGGTCAGAACACTAAAACAGACGCGGGTTGAGCAGGTAATACTGTCAGGGATTTTACCTGTAATGGGCAGGAGGGGTCACAAATATCGAAATTGTCGGGGGATGGCAATTAACATGTTAGTCCAGAAGTTATGTATGGAAGAGGAAGTTGGATTTGTGGATTTATGGGGAAGTTTTGTTGGGAGGGCTGATATGTACATGAAGGATGGGCTTCATTTAAGTGGAAAGGGGGCGGCAGTATTCGCGGACAAACTTTCAGCAGCAGTAGATAGTGACTTGGGTAAAATGACAAATATTTTTGGAAGTAAACATTCTTTAAACTAGAAGTGCAGGGGGGTTACCTAGAGGTGTCTCAAGCAGAACAAGAGGCCACTAGCACAGATAAACCAATATCAAATCATCCGAAAAACATCACTGAAAAAGGTTATAGATGCGTATGTTTAAATGCAAGGAGCATAGTAAATAAGAAAAACGAATTAAACATTATGGTAGAAGATGTTGACCCTCACATAATTGGTATAACTGAATCATGGGCCAACATAGATATAACAGATGCTGAATTAGGACTGACAGGATATGTAATGTTTAGGAAAGATCGAATAGGAAGAAGGGGCGGGGGAGTTATTTTATATGTTAAAGAATCTATTCAGGCTTATGAAATAAAACTAGAAAGGGAAGCAGATTGCGATGAAGCTGTTTGGTGCAAAATTGTTTCAGGAAATTCAAAATTAACTATTGGATTAGTTTACCGAAGTCCAAACATAAACGAAGAGGACAACACAAAAATAAAAAACGCTATAAAGGAAGTTAGTAAAGGGGAATGTATCATAATGGGAGATTTTAACCATGGACACATACAATGGAATTCTCTAGAGAGCACAGGGATTGAGGACCAACAATTTCTATTTTTAATCCAGGATAGCTTTCTTACTCAGCACGTACTAGAACCAACCAGGGGAGAAAATGTATTAGATATAGTTTTGTCATCACAAAAAGAATTAGTGGACAATGTAAAAATATTTGAACCATTGGGTAATAGTGACCATAATCAAATACATTTTGACATCAATGTAAAATCAGAAAGTAAAAATAAGAAAACGTACAAGAGAAACTTCCACAAAGGTAACTACAAAGATATGAGAAAATACTTAGCAAAGCTAGATTGGAATAACATGCTGATGAATAAGACCGCAATTGAATGTTGGAATATTCTAAAATATGAAATTGAGAGTATCATCGATAAATTTGTTCCCTTCCAAAAACAAGGAAAACGGTGTAGAAAGAAACACTTGTCAAAAGAGGCTATTAGAAAAATAATGCTAAAACAAACTATGTGGAGGGTTTATAGGCGTACCAGAAAGGACGAAGACTATGCAAAATACAAAGAGGCACTTAATGCAGCTACAACTGAAATCAGACAATCTAAAAGAAGCTATGAGCAAAAACTAGCATGTAACATAAAAAATGACAGCAAGAGTTTTTATGCATATGTCAGGAGTAAACAAAACGTACAAGACAAGGTTGGACCTCTAGAAGACAGTGCTGGAAATATAATATCACAGGGGTTTTTAATGGCGGAAGACCTAAATGGTTACTTCAGTTCAGTGTTTACCAAAGAAGATATTAGTTCATTACCAGTTGCTGATGCTAAATTTCAGGGGGCTAAATCTGACTATTTAGGTCCGTTAGTTGTAACTCCAGAATTGGTAGCTAAGAAAATAAAGGCAATGAAGGATAACAAATCACCGGGAGTGGATGGGATTCCTCCAAAATTACTAATGGAAACAGTAGAACAAATCAGTATACCACTTGCAAGAGTATTCAACTTGTCATTAAAAGAGGGAGTTGTTCCGTTTGAATGGAAAGAAGCAAACATCATACCATTATTTAAAAAGGGTTCGAGAAATAAGTCAGAGAATTACAGACCAGTGAGTTTAACGTTAGTGATTTGTAAATTATTAGAAAGGTTAATTAAAGACCATATGGTGGACTTCCTCGTTAAGCATAAATTATTAAATTCATCTCAACATGGATTCCTTAAAGCGAGGTCATGCTTAACAAATATGTTATGTTTTTTGGAAGAAATCACTAAGTGGATAGACGTGGGATCGCCAGTAGATATTATCTACTTAGATTTTCAGAAAGCTTTTGACAAAGTGCCACATCAAAGATTACTACTTAAATTAAAAGCCCATGGTATCGGGGATAGCATAACTGACTGGATAGAACAATGGCTGACTGACAGAAGACAACGAGTTGTAGTAGATGGAGAAGTTTCAAATTGGAAATCGGTTTTGAGTGGGGTACCTCAAGGATCAGTATTAGGACCTATATTATTCTTAATTTATATCAATGACTTGGACGACAGTATAACAAGTAACGTACTGAAATTTGCAGATGACACAAAACTGTTTAGAAAGGTTAATACTGATGGTGATAAACAACATTTACAAAACGATCTAGACAGATTAGTGAAATGGTCTGAGAAATGGCAGATGTTGTTCAATTTTGGGAAATGTAAATGCCTACATACAGGACATAGGAACTTGAATGTAAACTATAGAATGGGAGATACTGTTCTGGGTACTACTGTAAAAGAAAAGGACTTAGGAGTTACAATAAGCGCTGATATGAAAGTTTCAGAGCAGTGTGGTATTGCAGCTTCAAAGGGTAATCAAATTCTTGGACTGATTAGAAGAAACATAACATGCAAGGGAAAAAAGTTAATTATACCTCTTTATAAAGCAATAGTTAGACCTCATTTAGAATACTGTATACAAGCATGGAGACCATATCGTAAGAAGGATATAGATACGCTTGAACGCATACAAAGGAGAGCAACTAAAATGATTCCAGAACTGAGAGACCTTAGTTATGAAGAACGCCTGAAAGAATGTGGTTTAACAACTCTAGAGACAAGGAGGTTAAGAGGAGATCAGATTGAAGTTTTTAAGATATTGAATGGGTATGAAAATATTGATAGAAATATGTTTTTCTCACTCAAGAAGGATAGCAGAACTAGAGGACATGAGGTAAAATTAGTAAAGGATCAATGTAGATTGGACATCAGGAAGCACTCGTTCTCACAGAGGACAATAAATGAATGGAACAAATTGTCAACAGATTGTGTAACTGCTAGCAGCGTGAATATGTTTAAAAACAAGGTTGACACATATCTCAGGAGGGCGGGCTATAAGTAGATGAACATTTTTGGACTCTCGATAAGCCAATGGCTTCCTTGTCCACTTGCCATCTGGGCCTTTGGCTTGGATGGCAAATCTTGTTAAATCTTGTTAAATCTTGACATTCTTTTGTCAAATATATGTATATGTCAATATATGGTGGATACGGCGGTCGAATGAGAACACTGTAGAACGAGAGCGAGTTAAGGGTTGAGGGTGGATACGGCGGTCGAATGAGAACAGTGTAGAACGAGAGCGAGTTAAGGGTGGATGGTGGATACGGCGGTCGAATGAGAACATGTAGAACGAGAGCGAGTTATGGGTGGATGGCTTAAGTGTAAGAAGAATTACTATTATTATTACTATATTCATAGCCATTCAATATCTTAAACACGTCGTGTCTTATGTATTTTGTTGTGTTGAAATGTATTTATTAATTTATGTTTTACAAGGAATTCCACTATGTGGTCTCTAATTAACGTTTCGAGTAATTTAAATACAACTGATGTTAAACTTACTGGTCTGTAATTTTCTGGCTTGTTCCTCGATCCCTTCTTAAATAGTGGCGTAATGTTTGCTTCTTTCCATTCTGATGGAACTATTCCTTCTTCTAGTGACAAGTTAAACAATTTTGCAAGTGGTGTACTAATTTGCTCAACAATTTCCTTAAGCAGTTTTGGTGTTATCCCATCAACTCCAGGTGATTTATTATCTTTCATCTTCTTAATTTTGTTTGCTATCATTACAGGAGTTACAAACAACTGCCCTAAATGTTCTGATTTATTTCCCTCAAATTTAGTAAATGGAACTGGAAGTGAGCTGATATCTTCTGTGGTAAATACTGAGCTGAAATACTCATTCAGGACCTCTGCCATTTGAAACCCCTCTGAAATTATGTTTCCACTGTTGTTTTCCAGTGGTCCGACCTTATCTCGAACGTTCTGTTTACTCCTTTCATAAGCATAGAAAGTCTTGCTGTAATTGTTTATATTACCTGACAAATTTTTTTCAATGATTGTCATGATGATGATGTTGATGATGGCGATGATGATGATGATGATGATAATGATGATGATGATGATGATGATGATGATGACCGTGTTCTTTGTTCAGCCGGGATCTTCAGCCTTCTCGGAGTCATGGCTTGGACCCGCTGCGAATTTCTTGGACGAAGATCAAGTGTCGCTGGTCGTCAGTGTAGTAGTCGTTGCTGTCGCCGCTGTCTGTTCAGTCATTGTCCAGGCGTCCCTCGGCCACACTTCGTGCACGACTGAACAAGCACGTAAGTGACTATCGTAGAAAGCTAATATGGGATCAGACAAGGTTACATGTTGTGCTTCTGGCGAATGTAGATCCTACAAATGTGTAAGTTCGCCGATTTCAGTTGTTTTATTTGCCAAGAAGTGTCAGTAGGTGTTGTATCGTTTTCTCACTTCCGTCTGACGCACTTTATCGAAAGCTTTCTGAAAATCTAAGTAGACAACATCCACTGGTGACCGTCATCTACCCATTTTGTAATTACTTCAAAAAAACACAAGAGATTGGTTAGACATGACCTTGCTTTTAGGAACCCATGTGTCAGTAGGTGGACGTCGAAAGATGGTCGTGGACGTCATCTCTGGTGACTTTGTTTTGTTTTTCAGTCGACGCAGCGCCGCTCACGACATGGCTCAACATCAAACCACGATTCAGGCGCCTTTTCCGAACCGGCCACCGAAGTTACAGTAAGTAAGAAAGATATGTATTAGTAATTTCGCGCACGCGCGAACGCACGCACGCCCACTATGTGCGTGTGTGTGCGTGTGCGTCTGCGTGTGCGTGTGCGTGTGCGTGTGAGTGTGAGTGTGCGTGTGCGTGTGCGTGCGTGCGCGTCCGTGCTTTTGTGTATGTTCAATACTATTATAGTTGATATTATTCGTGGGTCGGAGTAGCAGAAATAAATGCATACACACACAGACGTATACGTGCGTATAAACGTGCATATGTTGCATTGTCAGGCTATCCTAGTTATTAAAATGCATTGTGTTAATATGTCTGCGGTTAGTTCGACGGGCCGTTGCGAAAAGTCGTCGTCTCGATAATATCGCGCGGCTCGAGCGACGAGCTCTCGGAAAGGTCGGAAAATACGTGAGAGCGAAGAGGGCCAAGACCGACGTACGTATCAGCGCGCCTGCATTCATAGGCATCTCTGTTATTTATTTTCAAACTTCCTCCGATCTTTGTTATTTATCTTCAAACTTCCTCCGAACTTCAAACTTAATATTTTTATCTATCTATAAACTTAGTTTGATAAGCGAACCTAGACACGCTCATTCTCCCCTTGCTCTTGTGTAGTTTAGTTTAAAGAACACTGTGAAGGCAGGAGGACGAACACGCGGTTTACTTACCAAAGAACTGTCATTGTTCGACGTCCCTGTTACACCCACATTTTGATTTGGTTATATTGAATTATTGAAAACAATCAATTTAATTATCATCGACTGTAACAACGCTTTCTCATGAGATGGTATAATTACACATTCAATGTTGTAGTCATTCGGTTTGTCTCGATACTTTAGCTTCCCACCAGTTCCATTGGTCTATAGACGGTTGTTTTAAAGAAGACAACATGAATTACTACATACATTTAGAACACAACATGAATTGGCTAAGCGATGCCTGAGACACAATCTACCTAACACTTTAAACAATACACCAACTCTGATCAAAGAAACAATTATCACACATAGTCTAGGTGGGTTTTCGAACTAAACCAAACATGTAGGAAGAACCAACAATGACAAAACATGAAACTAAACACACGCACGCACTCAACGAACGCACATATTAACAACTATACAAAGATACACTTTTCTACATTTACAGACACACACGCACGCTCGCACGCACTAACGCACGCACACAAACACACAGGCACACAGACACACATACAGACACACACACACACACACACACACACACACACACACACACACACACACACACACACACACACACACACACACACACACACACTGCATTCTGTTTTCCTTCTATTTGGAAGAATTGCACATGTTTGAGGAACTGACATATTTTTTTGTCTCTCTTTGAAAGAACATAACCATTTTTTCTTTCTCTCTTTAAAAGAACATAACATGTTAGGCCTATTAATTTACTAACTTATAAATATTTTAATTTATAAGGTGGCTCCTCGATAGCGTCTAGTAAGTCTTAAAGGAATCTCTTGACCCTACTACTACTATTTTATCTTAATATACACCACGTTCATTGTACAATTACACACTTATACTATAGAAAATTGCTTTGTTAACATGGATATACGTCTGTATCTTTTGATACGTTACATAGGTCAAATAAAAAAACTTCTTCTTCGTCTTCTGAGCAGAGCATGCAAAAAAGTATCATAGAGCCTTACGTGTGTGGCATACCTTGCAGAAGTGTTATAGAGACTTACGTGCGTGATGGAGCATTCACAAGTGTTACATAGACTTAAGTGTAACATGCATGCATAAGTATTATATAGTTTTACGTGTGAACATGTAATGCATCAGTATTATAAAGAATGACGAGTGTGATAGAGTATGCAGATGTAGTATGGAGAATGACGTGTGTGATAGAGTATGCAGATGTAGTATGGAGAATGACGTGTGTGATAGAGTATGCAGATGTAGTATGGAGACTGACGTGTGTGATAGAGTATACAGGTGTAGTATGGATACTGACGTGTGTGATAGAGTATACAGATGTAGCATGGAGACTGACGTGTGTGATAGAGTATACAGATGTAGTATGGAGACTGGCGTGTGTGATAGAGTATACAGATGTAGTATGAAGACTGACGTGTGTGATAGAGTATACAGATGTAGTATGGATACTGACGTGTGTGATAGAGTATACAGATGTAGCATGGAGACTGACGTGTGTGATAGAGTACACAGATGTAGTATGGAGACTGACGTGTGTGATAGAGTATACAGATGTAGTATGGAGACTGACGTGTGTGATAGAGTATACATATGTAGTATGGAGACTGGCGTGTGTGATAGAGTATACAGATGTAGTATGGAGACTGACGTGTGTGATAGAGTATACAGGTGTAGTATGGAGACTGACGTGTGTGATAGAGTATGCAGATGTAGTATGGATACTGACGTGTGTGATAGAGTATACAGATGTAGTATGGAGACTGACGTGTGTGATAGAGTATACAGATGTAGTATGGAGACTGACGTGTGTGATAGAGTATACAGATGTAGTATGGAGACTGACGTGTGTGATAGAGTATACAGATGTAGTATGGATACTGACGTGTGTGATAGAGTATGCAGATGTAGTATGGAGACTGACGTGTGTGATAGAGTATACATATGTAGTATGGAGACTGACGTGTGTGATAGAGTATACAGATGTAGTATGGAGACTGACGTGTGTGATAGAGTATACAGATGTAGTATGGAGACTGACGTGTGTGATAGAGTATACATATGTAGTATGGAGACTGACGTGTGTGATAGAGTATACAGATGTAGTATGGAGATTGACGTGTGTGATAGAGTATACAGATGTAGTATGGAGACTGACGTGTGTGATAGAGTATACAGATGTAGTATGGAGACTGACGTGTGTGATAGAGTATACAGATGTAGTATGGAGACTGACGTGTGTGATAGAGTATACAGATGTAGTATGGAGACTGACGTGTGTTATAGAGTATACAGATGTAGTATGGAGACTGACGTATGTGATAGAGTACAGAGATGTAGTATGGAGACTGACGTGTGTGGCAGAACATGCAGAAGACACTGGCGGTTGACGGGGATCTGTTGATCGCTCTACAACTAGAGCAAAGTCGTCTGGCCCGACACAACGTCGATCTCTCGAAGAAGGTCGGTCGATTTGATGATTTCTATCAGTTCATCCCGAGGTAACCCTTCACGATACACTGGTTTTCGTGGAAGTCATTTAATTACACAACAAATTGTTGCATAACAACGGTCAACCAGCATCGACATTTCTCGGCAAGGTCCGTCCACTCTCGGCAAGATCTGTGAACTCTCGGCAAGGTCCGTCAACTCTCATACAACTTCATACTGGTCCACATTTCAAGAATCTCACAGATTGATGCATGAGTGCAGATGAATCGCACCTCCAACATTGCAACCATTCGTGCAGCAGTTCGTGCAATAATGCATGCAATAGTTCGTGATGATATTGATAGCTATAACTATTTAAAGTCACATATGGAACCCGACAGTTTCAGAGAGTAGGGTCCTGATGTGGGGAACCACCAATTGGCTTCTTACTTTGTGTATCAGTCATGCTACTGCTTTCACAAAATAAAAAAATAGTAGAGCTTCTTAGCACATGGATTGTTCGGATTGTGATACAAGACCAAGTTTGGCACACACATGCTATGACAGATTCTAAGAAAACGGAAAGACGGACCCCAACGAAATTTGCGTTTTAAGGGAGCGTGGCACCATATTAAAAATTGCCGCAATGAAATTCCGAAATATATTTATGTGGGCGTATCTTCACTTGTAATAATTTTTTTGTATTTAGAATGCTAGCCTGTTGTCTTGGAACACGAGAAATCGATTATGATAAAAGTTAATGTGATTGAATGATTACCTCATTTGCATATACGCAAAATAACACCTGTTTTCTATGAAATAGAACAGTCGAAAGTGATCAGGTGAATTGGCCTATTATGTTCGACAATATCTACTTACTTAATATTGTAGTAACTGTAATAATATCATCTAAGCTAATAAGCGGCCTTTTTTGGTGTCTTAAAGGGCTCGGGGTAATGCAGCGGCCTACATTTGAGCTGCGTCGCGCTGCGTAGCAGAAGGCATATTACCGCTTTAACGTGTTAGTTATGAACCCTTATAATAAATACCTTATCGAGCGATACTTGTTTCTATGCACTAAAATGTTGTATTGGGCGAGCTGAAGGCGTCAGACGGAAGTGAGAAAACGATACAACGATACAACGATACAACGATAAAACGATACGTTGTCACGGATTTGGGCGAAGCACGAAGTCGAAGGACGCACAAATACATGATCATTTATCAGCACAATTTAGCCTGAAGTGCACGACAACATAGCATGAAAAACAAATCGCAGTTGGTGACTGGCTTGATGGTAGTAGGTGATCAAGTGCTCTGGTTGAAGCAAACATCATAACATCAGGTAGGGCAAACTCCATGCTGGAGGGCCGACACGTGACACGGACAAGATGGGCCCATCATATAACAGCCACTAGTCTCAGTGTTCGACAGAGAGCTGCGTACCAACAATATCTTGACATGCATCTTGCCGACGATTTCGTGAATGGTACAAAACACAGTCAGAAGTTCATCTTTTTGCCGTACTGGAGTATGACAATCTTACTCGAGCTCCTGGTCATGCAGTTTGTGAAATCTCTGAGAACACAACTTTCAGCTGTATGTAGAGACGCTCGGAAAGTTAGCTCCGTGGTTATTTGCCATGATACACATCCAAGAGTTTACCGCCAGTTCGCACAAGGTCACTTCATGGTGCAAAAGACAGGACACAACTTTTCATCAATGGCACTGGATAAAAACCATGATGTCATAAAGGGAGTTGGAGAAGCCGAGGGATTGACCGAAAATCCAGTTGCGCTACTCAGGTGGATGGCTGCAAGGCCTAAAATAGCAACACTAGTAAATACGTTTGCCGAACACATTGACAAACATGATGGAAATCACCACGAACAGTCGGCAGCTACGCAGGCAGAGTTCAGGAAAGATGTCGGTGAGCTGACTGGAATTGTACATCTCACGGGCAACCCATTTTTTGACGACGGTGAAGATCTTGTCACACTTGACATAAAGCTAATGACGGAGAGCTCAGTAATTCAGACACTGAAAACAGCAAAAACAATTGGTCAACCGCAATGTGAGGCATTTGTGCAGAAGAGACTTGTCTTGTGTGAGAAACCACCGACAGACAATATGCCTAAGAACAACCTTTCCCTGTTCGGGACAGCAACAAAGAAGGTCCGAAGCAGAAGCCAACATCCAGTGGCCTCACTGAAGGCGAAATGTGCTTTGCTCTCTCGACTAATACATTTCTTGCCAGTCATGCAGCAGAAATCTCACATGAAATCCAGGCCTGTCCCCATCAACCTCAAACATGGGAAGTCTGCGACACTGCACACAGTCAGATCTTGAGGGATGCCTACAGTTTCTTCCTAGAAACTGGCAGTCATTCCTCCAAGTTGATTCCAACAAGGAGGAGCTGTTCAACTTCCTGGCAGACGACATCGGAAAGGAAACACCACCTGATGGGAAGGAGCTGGTGTCAACCTTTGACACAAGTGTGACTTTCACGCGGGGCAACAAGGACACAACCAAATTAGAGTCATGTATTCACGAGGAGGCAGACACTAGTATAGTGACACCTGTAGCTGACTGTGTAGCCCAAGGATACAGGAAAGTTACCATTCGAACGGTGGACACTGACGTAGTAGTACTGGTCGTTTCAGTAGTTATCCCATTGGATATTTCCAAGCTGCCGAACACCTTTGATACATGGAAGACATTCATGTACATAAGGGCTCACAACATTGCATCAAATATAGGGCTTTGCAAGGATGCAGCTCTCCCGCTATTCCATAGCTTGACTGTGTGCGACATTGTGTCATTCATCGCGGGACGGGGAACGAAAACGTGCTGGGACGTTCAAAAATGTTCTAACCATTGCCAAAAATGTGTCAGATTTTTATGGCAGCCACTTTAATATGCAAATTAGATTTCCAGTTATTGAAGTTCAATCTTAGATTACAATGAATATATTGTCAAACAAAAGTTGTTTTCTACAATCTACATCACAAAAAAAGTTTTTCATGCAGGTGCATAGTTCAATGCTAATTGTTCTATTTAATACAAAATGGGTGCTATTTTACATATATGCAAATAAGGCAATCATCCAATCACATTAACGTGTATCTTAACTGATTCTTCATGTACCAAAACCATAGTCTAGCATTTTAAATCACAAACAAATGTTTAATTAGAAGTGAAGATATGCCCAAAGAAATGTACTAAATTTCATTGCGGCCATTTTGAATACGGTGCCACGCCCACTTGAAAGGCAAATTTCTCATTTGCCTTAGAAAATGTCGCAGCACATGTGTACCAAATTTGGTGCTTGTATCACAAACTGAACAATCGATATGTTTGTGTGTTCTAAGAAGCTCTACTAAAAGTGTATATATTATATACAAAATATTCATTTGTCGAATATTTTAAAAGCATTTAGTTTCTGTTTTGCATATGTTGGTTTGTATGTAATGTAGATTTACAGAAACATCCCGGGTGGCAGATAGGTCATTCTGCAAATAGCGTACCCTTTCGATGTAGAAGTTTTAGCAGAGGCAACCCAGTCAGAAAATATCATGCTGTGGCTAAGATTAAAGCTCACTAGTCAGACGAAGACATACTGAGTGGACAGAGCTGAATCTGACAGATTCGTGTAATTTCAGGGTTATGTTAGTTAGTCATGATAGCATCTCAATGTTTTCATTATACCAGCTTGTATGTACACACACACACACACACACACACACACACACACACACACACACACACACACACACACACACACACACACACACACACACACACACACACACACACACACACACACACACACACACACACACACACACACACACACACACTATATTCATTTTGATAACATTTAACTTCTTCTTTTAGAGGGTTTGAGTATGTCGTTGTTTACCCCTCATTGCATTTATGTCTGCGTATAAATAAATGACAATAAGAAGCTGTGTGTAAGGACTTTCAGTGGCTCTGAGGGGTATAACACGTGACAGGTGGAATAACAAGATTTAACAAGATTTAACAAGATTTGCCATCCAAGCCAAAGGCCCAGATGGCAAGTGGACAAGGAAGCCATTGGCTTATCGAGAGTCCAACAATGTTCATCTACTTATAGCCTGCCCTCCTGAGATATGTGTCAACCTTGTTTTTAAACATATTCACGCTGCTAGCAGTTACACAATCTGTTGACAATTTGTTCCATTCATTTATTGTCCTCTGTGAGAACGAGTGCTTCCTGATGTCCAATCTACATTGATCCTTTACTAATTTTACCTCATGTCCTCTAGTTCTGCTATCCTTCTTGAGTGAGAAAAACATATTTCTATCAATATTTTCATACCCATTCAATATCTTAAAAACTTCAATCTGATCTCCTCTTAACATCAGTGACAACTTGTGTTATTGACACCAGTGACAACTTGCGACTCCAAAGTGAATAATGTATTAAAACGACTAAAAGATAATGAAATTTAATTACGCAAGATGGCACACAACACATTTCGATAATAATTCCCTCGATAGGTCGCTGAAATCTCTACAAAACAAGGCCCGTCAAGGGTGATGCTGATATAATCGCTGTTTTTTCGGCATTGCTTACTGTTTCCATCTTGAAGTTTGGTAAAAACAAGTCAAGTATTCACTCTCTAATGAGAAATGTCGGTGAAACAAGGAGATCAACATGTTTTGGTGAGAATTTGCCGGTTTACATATTTTTACATATCATATAATATATCATGATATAATAAAAAAAGCACATAAAAAAATACGTTATTTGGAGAAAGAAACAGCTGCACAGAACACGCAGTAGTGAACGACAGACAGCAAGAGGGCACGTAACAAAGAGGGCACGTAACAAAGAGGGCACGTAACAAAGAGGGCACGTAACAAAGAGGGCACGTAACAAAGAGGGCACGTAACAAAGATGGCACGTAACAAAGAGGGCACGTAACAAAGAGGGCACGTAACAAAGAGGGCACGTAACAAAGAGGGCACGTAACAAAGAGGGCACGTAACAAAGAGGGCACGTAACAAAGAGGGCACGTAACAAAGAGGGCACGTAATAAACAGGTCGACGACAAATGAATTCAACTAGAAACTGGTAATATTATTTTCTAACTTAGACATTGTTTCAAACTGCGTTATTGAATACCGCAGTGAAAGGACATTAAATTTTGTGCGTCGTGTCTTATATTTGTGTCGTGTCTTATATTTCTATTTCGTCCCCTCAGATTGCGATGATGACAAAGCGGCTTCAGATGTGGGCGGAAATACAGCGACTCCAGTCGTTGCAACCAAGCGGTAATACAACTACCTATCCCTAAACAAATTTCATTGGCCACAACTCGTGTTTGGTTCGTATACTGACGGTGACCATAGCATCTGGTCATCAGTTAAGTGGTGACTACTGTTGCGCAAATGCTGGTCAAATTAAATCCGCATATTATTGAGAAGTTATGTTTTTGTTTGGCGTAAATTCTAGCTTGGCAAGACTTTTTTACAATTAAAGTATTATAACCACCACTTTATCTCGGCTTTTTTATGCGTGCTTCCTTGCCATAGCAGCAGTTATTGAGGGTAGAATTGCCACAGCAACTGTTACGTGAGATGTTGATGCCCTGACGGCTCTTCGCAGTACTAGCGGAGGAAATACCAAGATATTAAGTAGTGTTGGTGCATCTCATGGTATATCCGGTGGAACAATTGGCTTGGGTTCAAGTAAAGCGAAACTCTTTTCAGGAGGCCACGCGCTTTCCTGCATCCTTGGTCATCTTGTCTACTAAGTGACGGGGCTCGCTTTCTTGCATCCTTGGTCATCTTGTCTACTAAGTGGCGGGGACCGCTTTCTTGCATCCTTGGCCATCTTGTCTCCTAAGTGACGGGGACCGCTTTCCTGCATCCTTGGTCATCTTGTCTACTAAGTGACGGGGACCGCTTTCTTGCATCCTTGGCCATCTTGTCTCCTAAGTGACGGGGACCGCTTTCCTGCATCCTTGGTCATCTTGTCTACTAAGTGAAGGAGACCGCTTTCTTGCATCTTTGGCCATCTTGTCTCCTAAGTGACGGGGACCGCTTTCCTGCATCCTTGGTCATCTTGTCTACTAAGTGGCGGGGACCGCTTTCTTGCATCCTTGGCCATCTTGTCTCCTAAGTGACGGGGACCGCTTTCCTGCATCCTTAGCCATCTTGTCTACTAAGTGACGGGGACCACTTTCCTGTATCCTTGGTCATCTTGTCTACTAAGTGACGGGGACCGCTTTCTTGCATCCTTGGTCATCTTGTCTACTAAGTGACGGGGACCGCTTTCCTGCATCCTTGGTCATCTTGTCTACTAAGTGACGGGGACCGCTTTCTTGCATCCTTGGCCATCTTGTCTACTAAGTGACGGGGACCGCTTTCTTGCATCCTTGGCCATCTTGTCTACTAAGTGACGGGCACCGCTTTCCTGCATCCTTTGCCATCTTGTCTACTAAGTGACGGGGGCCGCTTTCCTGTATCCTTGGCCATCTTGTCTACTAAGTGACGGGGACCGCTTTCTTGCATCCTTGGCCATCTTGTCTACTAAGTGACGGGGGCCGCTTTCTTGCATCCTTGGTCATCTTGTCTACTAAGTGACGGGGACCGCTTTCTTGCATCCTTGGCCATCTTGTCTACTAAGTGACGGGGACCGCTTTCCTGCATCCTTGGCCATCTTGTCTACTAAGTGACGGGGGCCGCTTTCTTGCATCCTTGGCCATCTTGTCTACTAAGTGACGGGGACCGCTTTTCTACATCCTTGGTCATATTGTCTACTAAGTGACGGGGACCGCTTTCTTGCATCCTTGGCCATCTTCTCTACTAAGTGACGGGGACCGCTTTCTTGCATCCATGGCCATCTTGTCTACTAAGTGACGGGGACCGCTTTCCTGCATCCTTGGCCATCTTGTCTACTAAATGACGGGGGCCGCTTTCCTGTATCCTTGGCCATCTTGTCTACTAAGTGACGGGTCCGCTTTCTTGTATCCTTGGTCATATTGTCTACTAAGTGACGGGGACCGCTTTCTTGCATCCTTGGCCATCTTGTCTACTAAGTGACGGGGACCGCTTTCCTGCATCCTTGGGCATATTGTCTACTAAGTGACGGGGACCGCTTTCTTGCATCCTTGGCCATCTTTTCTACTAAGTGACGGGGACCGCTTTCTTGCATCCTTGGCCATCTTTTCTACTAAGTGACGGGGGCCGCTTTCCTGCATCCTTGGTCATCTTGTCTACTAAGTGACGGGAACCGCTTTCTTGCATCCTTGGCCATCTTGTCTACTAAGTGACGGGGACCGCTTTCCTGCATCCTTGGCCATCTTGTCTACTAAGTGACGGGCACCGCTTTCCTACATCCTTTGCCATCTTGTCTACTAAGTGACGGGGGCCGCTTTCCTGTATCCTTGGCCATCTTGTCTACTAAGTGACGGGGACCGCTTTCTTGCATCCTTGGCCATCTTGTCTACTAAGTGACGGGCACCGCATTCCTGCATCCTTTGCCATCTTGTCTACTAAGTGACGGGGGCCGCTTTCTTGCATCCTTGGCCATCTTGTCTACTAAGTGACGGGGGCCGCTTTCTTGCATCCTTGGTCATCTTGTCTACTAAGTGACGGGGACTGCTTTCTTGCATCCTTGGCCATCTTGTCTACTAAGTGACGGGGGCCGCTTTCTTGCATCCTTGGCCATCTTGTCTACTAAGTGACGGGGACCGCTTTGCTGCATCCTTGGCCATCTTGTCTACTAAGTGACGGGGGCCGCTTTCCTGCATCCTTGGCCATCTTGTCTCCTAAGTGACGGGGCCGCTTTCCTGCATCCTTGGTCATCTTGTCTACTAAGTGACGGGGACTGCTTTCTTGCATCCTTGGCCATCTTGTCTACTAAGTGACGGGGGCCGCTTTCTTGCATCCTTGGCCATCTTGTCTACTAAGTGATGGGGACCGCTTTCCTGCATCCTTGGCCATCTTGTCTACTAAGTGACGGGGGCCGCTTTCTTGCATCCTTGGTCACCTTGTCTACTAAGTGACGGGGACCGCTTTCCTGCATCCTTGGCCATCTTGTCTACTAAGTGACGGGGGCCGCTTTCTTGCATCCTTGGCCATCTTGTCTACTAAGTGACGGGGACCGCTTTCCTGCATCCTTGGTCATATTGTCTACTAAGTGACGGGGACCGCTTTCTTGCATCCTTGGCCATCTTGTCTACTAAGTGACGGGGACCGCTTTCTTTCATCCTTGGCCATCTTGTCTACTAAGTGACGGGGACCGCTTTCCTGCATCCTTGGCCATCTTGTCTACTAAGTGACGGGGGCCGCTTTCCTGTATCCTGGGCCATCTTGTCTACTAAGTGACGGGGACCGCTTTCTTGTATCCTTAGTCATATTGTCTACTAAGTGACGGGGACCGCTTTCCTGCATCCTTGGCCATCTTGTCTACTAAGTGACGGGGACCGCTTTCTTGCATCCTTGGCCATCTTGTCTACTAAGTGACGGGGACCGCTTTCTTGCATCCTTGGCCATCTTTTCTACTAAGTGACGGGGGCCGCTTTCCTGCATCCTTGGTCATCTTGTCTACTAAGTGACGGGAACCATTTTCTTGCATCCTTGGCCATCTTGTCTACTAAGTGACGGGGACCGCTTTCATGCATCCTTGGCCATCTTGTCTACTAAGTGACGGGGGCCGCTTTCTTGCATCCTTGGCCATCTTGTCTACTAAGTGACGGGGACCGCTTTCCTGCATCCTTGGCCATCTTGTCTACTAAGTGACGGGGGCCGCTTTCTTGCATCCTTGGCCATCTTGTCTACTAAGTGACGGGGACCGCTTTCCTGCATACTTGGCCATCTTGTCTACTAAGTGACGGAGACCGCTTTCCTGCATCCTTGGCCATCTTGTCTACTAAGTGACGGGGGCCGCTTTCTTGCATCCTTGGTCATCTTGTCTACTAAGTGACGGGGACCGCTTTCTTGCATCCTTGGTCATCTTGTCTACTAAGTGACGGGGGCCGCTTTCTTGCATCCTTGGTCATCTTGTCTACTAAGTGACTGGGACTGCTTTCTTGCATCCTTGGCCATCGTGTCTACTAAGTGAAGGGGGCCGCTTTCTTGCATCCTTGGCCATCTTGTCTACTAAGTGACGGGGACCGCTTTCTTGCATCCTTGGCCATCTTGTCTACTAAGTGACGGGGGCCGCTTTCTTGCATCCTTGGTCATCTTGTCTACTAAGTGACGGGGACTGCTTTCTTGCATCCTTGGCCATCTTGTCTACTAAGTGACGGGGGCCGCTTTCTTGCATCCTTGGCCATCTTGTCTACTAAGTGACGGGGACCGCTTTGCTGCATCCTTGGCCATCTTGTCTACTAAGTGACGGGGGCCGCTTTCCTGCATCCTTGGTCAACTTGTCTACTAAGTGACGGGGCCGCTTTCCTGCATCCTTGGCCATCTTGTCTCCTAAGTGACGGAGGCCGCTTTCCTGCATCCTTAGTCATCTTGTCTCCTAAGTGACGGGGGCCGCTTTCCTGCATCCTTGGTCATCTTGTCTCCTAAGTGACGGAGGCCGCTTTCCTGCATCCTTGGCCATCTTGTCTCCTAAGTGACGGGGGCCGCTTTCCTGCATCCTTGGTCATCTTGTCTCCTAAGTGACGGGGGCCGCTTTCCTGCATCCTTGGTCATCTTGTCTACTTAGTGACGGAGGCCGCTTTCCTGCATCCTTGGTCATCTTGTCTACTAAGTGACGGGGACCGCTTTCCTGCATCCTTGGCCATCTTGTCTACTAAGTGACGGGGACCGCTTTCCTGCATCCTTGGCCATCTTGTCTACTAAGTGACGGGGGCCGCTTTCTTGCATCCTTGGTCATCTTGTCTACTAAGTGACGGGGACTGCTTTCTTGCATCCTTGGCCATCTTGTCTACTAAGTGACGGGGACCGCTTTCCTGCATTCTTGGCCATCTTGTCTACTAAATGACGGGGACCGCTTTCCTGCATCCTTGGCCATCTTGTCTACTAAGTGACGGGGGCCGCTTTCTTGCATCCTTGGCCATCTTGTCTACTAAGTGACGGGGACCGCTTTCCTGCATCCTTGGTCATATTGTCTACTAAGTGACGGGGACCACTTTCTTGCATCCTTGGCCATCTTGTCTACTAAGTGACGGGGACCGCTTTCTTGCATCTTGGCCATCTTGTCTACTAAGTGACGGGGACCGCTTTCCTGCATCCTTGGCCATCTTGTCTACTATGTGACTGGGGCCGCTTTCCTGTATCCTTGGCCATCTTGTCTACTAAGTGACGGGGACCGCTTTCTTGTATCCTTGGTCATATTGTCTACTAAGTGACGGGGACCGCTTTCTTGCATCCTTGGCCATCTTGTCTACTAAGTGACGGGGACCGCTTTCCTGCATCCTTGGCCATCTTGTCTACTAAGTGACGGGGGCCGCTTTCTTGCATCCTTGGCCATCTTGTCTACTAAGTGACGGGGACCGCTTTCCTGCATCCTTGGGCATATTGTCTACTAAGTGACGGGGACCGCTTTCTTGCATCCTTGGCCATCTTTTCTACTAAGTGACGAGGGCCGCTTTCCTGCATCCTTGGTCATCTTGTCTACTAAGTGACAGGGACCGCTTTCTTGCATCCTTGGCCATCTTGTCTACTAAGTGACGGGGACCGCTTTCCTGCATCCTTGGCCATCTTGTCTACTAAGTGACGGGGGCCGCTTTCTTGCATCCTTGGCCATCTTGTCTACTAAGTGATGGGGACCGCTTTCCTGCATCCTTGGCCATCTTGTGTACTAAGTGACGGGGGCCGCTTTCTTGCATCCTTGGCCATCTTGTCTACTAAGTGACGGGGACCGCTTTCCTGCATCCTTGGCCATCTTGTCTACTAAGTGACGGGGACCGCTTTCCTGCATCCTTGGCCATCTTGTCTACTAAGTGACGGGGGCCGCTTTCCTACATCCTTGGTCACCTTGTCTACTAAGTGACGGGGGCCGCTTTCCTGCATCCTTGGCCATCTTGTCTACTAAGTGACGGGGGCCGCTTTCCTGCATCATTGGCCATCTTGTCTACTAAGTGACGGGGGCCGCTTTCCTGCATCCTTGGTCACCTTGTCTAATAAGTGACGGGGACCGCTTTCCTGCATCCTTGGCCATCTTGTCTACTAAGTGACAGGGGCCGCTTTCTTGCATCCTTGGTCACCTTGTCTACTAAGTGACGGGGACCGCTTTCCTGCATCCTTGGCCATCTTGTCTACTAAGTGACGGGGACCGCTTTCCTGCATCCTTGGCCATCTTGTCTACTAAGTGACTGGGGCCGCTTTCCTGTATCCTTGGCCATCTTGTCTACTAAGTGACGGGGACCGCTTTCTTGTATCCTTGGTCATATTGTCTACTAAGTGACGGGGACCGCTTTCTTGCATCCTTGGCCATCTTGTCTACTAAGTGACGGGGACCGCTTTCCTGCATCCTTGGCCATCTTGTCTACTAAGTGACGGGGGCCGCTTTCTTGCATCCTTGGCCATCTTGTCTACTAAGTGACGGGGACCGCTTTCCTGCATCCTTGGGCATATTGTCTACTAAGTGACGGGGACCGCTTTCTTGCATCCTTGGCCATCTTTTCTACTAAGTGACGGGGGCCGCTTTCCTGCATCCTTGGTCATCTTGTCTACTAAGTGACGGGGACCGCTTTCTTGCATCCTTGGCCATCTTGTCTACTAAGTGACGGGGGCCGCTTTCTTGCATCCTTGGCCATCTTGTCTACTAAGTGATGGGGACCGCTTTCCTGCATCCTTGGCCATCTTGTGTACTAAGTGACGGGGGCCGCTTTCTTGCATCCTTGGCCATCTTGTCTACTAAGTGACGGGGACCGCTTTCCTGCATCCTTGGCCATCTTGTCTACTAAGTGACGGGGACCGCTTTCCTGCATCCTTGGCCATCTTGTCTACTAAGTGACGGGGGCCGCTTTCCTACATCCTTGGTCACCTTGTCTACTAAGTGACGGGGGCCGCTTTCCTGCATCCTTGGCCATCTTGTCTACTAAGTGACGGGGGCCGCTTTCCTGCATCATTGGCCATCTTGTCTACTAAGTGACGGGGGCCGCTTTCCTGCATCCTTGGTCACCTTGTCTAATAAGTGACGGGGACCGCTTTCCTGCATCCTTGGCCATCTTGTCTACTAAGTGACGGGGGCCGCTTTCTTGCATCCTTGGTCACCTTGTCTACTAAGTGACGGGGACCGCTTTCCTGCATCCTTGGCCATCTTGTCTACTAAGTGACGGGGGCCGCTTTCTTGCATCCTTGGCCATCTTGTCTACTAAGTGACGGGGACCGCTTTCCTGCATCCTTGGTCATATTGTCTACTAAGTGACGGGGACCGCTTTCTTGCATCCTTGGCCATCTTGTCTACTAAGTGACGGGGACCGCTTTCTTGCATCCTTGGCCATCTTGTCTACTAAGTGACGGGGACCGCTTTCCTGCATCCTTGGCCATCTTGTCTACTAAGTGACGGGGGCCGCTTTCCTGTATCCTGGGCCATCTTGTCTACTAAGTGACGGGGACCGCTTTCTTGTATCCTTAGTCATATTGTCTACTAAGTGACGGGGACCGCTTTCCTGCATCCTTGGCCATCTTGTCTACTAAGTGACGGGGACCGCTTTCTTGCATCCTTGGCCATCTTGTCTACTAAGTGACGGGGACCGCTTTCTTGCATCCTTGGCCATCTTTTCTACTAAGTGACGGGGGCCGCTTTCCTGCATCCTTGGTCATCTTGTCTACTAAGTGACGGGAACCGCTTTCTTGCATCCTTGGCCATCTTGTCTACTAAGTGACGGGGACCGCTTTCCTGCATCCTTGGCCATCTTGTCTACTAAGTGACGGGGACCGCTTTCCTGCATCCTTGGCCATCTTGTCTACTAAGTGACGGGGGCCGCTTTCTTGCATCCTTGGCCATCTTGTCTACTAAGTGACGGGGACCGCTTTCCTGCATACTTGGCCATCTTGTCTACTAAGTGACGGAGACCGCTTTCCTGCATCCTTGGCCATCTTGTCTACTAAGTGACGGGGGCCGCTTTCTTGCATCCTTGGTCATCTTGTCTACTAAGTGACGGGGACCGCTTTCTTGCATCCTTGGTCATCTTGTCTACTAAGTGACGGGGGCCGCTTTCTTGCATCCTTGGTCATCTTGTCTACTAAGTGACGGGGACTGCTTTCTTGCATCCTTGGCCATCGTGTCTACTAAGTGAAGGGGGCCGCTTTCTTGCATCCTTGGCCATCTTGTCTACTAAGTGACGGGGACCGCTTTCCTGCATCCTTGGCCATCTTGTCTACTAAGTGACGGGGACCGCTTTCCTGCATCCTTGGCCATCTTGTCTACTAAGTGACGGGGGCCGCTTTCTTGCATCCTTGGTCATCTTGTCTACTAAGTGACGGGGACTGTTTTCTTGCATCCTTGGCCATCTTGTCTACTAAGTGACGGGGGCCGCTTTCTTGCATCCTTGGCCATCTTGTCTACTAAGTGACGGGAACCGCTTTGCTGCATCCTTGGCCATCTTGTCTACTAAGTGACGGGGGCCGCTTTCCTGCATCCTTGGTCAACTTGTCTACTAAGTGACGGGGCCGCTTTCCTGCATCCTTGGCCATCTTGTCTCCTAAGTGACGGAGGCCGCTTTCCTGCATCCTTAGTCATCTTGTCTCCTAAGTGACGGGGGCCGCTTACCTGCATCCTTGGTCATCTTGTCTCCTAAGTGACGGAGGCCGCTTTCCTGCATCCTTGGCCATCTTGTCCCCTAAGTGACGGGGGCCGCTTTCCTGCATCCTTGGTCATCTTGTCTCCTAAGTGACGGGGGCCGCTTTCCTGCATCCTTGGTCATCTTGTCTACTTAGTGACGGAGGCCGCTTTCCTGCATCCTTGGCCATCTTGTCTACTAAGTGACGGGGACCGCTTTCCTGCATCCTTGGCCATCTTGTCTATTAAGTGACGGGGACGGCTTTCCTGCATCCTTGGCCATCTTGTCTACTAAGTGTCGGGGGCCGCTTTCTTGCATCCTTGGTCATCTTGTCTACTAAGTGACGGGGACTGCTTTCTTGCATCCTTGGCCATCTTGTCTACTAAGTGACGGGGGCCGCTTTCTTGCATCCTTGGCCATCTTGTCTACTAAGTGACGGGGACCGCTTTGCTGCATCCTTGGCCATCTTGTCTACTAAGTGACGGGGACCGCTTTCCTGCATTCTTGGCCATCTTGTCTACTAAGTGACGGGGACCGCTTTCCTGCATCCTTGGCCATCTTGTCTACTAAGTGACGGGGGCCGCTTTCTTGCATCCTTGGCCATCTTGTCTACTAAGTGACGGGGACCGCTTTCCTGCATCCTTGGTCATATTGTCTACTAAGTGACGGGGACCACTTTCTTGCATCCTTGGCCATCTTGTCTACTAAGTGACGGGGACCGCTTTCTTGCATCCTTGGCCATCTTGTCTACTAAGTGACGGGGACCGCTTTCCTGCATCCTTGGCCATCTTGTCTACTAAGTGACTGGGGCCGCTTTCCTGTATCCTTGGCCATCTTGTCTACTAAGTGACGGGGACCGCTTTCTTGCATCCTTGGCCATCTTGTCTACTAAGTGACGGGGACCGCTTTCCTGCATCCTTGGCCATCTTGTCTACTAAGTGACGGGGGCCGCTTTCTTGCATCCTTGGTCATCTTGTCTACTAAGTGACGGGGACCGCTTTCTTGCATCCTTGGCCATCTTGTCTACTAAGTGACGGGGACCGCTTTCCTGCATCCTTGGTCATCTTGTCTACTAAGTGACGGGGACCGCTTTCCTGCATCCTTGGCCATCTTGTGTACTAAGTGACGGGGGCCGCTTTCTTGCATCCTTGGCCATCTTGTCTACTAAGTGACGGGGACCGCTTTCCTGCATCCTTGGCCATCTTGTCTACTAAGTGACGGGGACCGCTTTCCTGCATCCTTGGCCATCTTGTCTACTAAGTGACGGGGGCCGCTTTCCTACATCCTTGGTCACCTTGTCTACTAAGTGACGGGGGCCGCTTTCCTGCATCCTTGGCCATCTTGTCTACTAAGTGACGGGGGCCGCTTTCCTGCATCATTGGCCATCTTGTCTACTAAGTGACGGGGGCCGCTTTCCTGCATCCTTGGTCACCTTGTCTAATAAGTGACGGGGACCGCTTTCCTGCATCCTTGGCCATCTTGTCTACTAAGTGACGGGGGCCGCTTTCTTGCATCCTTGGTCACCTTGTCTACTAAGTGACGGGGACCGCTTTCCTGCATCCTTGGCCATCTTGTCTACTAAGTGACGGGGGCCGCTTTCTTGCATCCTTGGCCATCTTGTCTACTAAGTGACGGGGACCGCTTTCCTGCATCCTTGGCCATCTTGTCTACTAAGTGACGGGGACCGCTTTCCTGCATCCTTGGCCATCTTGTCTACTAAGTGACGGGGGCCGCTTTCTTGCATCCTTGGTCATCTTGTCTACTAAGTGACGGGGACTGCTTTCTTGCATCCTTGGCCATCTTGTCTACTAAGTGACGGGGGCCGCTTTCTTGCATCCTTGGCCATCTTGTCTACTAAGTGACGGGGACCGCTTTGCTGCATCCTTGGCCATCTTGTCTACTAAGTGACGGGGGCCGCTTTCCTGCATCCTTGGTCAACTTGTCTACTAAGTGACGGGGCCGCTTTCTTGCATCCTTGGCCATCTTGTCTCCTAAGTGACGGAGGCCGCTTTCCTGCATCCTTGATCATCTTGTCTCCTAAGTGACGGGGGCCGCTTTCCTGCATCCTTGGTCATCTTGTCTCCTAAGTGACGGAGGCCGCTTTCCTGCATCCTTGGCCATCTTGTCTCCTAAGTGACGGGGGCCGCTTTCCTGCATCCTTGGTCATCTTGTCTCCTAAGTGACGGGGGCCGCTTTCCTGCATCCTTGGTCATCTTGTCTACTTAGTGACGGAGGCCGCTTTCCTGCATCCTTGGTCATCTTGTCTACTAAGTGACGGGGGCCGCTTTCTTGCATCCTTGGTCATCTTGTCTACTAAGTGACGGGGACCGCTTTCTTGCATCCTTGGTCATCTTGTCTACTAAGTGACGGGGGCCGCTTTCTTGCATCCTTGGTCATCTTGTCTACTAAGTGACGGGGACTGCTTTCTTGCATCCTTGGCCATCTTGTCTACTAAGTGACGGGGGCCGCTTTCTTGCATCCTTGGCCATCTTGTCTACTAAGTGATGGGGACCGCTTTCCTGCATCCTTGGCCATCTTGTCTACTAAGTGACGGGGACCGCTTTCCTGCATCCTTGGCCATCTTGTCTACTAAGTGACGGGGGCCGCTTTCTTGCATCCTTGGTCATCTTGTCTACTAAGTGACGGGGACTGCTTTCTTGCATCCTTGGCCATATTGTCTACTAAGTGACGGGGACCGCTTTCCTGCATCCTTGGCCATCTTGTCTACTAAGTGACGGGGCCGCTTTCCTGCATCCTTGGTCATCTTGTCTACTAAGTGACGGGGACCGCTTTCTTGCATCCTTGGCCATCTTGTCTCCTAAGTGACGGGGACCGCTTTCCTGCATCCTTGGTCATCTTGTCTACTAAGTGACGGGGACCGCTTTCCTGCATCCTTGGTCATCTTGTCTCATAAGTGACCGGGGCCGCTTTCCTGCATCCTTGGCCATCTTGTCTACTAAGTGACTGGGACCGCTTTCTTGCATCCTTGGCCATCTTGTCTACTAAGTGACGGGAACCGCTTTCTTGCATCCTTGGCCATCTTGTCTACTAAGTGACGGGGACCGCTTTGCTGCATCCTTGGCCATCTTGTCTACTAAGTGACGGGGGCCGCTTTCCTGCATCCTTGGTCAACTTGTCTACTAAGTGACGGGGCCGCTTTCCTGCATCCTTGGCCATCTTGTCTCCTAAGTGACGGAGGCCGCTTTCCTGCATCCTTTGTCATCTTGTCTCCTAAGTGACGGGGGCCGCTTTCCTGCATCCTTGGTCATCTTGTCTCCTAAGTGACGGAGGCCGCTTTCCTGCATCCTTGGCCATCTTGTCTCCTAAGTGACGGGGGCCGCTTTCCTGCATCCTTGGTCATCTTGTCTCCTAAGTGACGGGGGCCGCTTTCCTGCATCCTTGGTCATCTTGTCTACTTAGTGACGGAGGCCGCTTTCCTGCATCCTTGGTCATCTTGTCTACTAAGTGACGGGGGCCGCTTTCCTGCATCCTTGGCCATCTTGTCTACTATGTGACGGGGGCCGCTTTCTTGCATCCTTGGCCATCTTGTCTACTAAGTGACGGGGGCCGCTTTCTTGCATCCTTGGTCATCTTGTCTACTAAGTGACGGGGACTGCTTTCTTGCATCCTTGGCCATCTTGTCTACTAAGTGACGGGGGCCGCTTTCTTGCATCCTTGGCCATCTTGTCTACTAAGTGACGGGGACCGCTTTGCTGCATCCTTGGCCATCTTGTCTACTAAGTGACGGGGACCGCTTTCCTGCACCCTTGGCCATCTTGTGTACTAAGTGACGGGGGCCGCTTTCTTGCATCCTTGGCCATCTTGTCTACTAAGTGACGGGGACCGCTTTCCTGCATCCTTGGCCATCTTGTCTACTAAGTGACGGGGACCGCTTTCCTGCATCCTTGGTCACCTTGTCTACTAATTGACGGGGGCCGCTTTCCTGCATCCTTGGCCATCTTGTCTACTAAGTGACGGGGGCCGCTTTCCTGCATCCTTGGCCATCTTGTCTCCTAAGTGACGGGGCCGCTTTCCTGCATCCTTGGTCATCTTGTCTACTAAGTGACGGGGACCGCTTTCTTGCATCCTTGGCCATCTTGTCTCCTAAGTGACGGGGACCGCTTTCCTGCATCCTTGGTCATCTTGTCTACTAAGTGACGGGGACCGCTTTCCTGCATCCTTGGTCATCTTGTCTCATAAGTGACGGGGGCCGCTTTCCTGCATCCTTGGCCATCTTGTCTACTAAGTGACGGGGGCCGCTTTCCTGCATCCTTGGTCAACTTGTCTACTAAGTGACGGGGCCGCTTTCCTGCATCCTTGGTCATCTTGTCTCCTAAGTGACGGGGGCCGCTTTCCTGCATCCTTGGTCATCTTGTCTACTAAGTGACGGAGGCCGCTTTCCTGCATCCTTGTTCATCTTGTCTACTAAGTGACGGGGGCCGCTTTCCTGCATCCTTGGTCATCTTGTCTAGTAAGTGACGGAGGCCGCTTTCCTGCATCCTTGGTCATCTTGTCTACTAAGTGACGGGGGCCGCTTTCCTGCATCCTTGGTCATCTTGTCTACTAAGTGTCGGAGGCCGCTTTCCTGCTTCCTTGGTCATATTGTCTACTAAGTGACGGGGGCCGCTTTCCTGCATCCTTGGTCATCTTGTCTCCTAAGTGACGGGGGCCGCTTTCCTGCATCCTTGATCATCTTGTCTCCTAAGTGACGGGGGCCGCTTTCCTGCATCCTTGGTTATCTTGTCTACTAAGTGACGGGGACCGCTTTCCTGCAACCTTGGCCATCTTGTCTACTAAGTGACGGGGACCGCTTTCCTGCATCCTTGGTCATCTTGTCTACTAAGTATCGGGGACCGCGTTCCCTCATCCTTGGCCATCTTGTCTACTAAGTGACAGGGGCCGCTTTCCTGCATCCTTGGCCATCTTGTCTCCTAAGTGACGGGGGCCGCTTTCCTACATCCTTGGCCATCTTGTCTACTAAGAGTATCATCGATGAATATGATGAATAGTAGACGTCCTAAAATGGTTCCTTGAGGAACCCTGCATTGATGGACTTGCCACCAGAGCATATTCCATTGATGGTAACTTGCAGAACTCTGTTTTTCAGGTATTCATCTAGCCATAATAGCAGCTTTCCCCGTGTCCCTATGGACGTTTGGTCAACAGACCTTTATGACACTTATTTCGAATGCTCTGCTGATGGCAAGGTATATTAATCTAGCATCTTGCTTTTCGTCAATGGCATTGTGTAGCTGTTGTACAATGTATGTTAGGGCATCGCCTGTACAGTGGTCAGCTCTGAAGCTAAACTACTTCTCTGATATCAGACAGTGCCTGCACACATACTTCAAGACTCCTGATATTAAGAGTCTTTCCATCACCTTGCTGATGATGCTGAGCAGTGATACTGGTCAATAATTGTTCGGGTCATGGTTGTCTTTCTTTTGTGGCAGGGGATAACATAAGCTACCTTCTATTGCGTATGAATGATTCCCTTGTTAAAGCACAGCTTGAATAACTTGGCCAACGGTTTGGCCAACTCTGGAGCAGTTTGTTTCAAGCCTTTAGCTGGGATTGAATCTCGTTCGTTTGCCTTTTCGATAGCAAGCTTCTGCAGAATCTTTAACTTTCTTTGGCCAAAACACAGTCTTCTTCAGCTTAAGGGATGCACTTGTCTTCCTGTGCTCATGGTGGACTGGCTTTTTGTTATCTGCTTCTGGGATATTTGATTTCTCAACAAAGATGTAAGCAAAACATACAGCTTTGTCTGTTGAAGTAATGAAGGTCTGATCATTACTGCATAGAAATGGTATGTCACATTTTCCACCCTGTCCCATCAATCTGTTTGCAGTCCACCACCAGCTTTTGCCCCCTTTTTAGACCAGTTGTCTTGTTTGTCTCTGTCTATCTTGCTTTGTGTTTGTTATTCGAGTGATGTGTTTGTTATCCGAGTGATGTGTTTGTGCTTCGTAATTCGTTCTATCTGAACCTGCTCTCTGGTGCATTCTGGGCCTTGTATTGCCTCCAGGTTCTGAGTTTCTTGTTGAATGTATCCCATACGTATCGTTGTACCATTCTGGCTTCCCTAGTAAGGGTCAAATCGTGCGTCTGGGGATATGGTTCCCATTGTCTTCTTGATTATTTCGGTTAATTGTGTACAAGAATCGTCTGGGTCATTTGTTTTATGCTAACTGTTGAACGTATGCATGGTTTCTCACTCATGATGAGATTCAGTTTATTCCCTTTGATGTGAATGAGACCTTTTACTAGTTGTGGTAGCTGTTGGATGATGCTTAGGGTGAGGGTCTCTATGCCATTCTAATTTGCTCTTGTTTTATTTTCCAGTCACTCCGAGTTATGGGCATTATAGTCACCACCGAGGACTGTTGTCGATGTTGTTGTTTTGGTTCTAAGGTCGTATATGCCACCGTATAGCCTCGTTGTCGTTGTCTGGAGGTATATAAAGGAGAGACGGGAGAGTTTTCCCCTTGATTCTAACTCGACTGATGTTATCATCATTTCGTAGTCGGGTGGTTCCAGATCCTTCATCCTTTTTAGAGAGATGGTGATACTGTAGTAGATTATGCAGCCACCCATCCAATGTCATCTTCCTATCTCGTCTTGTCAAGTTCATGTTAGGATCACTGCCTGTATTGACGCTGTCTAGTTTATACTCTGCTTTCATAATCAAGTCAGGCTTAGGATCAGCTTTAGCAATCAGTGCATCTAATTTACCTATGTTGGAGCGAATGCCTCTAATGTTCGTAAGCCAAATGTCCAATTTCCATTGTCCTTTTCCCTGCCTTTGGTCAGTTTTCCGCTTATCCGTCCGGTTATATTCTTTTTGTTTCTTCACAACAAAATGGCGTCAGGTCACTAGCCCTGAAGTCAGTTTGCACACACCGCTAGGGAAATTATCTCAGCATACAATCCAAAGACAAGCTGAAGATCACAATCCAACCGTGCTGAGACAAAGGTATTGGGATGATTGGCAGTTGGATCGTAGATGATCTCCTCTGCCCTAACAGTGAGAGATTCCTTCACCGAGACGTGTTAGCCACTGAACCACTAAAGGTGTCTTCCGCCCTACGGGGATAAATCAAATTACTGACTATTATTTAACCCATAGCTGAAACATGATTTGTGGGAGCCAGGCCGTGTCCACACGCCGGTGGGCCCTGCACTCTTCACACATCGGGCTCATGCAATTTTTTTGGTGACTGGATCACTTGATCCCATGCAGATTTGGCCTGGAGCCACAAGGTACCCAATTAACCGCATAGTGTCGCTGGCAGGCACTGCACAAGTTTTGATTGAGGATAGGCTATGTATCAGCAGGAAAAAAACTTGCGCACTCTTATGCTTTCTTTTCACCCCAAAGAGGGTATATGGCGACTAAAGCTGAAAGCGGGAGGTCAGAAGCAAGCAACTAACTACTCTAAAGCACTGGACAGAACCATATACCACATACGCCTAAACGAAAGTAAGCCACACTTCACCTGTTGAAAAGCGTTTGTTTGCAGGGTGGAGTGCCTTCTTTGCAACGCTTGTTTGCGGGGTGGAGTGCCTTCTTTGCAACGCTGCTAAACGCTGCACAACCGAGAACCAAGAATGTAGCGCATACAAGCGCACGCACGCACGCACGCATGTCCGCCCGCACGCACGCACGCACGCACGCATGCACATTCATGAAGCAGTGCAACCAGTACGGTTGTTGTATATTTACCAGACCTTGTGTTTATAAATAAATGCACTGGGATGGTTGACCTACTCTCCTTGTCGTTCAACAGCTACCACAAGGAACCCACGGAAACCCCACAAGGTGGCGCGAGCACAACCGAAGATGATCGTAGGGCCGCGACCGTCCTGGCACTAGACGATGCCACCATGATGCCAAGTTGAGGTTTCTGTCGTCGTAGTGTTCCGCCCACAGAGTCTGCTAAACAAATGTGACGGAGTCATGCTGCGACGTACAAAGAACGCAAACACAGGCCGG